>CM076676.1:37629516-37989516 GCA_038501925.1 Xenopus petersii | reverse complement strand
CAGCAGGTGTACGTCCAGGTATTTGTGGCATGTATGTAATTTAGGTTTCCTACAAAGAGGAAATATAACTTGTAAAGACAAATTGTGGTCGTCATTTAATTGATATTCAGCTGGTCATGTTGTTTAGGATTTGGCTTTGATCCATTTTCATTCTTGGATGGTATAGCACTCAGCAATAAAGATGTAAGTAAGCATTATAGCTGCTCCTTATGTATCATGCAATGACTGCTGGAGTTTTTCACGTATATAATTTTGTATACATATAACTAAATGCCAATAATTGTTTATTTTGACAAGTTACAATTTATAGCCAGTTTTTTGCAGGGTAAAAGCACACAGGATACTGTATCCCTATTAAATTCTGGGTTTATAGCAATGGCATGTGTATTAGAAAGTTGTATTGGGAAGTTGCACAGAATTACGTTTTTCCATTATGCAAAAAAACTAAAGAACAATTATTTGTTACTATATGAAGTGAAGTCACAACATTTTAGACCTCAAGGTTGATCTGTTCTTCTCCATGTTCTACAGCCTCTTGTTAAGTGAGTCTGCTTACCATTATAATCTGCTACCCGGTGAAGCAAAAAGCCTTTGTAGTAAGGACCTGCATAGGTCTAATGGGTATGATATGATGTCATGGAAAGGAGACTTATTTGAGACAAGCAGAGCAAAATTCAGGAGGTCAGAAAAACATTTGACAGCAGTGAGGAGTCCCACCATAGGTGGTCAGATCCAATTTCCAAATCCTAAAACTACGGTGTGCATCAATAATGAACAGTTTCTGCAAACATACTAATCAAAATAACATAGACCCAGACTCCAGAAATAGTTAAAACGTGAGTTGTGTTTTATTTTGGTGATAACTCCACAACCAAAATATATAATGTTCCTGGTCATTGTGACATATTCTGTTTTCTCCTTTAATTGCTGCAATTTCTCTCAAGAGACAGCAATTCTATTGTATAGCATTATACAAACCTATACTTTCCATCACCCTTACCGTCAGTTCTTTGTATACAAAATATGTATGCCAGAGAAGAAGACATAAGGAAAAGTTAAAGTCATCTGTAGTTATGATGACATTTTACTGATACAGGGGTCTTTTGGTCAGCGTCAGACTAGGCTGTGTGTGCCCCCCTCCACCTGTTCATTCTTCACCCACCCTCCACCAGATCCTTTTCCTAATGCCCTCGCACCTAATATTTACTTTATTGTGATTAGGGGAGGGCAGCAGAGGAGCAACAGTAATGCAGGCTGGGGCCCACCAGGTTTTTTCCTTATGTCCCTCCAGGCCAGCATATTTATGGGTGTGTAGTTTCCACCTCAAAGAGGGACGAAGCATACATTTTTGCAGTATCTATGGATGTGATGTCAGAGAATTCTAAATGTATTACTTTATTGATCTCTTCAGCAAGATGAATTAGCTATGACCTTAATAGTCAGTTATTTATTTTACTACTTAAAGGCAACCTATATTAGCCCACACCTCCAGTGGGGGGGGGTTGTAAATGCCCCTGTTATCACTAAGCTGCCCTTACCAGGAGGGAGCTACCACTGAGGGCAGTCATGATTGCCTAATGAGAGCTGATGCGCAATAACTTTGAGGTGACAGGTGACCTTTAATCATTAGCTTTCCAAGGACTTGTGTCCGTAGTGAAAACACTTCTGGAAATGAAGACTGAATTCTGGCCTTTGTGAAGATTCATCAGTTTTTATTGTTGCGTTTCAGATAATTAGCAAGTGAAAAAAGTTGTCATATTCACTCACCAAATTACCCATTCACACCTACGTGCACTGACATAGTATCCCACGCTTTAAAGACATGCTAATTATACCAGATGGTTCATATTTCAGGAAAACAAAGGTACTTCAGAGAAATGAGATTGGGAGAACATGAAAATGCAAGAAAACTAACTCTGACTGCAACTTGCTGTCTTTCAACTAAAGAGTTTGTTGTAGTTGTTTGTGCTGCTGCTTTTCCTCTAAAAACCATAAAGCTTCATTTACAGTTGTGTTTATATGGAGTACAATACAAGCTAATGAACAAAACATTTACAAGGCTTCCATTCATTCTATCCTTGAGATTTTTTTTTATTACTTTGGAAGCATTATGCATTACAATGCATGATGAATGTTAAAAGCTGAAGGGAGGTTATGCGTCTAACAGAGATACTTTTAAAAAGCAACCAGTGACTGAAAGGGGAGCAGCAGTTTCAATATGTTATAGAACAAAGATGACATTTAAGGAAGGATGCTTAAATTCATCACAACAAAAATCTGAACATAGAAGAAGTGGTAAAGAAAACTTGAGAGGTACTGGAAGTCCTGTTTTAAAATGATTCAACAGTATCGATAAAACTGGGTCCTGATAGGTCTTTGAACCACTTTATGCACCTGTGCACAATGGACTGGCATGATGGTGTCCCCTTTGGTATCACCTAGGCTGAAAGCACAGCTTCACAGTATGGTGTATGGTATGCAGCAATGGGAAGAGGCAACTGGGCACTTCGAAAAGGCAATGTGTATGGGAACCCTGGACTTTATTGCGTGCTTATAGGGAGGCATTAAGTACCCTGTTACTGTTGTGAGTTGTGCAGAGTGCTATGTGCAAGAGCTATATACATTTACCCCAAGACCTGCAACTTTGACTCTTGCATGTGTGCACCTAGTCTTTCTCAAAATACCCATACTGTCTATGGGGAGGGGTGGGTTTGAGCTTTTACAGGTCCAGCAAAATTACTCTTCTTTACCTTCACTTATATCAGAGTTTTCAGATAAAATTAAGATTTTCCATCAACAAGATAATAAGTAACTACAGGTATGGGATCCATTGCCTGGATACCAGTGTAGCGCTATAGTAAAATGAGTGCACCGTTCTCTTTCTATAGGTTCCACTCCCAATACTGTGCTCTGGATGAGATCTTAAATCTTAGGGATTAAGCCCTCGCAAACGGTGTGGAGGCAGGGTGTAGTGTAACTGTAACTAGATGCAGGGTGCAAGAATTGGGCACTAGTGGTTCTTATAACTTAACCAATGAACATATTTATTGAACAATTACAATCCTCAGTGGAGTATACATAATAGCAAAACAGGATCATACAGAACAGTGGATAGGCATATACTCACAGCACCTTTGGTCAGTATTAGTCCCCACAGGGAAGAGAACATACACAGCACCAATGAAGGTACACCCAGCTTTCAGCCTTTTCCCTAAGTGGAACCCAGGGGAATTCTACATCCCTAAATCTATGAACTTAGTCCCTACTTCAGGGCAATTAGTACCAGGGATCTTAATCCCTTTGACTCTCCTTGTCGGAGCTGTGAGCTGCTCAGCTAAATAGCCTGTTTATCTGTCACTCCTAGAGTGACCTCTCAAGGTGAGTAGCCTATCCTTACTAGACCTGACCTGTATAGGTTCCACTTGAGCTCTGCCTGCCTGCTCAGGCTAGAGCCAGCACAAGATGGACCCTGAGAGCATGGCTTCAAAGGGTTTTATACACAGTGCCATTTACTGGTCACTATTGTGAACACCAGGACATAGCTTAAGGCAGAGCATTAACACAAGTCCCCATTAGGACCCATCTAGAATACTGGGGAATTGCCTGCCAATTTTAACTAGGGGTGGTTATTTTACACATCCCTACACCAGTTATTCAGAAATCTCCGAAAAATGGAAAGGTTGTCTCCCATAGACTCAATTTTATCCAAATAATCCAAAATTTTCAAAATGATTTCCTTTTTCTTTGTAAAAATAAAACAGTATCTTGTATTTGATCCAAACTAAAATATAATTAATTGTAGTTATAATTATTGGAAGTGAAAACAGCCTAATTGGTTTATTTGTTTACATTTTCTAGTAGATTTAAAGTCTGAAGATCCAGATTACAAAAAGATCCTTTATCGAGAAACCCCAGGTCCTGAGCATTCTAGATTACAGGTCCCATACCTGTACTAATAATCAGAGCTTGTTTTTAATCTTTAATACTTTTGAACAATGATTTGGCCAGTCTCATCCATCCTTATGAACAAGGTGAAGGTCTTCGTAGTTTTTGGGTCCTGTTTCCCATTATAGATTTGAACCCCATTATCCTTTTGCTCATAAGGTAAAAATATGAGAAACTGTAATAAGTCACTCTCCTATATTTCCATGGGTTATCCAATATAGTTAAATAATAGGGTACACTGAATAATAACTTTCTTTGCAGAATATGGATATATTAAATAAAAAGTAGTTTTTCTTAGTGAATGTCAGATTTCACTATTTTGTGGAAACAGTGAACAGATTGTCAGAAATTAAGCATGTGTAAAGTAATGTTTATATATTTCCAGTATTTTTTACATATAGTAATTTTCTCTGCATTTCATCTGTCACTCATACCCATGTCTAGTCAGTGAGGCTTATTTATCAGCAATGGCAAATTTATATCTGAGTAATAACCCATGGCAACTTTCGACCTGCAGCTGCCTGACAAAAACTAATCATTGATTGGTTGCTGTGGATTACTGTCCAAGTACAAATGTTCCTAATGCTGATAAATAATCCATAGTTATACTAATTACTGTAATTTAATTATACACTATAGGAGTTATTCTCCTGAATTTAAACCATTCAGTTTTCTGCTATTAAGAGTAAATATTAATTTCACTTGTTTTCTATGAAGATCTTTATTCTTGACACACAAAAGAAATTGATAATTTCTATCAGAACAAAGTTAAGTATTTTGCCATATTTGTTTCTGTGTGGTATTATATACAGGTATGGGACCTGTTATCCAGAATGCTTGGGACATAGGGTTTTCCTGATAATAGATATTTCCATAATTTGGATCTTCCAACCTTAGCAGTGAACAGACACAAGGAAGTATTATACATGACTCCCCAATACTATATGGCAAATGCAATGCCTACCTTGTGTGTCCAAATAGCTCAAGCTAGATGTATCCCATGCATCGCCCACCTACTGCTCATTGTCAAGCAATAGTTTGTTTGTTTCCCTTTGCTCATTGTCTCATCATTGTTAAATAAGTCCTCCTGCCTTTCACACAAAAGCTCAGAACAATCATTTTTCACATTTTATTCTGTTCTCTTCACTATTCACCCCTTGTCCAAAAAAAAAAAAAACTTTTTCTGCACTCTTACTCTACAGCTTCATCACAGCTAGTGCTTATTTAAGTTCATCAGCACATTTCTGCTACTGCATATCCATACAAAAGCACTGCAGTAAACTACCATCCTACTGTTAAGGGCACTGATGAATATATTTAACCTGTCGTTAGTCTTTGACATTCAGACTGTGAAGTAAAATGTATTTTCCGTATTACTTACTTACTTAGCTCACTTAAGCTTTCATTTCCCAGTGGCAATCTACATTTATGGCACCATGGACACGATTCTATTCAAAATTTTGGACACTACAATTTCATGGTAACAGGATCAGGAAAAAGCCAGCAAAATCTTAGTCATGTTGAAACAGGAATTACATTTGCCCTGATCCTCTGACCAAGGGGTTCTCAAAACAAAACCCTAAAAAGGAATATGACTGTTAATGTCATATTGTAAATGCTCAGCTTACTACACCAGCCTGAAAGTTCAGCAGCCTTATAACAGTGGTCCAAGCCTTCAAAGTTGTCACAGGAGCTTTCCATCTTGGATCTTGTTAGCAGTGTTAGTGACTCAGACATGCTCAGTGTGCTCTGAGCAGCTGTTAAGAAGCTAAGCTTAGGGCTTGTTGCAAATCATAAAGCAGAAAACGAGGTCTGTCTCTTAAAGAAGCTGATGCTACAGGGCTGATTATTACATTATGATGCTAATTGTGATGGTTTCAGAACTGTCATCTAAAAAGAATCTGCATTAATTATTAATCAGAAGAACTGCCCTGAAAAACATTGAGAAACCAAAGAAAATTTTGTGAAATGGAAAAATGTTGACATAATTTCTCCAAATGCATTGGAGTCAATTTGTGTTTTTTTACTACTATATTTTTCAAACCAAATTCACTGGAGTAAATGTGTGTTTTTTCTTGCACCAAATGCTTTGGAGACCACTAGCATTTTTTTTCTGTGTTTTATTTCACATCAAATGAACTGGTGTCAATGGGCTTTGAATTAGTGGAAAAGACAATGGAGAGCTGCTTCTTGTCAGCCAAAGATGAGTGAATGCCTTGGGCTGGTACAGAACCCCAAAACCTATTGTGCAACACTTCTACACTACATCTTTGTTAAAGGAGAAATAAACCCTAAAAATGTATATGATAAAAATGCTAAAGGGCTGTGATTGCCTTGGTCTTATAGATGCCACACGCCCAATTCTGACCCGAACAACCAGGTTTTCAGAATGGCTTGACTCTCCAAGATTAATGTGGTTATCAGCCAATGCTAACCCCCATGATGTAATCAACCAATGCCCATTAAATCACTGTCTCTGATAGTGATGTCACCACCACCCATACCCAGAATTAGTGGTGAGGGAAAGTGGCAACCCTACGTGGGCTGGTATTGAAGCCCAAAACATAATGTACAGCATTTCTGCCCTGCTTCTTTATTTAAGCTTTAGTTCTCTTTTAAAGCATATACAGCAAGGTCACTTATAATAAGGAAATAATTACTCCCAAACACAGAATACATTTAAGTTTTATTTTGGTAGGAAAAGTGTGTGCAGTGTGTGCTGGAATAATAGAAAGATTAATATAAATTTTCAGTCAACCTGTACAAGTTTATGAGGCATTTTCATGTTCTGATATTACAGGTCTTTTAATATCTATAAGTTATATCATTATTGTGTGAGCACGTTTTTTTCTTGCTGTATCTTCACAAACTTTGAAAGCATAAAACTGCTTTGTACAGCATTTGGATTGCTCTTGATTTAGAAGTACTTGCTGTTACAAATCACTTTTCAGAATATTTGTAGAAGATTGACTCATTTGTCAGGAAAAAAATGATTGATTCAATACAACAGTAAGAATTATTTAGTGCTAACTGTTTTTTAACTTGTTGATTGCATTGATTCATTTTCACTCCATGTGCCATGCAACATTGGCAAGTTTTCCTATAAAGAGTTTATTTACAGAGAACTGATGAATACCAAAAGGTAGGCTGAGGTCAACTTTACTAAAATATAAAAAAAACTAAAATACTTGTACTTGTATATATTGGCTGAATAATACAGCACATATACCTATACATTTATAAAATGGATGATGAGTATGGTATATTATACATATTAAAAGATTAAATCGTTTTAGTGACATAATCCAAAGTAATTATAGGGTGCTGTTGAATAATTTAACACTAATTACCATGTTTAAATTGTCGAGTAAAAAATTAACTAATAATGACTACTGCCAGCACTCATCAAGTTCACCCATTAACATGTATGCTAATTGCAATAGCTGTTTCTTTTTTGGAGGTCTTTAAATTAGTATGTCTATTAAATGTCTGTTCTCATCCATAAACCGATAATGTCAAGATATATGTGTTCGACTTCTCAACAACATACCTTGTGTTAGAAATTCTTCTCTTTATATACGTTGTGAAAAAAATCTCCCTTTTTTATCAGTGTATAATTGATAACCTTCTTCTTTTAAATTGAAAAATAATATCAAATGATCAAAGCACATCTAAAACACATAATGCATTTGTGTCTTTGAACTTGATTTCTTTGTGTACAATTACCTTGAGCGATGAAAGGAAATTGTAATTAATTTGCCTGATGAGAGGTTCATTAATTGTTCAAGTGCTTGATTTAATTGATCTGATTTAGGTTTGCTTGGAAGTTATTTGCATATGAATACATTATGGTACCAGTCTAATTCTCTGCTGTTTCTTGTTGTATCTTATTCTAGACACACATTCATCTGATTGTTCTTTTAACGGGCACTGTTTTGTATATGAAAGCGTTATGATTGTGTTTTGAATGCTTTGTGTTATACTGGGAGTCTTTTTTTTAGCTAAAGAGACTAAATAAATATTTAGATGTTTGTTCAAATGAATTTTGCAAAATAAGATTCATCTGCCAGATATCTTTAAACAGAATAAATAGAATGTATTGTTAGTAAGCATACAGTGTAGTCTTTATATATGCACATGTTCTCATACAATAACAGCTGCACCTTTCTGGGCTTTGTTTGATTCTATTTGTATGTGTCTAATTTTGAAGAAAAGGTACAGTATATGATCGCATATCCGGAAACCCGATATCCAGAAAGCTCTGAATTACAGAATGGCTGTCTCCCATAGACTCCATTTTATCCAAATAATCCAAATTTTTAAAAATGATTTCCTTTTTCTCTGTAATAATAAAACCGTAGCTTGTACTTCATCCCGATTCCCAACTAAGATATAATTAATCCTCATTGGAAGCTAAACAAGCTAATTGGGTTTATTTCATGTTTAAATTAATTTCTAGTAGACTTAAGGCATGAAGACCCAAATTACAGAAAGATCCATTATCCGGAAAACCCCAGGTCCTGAGCATTCTGGATAACAGGTCCCATACCTGTACTTTTATACAAGTAAGCAAATATGAGTTGAGATTGGATTGGTAATTTCAACTTTTTCCTTTATTTCCGCCTATTTTTTCTTCAATAAGTTTAATTTTACAATCATATCATAAAAAGCATTTGTCTGTAAATGTTCTTAGTATGTATGGAATCTTAGTGGAGATTCTTCCCAATGTAGTCAATGGAAAGCACTATGGTTGGCAACAGTCTTTGATTATTTCTAAAAAATGATGCCTGTACAATACACATGGGTTGTGAGTAAATGAGCCTCATTCATTGTAAATCCTATCACTAGCTTTTCTAACAGAATAGGTAAGGATACTGATTTGAGCACTGGTAGCCCAACTCTACTATATACTTAAATTAATAAAAAAAAATCTTCTCCTTCTCTCACAGACATCACACAATTTCCTCTACATAAAAGTCTTGAGTGACAGCTGTAGTGTGCAATAGCAGAGTGTTGTTTGTTAACCATTAAAGGGCATGTTAATGAAAAAGAAACCTATCTCCTATATACTTTAATTTAAAAATGTGTACCACGTTTTTAAGAAGCCTGACTGTATGCAGTGAAATTCTCCTTCCATTTACTGCCATGGATAGGAATTGTCAGAGTCTCTAACTGCTCTGCAGGGAAACAATCATAATTATGAACAGCAGGGGGAGCACCCGTCTTACTTCCCAGCCATGCAGAACTCAAGCAGCTTTGTTTGTTTCTCTGTAGAGCAGTCGACAACTGTGTGGAGATTTGTATTGGATTTTATTTTTGCCTTTACATCCCCTTTACTGTTTCCAATGCCAGCTGCAGGGACAAAGATCATTGAGCCAAATTTAAACAGATAAACTGGGATTCATTTTGAAGGATTATTTTGCTGCAGCCACTGGTTCTGCAGAGTTTGAGAAAGTTTGTATAAAACAATGTAGAAACTGTAAAATCTTCTATAGATTACATGACAACACATGCCCAAGTGCAGTCTGCATATTCTGATTATTAATCAGTCTTTCTGTATCAGCTTCTGGCAGATATTATTTGACTTGTGCTGTTTTGATACTTTATGATGATCCCTCAGCAGCCCAGACCACACTGAGCATGTGCATAGTATTGGTCTTGCAAAGATGTTTAACAAAATTACAAGATGGTGACCCCCTGTGGCCAACTTTGAAAGTATAAATCATTTGTTTTATTTGGCTTGTGGTGCAGTAAGTTCATGTTTATATACAAAATACAGCATTTCTAGCCTTATTCTATTTTAGACTTTACTTCTCTTTTAATGGGTCTTTCAAAGCACTAAACAATCCAAATGTTTTGTTGTGTACAGGTTTTTAAACTGTCTCACTGGAATACCCATAGATTTTCCACTAACCTACACCTGAACTTAACATAGTAACATAACATAGTAAGTTACTGTAGGTTGAAAAAAGACACGTCCATCAAGTTCAACCTTTTTAACCTGCCTAACTGCCAGTTGATCCAAAAAAAAACCCATCTGAAGCCTCTCCAATTTGCCTCAGACGGGGAAAAAATTCCTTCCTGACTCCAAAATGGCAATCAGACTAGTCCCTGGATCAACTTGTACTATGAGCTATATTCCATAACCCTGTATTCCCTCACTTGCTAAAAAGCCATCCAACTCCTTCTTAAAGCTATCTAATGTATCAGCCAGTACAACTGATTCGGGGAGAGAATTCCACATCTTCACAGCTCTCACTGTAACAAAAACCCTTCTGAATAATTAGGCGGAACCTCTTTTCTTCTAAACGGAATGGATGACCTTGTGTCAGCTGAAAAGACCTACTGGTAAATTAAACATTAGAGAGATTATTATATGATCCCCTTATATATTTATACATAGTTATCATGTCACCCCTTAAATGCCTCTTCTCCAGCGTGAACATCCCCAATTTGCCCAGTCTTTCATCATAGCTAAGATATTCCATACCTTTTACCAGCTTAGTTGCCCTTTTCTTTACCTTCTCTAATACAATAATGTCCTGTTTGAGTGATGGAGACCAAAACTGTACGGCATATTCTAGATGGGGCCTTACCAATGCTCTATAAAGTGGAAAAATGACCACTTCCTGCCGTGAATCAATGCCCCTTTTAATACAGCTCCTAGAACCCATTTGGAGTCAATTGGTCGACTTTGAAAAATCAAAGTTTTTTTGGGGAAAAACTTTGAATTCGCTATTCCTTCAATTTGTATGATTCGAAAACTTTGACTTAATTTAGGTTGGTCTTTTTGAATTCAAATTTCAAGTTTTTTCAATTCGAAATTTGACCCTTGATAAATATATCAATGTACATTCCTATTTTGTCATATATTCCCTTAACTATTTACAATTAAATATCAACCTCTTAACACACTTGAATGCAAATGCTTGTTAGCCTAAAAATTCTGGTGAGTGCTTTTGGTCTGAAAAGTACTCATTTGAGCTACCATTTCCATTCAAGTGCCTCATGTATATAGGTGATTAACACCCTAATCTGTCTGTAAATAAATAGAGATGCAGTGGCAATAGCAATATCAAAGGTTTGCTTCGTATTAATAACTAGTGATGTTGATTACTTTCACATGCTCTGAGAGGTTTATAAATCGTTATAAATAGTTTTTATCTAGACAATTACGATTTTTTATGAATATGTATTGAAAGACTTATATCACAAAGATTTCACAATAAAGTCAAAGCCATAGAGGTTAATAGCTATATTAAACATTCAATTTTATTAGTACTTCATCTTTTTGCCAGTGTTAATTTCCTGTCCCAATTTATTTAATTATTAAGAGCACAATATAATCAAAAGATTATATTCAGTCATATCACATCGCTTTGATCAAACTAAATCTTATAGGGTGTAAATCAAAAGATAACAGAGCAATAGTAAAGAGAAAGAAAAATCGCAAATGTTGCAGCAACGGGGTGTAATAGTTACAGGCTCTAGATCAGGAGTGCCCATACTTTACTAATGGGAGGTCTACTTTTAGTGATGTTGTCTCATTATGATCTACATTCATAAATAGTGATTGGCGAATTCATCCTGTTTCACTTCGCCAAAAAAATGTGTGAATTTCCAGAGCAATTTGCGAAAAAGGTGAAAAATTCACAAAACGCATTGAAGTAAATGGGCGTCAGTATTATTTTGACAGCGTCAATTTTGACGCTCTTTCATTTTGACGGCCGCAACAATTGTTATACGTGCCTATTTTGCCCAAATGTATTAAAGTCAATGGGTGTACGAATAATTTTGATGCACAACAATGTTTATGCATGTTACTATTCTGAGGCGCGCCCAAATTTTTTGACAGCGAACTCTCGCCGGTGGCAAAACGCGGATATTCACCATGATTTCACGCCAGGTGAATTTATTCACCCATCACTATTCATTAAAGCTTTGTTAACATTCTGTTCCATGGAAAATATTACTTTATTGAATAAAATATATTCATAAATATTGATTTATAAGAAAGTATATATTGTTAATGTTAAACATCTATGTCTTATGTAACCTTAACATAATTAATATCTGAATGAAAAGCATGAAACAGGGTGGGTGAGGGTGATTTAGACAAGCTGTTTGTTGACAGTGTCTTGAGATCTACTGATCACCAACTAAAGGTCTACCGGAAGATCTCGATCTAACTTTTGGACACCCCTGCTCTGGATAGATGGATAGACAGTGTGTGTAATGGGCCATCTTAGGTGTGGGGTCCCCTAATAGTAAAAGGTTTCATAACATTTGAGTCACTGTACTTCAGCTGATGGGTGATAAGTAAGATAATGTGTACTACTGGCAGCATTGAATGAATGCTCATTGTACAAGATTGAAATCCAAAGACCTTTTGACTACGAGAATTTTGGCTAATAGTTAGGGTTAAAAGGGAATTAAACACTAAAAATGAATATAGATAGAGATGCCATATTTTATATATTGAACTTAGTGAAGCAGCCTAAAGTTTTAGCATGTCTATAGTAATAATGATCCAGGCATTTAAAAATAATATAACCTTAAAATATATATATTTTTTTTTAATTATTGGCAGCAGTTCTATGAAACTATATGTACATATGTACAGCTGTTTATTTTATTTTTTTATATTTATGCAATTATTCAAAAGATATTTATAAGTCAATAAAGGCCAACATTTGGCATAATTGAATACATTTGGTGATTGCAGAAAATTAGTTTTATAACTATAGTGTAATCCATATTATTGCAATTTTATCGATTCTGTCAAATTGGACTGATTGTTTATAATTCATTATGATTCCTTGTAATCTCCTAGTAAATGATCTGGCTCACAATTCCACCAACACATCTGTTGTCAGTAAGTAATCTTTGTATAAAAATCTTGTAAATAGGTAGTTTTATCTGCTACCACGTTGCAAAATGAATATTATAATGAACTGACATCCCATACAAACATCCACACAATTGCTTTTGGCTAAATAAAGTTGAGATTAATTTAAATGTTCAAAAATAAGTTCCCAAACAAATAAGCTCAACATGCAAAATGCCTGGCTGCTACTCTGACAAACATCACGGTGCCTACCCTCATCTAATCAACAAGCTAATGAGGCACTCCTTGCTGTGGAAAAGTAGCAGCTCCTGCAAAAATTTGTATGTTGTGATTTTTAAATAGTTAGAAATAAATGTTCAATAACCTTTTAACTCAAAGAACATTACTTAGTAAGTAAATATATAATATATATAGTATAGAGATGATCAGCACTCACATCGTTGTAGATGAAGAAAAAATATATATATATATATATGTATATATACAGTATATATAGTAAGGCCAAGTAGTGCAGAGATCTCTCCCATAGTGAGGAGGAAGGAGAAACTAAAATCCCCTACCCCCCTACCCTACATAGACCTACATAATCTTCAGGTCTTCTTCTGGTACATTTCCATGACTTTCGGCGCATGCACAGTTGTCCCTAAACAGAATATTGCTGCGACGGCGCATGCAGTGATATGGCACTTACTTCACAAAGATTACCGAAGAGAAGAAGATGGCTGCCGTGAACTCCGCTGGACAGAATCTGCACTGAGGGGAAAGTAAAGAGTTAGGGACAGTTAGCAAAGGTAGCACCTAGGCTGGAGTGAAGCAAGGAGGTGGGGTCTATGTAGGGTAGGGGATTTTAGTAGCAAGGGTTTACTTCTCCTTTAAGATCTGTCTTATTCCTATTTACTAGTTCGTAATAAACTGATTTTGTATATAACAATAGGTGTCTTTTTACTGGAATATTAAGTGGTCAGTATAACCCCTTGTTCAACATAAATGCAAAGAATAGGGTTTGTTTAGAACATACTTTTTTGCCTATTGTTTTAATCATGAATAATTAATGCTTTTTGTTATTCTTGAGCTACCCAGGGACATTCAAGCTAGATAATTATTCACCAATACTTAACCACCTCCTTAAACCCTTTCATGTGTATCGTTTGTTGGAAGGAGTCCATTATGCAGGGGAGTTATCTGTATACCGGTAATATAGTTATCTATTTTACAAGGACCAGGAAAAACGACAGATTAAAGATGAAGGGTACTTAATCTTTATATTAACATTTAGTATGATGCAGGCAGTGATTTTCTGGAACAATTAGCAACTTTTAAATTTTTTTGTGTTTATTTTATGATAATGCTTTTGTTCAGAAGTTCTCTGGTTTGGAATTTCTGGAACATCTGGCTGATAAGGCCCAATTTACCAGTCAATGACACCCATTTGAAAGCTTAAAAGAGGCAGAAAATATCAAATCATTTAAAAACTAGAAAAAAGATCAGTTACTAAGCATAGAATATTCCATACTTAATACTATGTATTAAGTATGGGGATTTTCCAGATAAAGGATCTTTTGTGAATTTGCATCTATTTACTTTATCTGCTAAAAACATGTATGCCTTTATAGGACCCCCCCCATAAGAATTAATTATATATCAGTTTAGATTAAAGGTATTCTGTCATAGGAAATCATGTTTTTTTTACAAAATGTATTGGTTAATAGTGTTCCAGCAAAATCCTGTATTGAAATCTGTTTTTTAAAAAAGCAACCTGTTTTTTTTATTTTTCATCTTGTCAATTTCCCAAGTGCCCCCAGTCATGTGCTCTGATAAACTTAAGCCACTCTTTACTGCTGCACTGCAAATTGAAGTGATATTACTTCCTCCCCCCCAGCAGCCTATCAACAGAACAATGAAAAGGTAACCAGAAAACAGCTCCTTGACACCTGCATTGCTAGAAATTCCCAAACTAGTGGTAGATAAGAACAACACTTAATAGAAAAAGTCTGCCTAACCCAAGTGCAACTCCTTCAGTTCAGTTATTGAGTAGGAGAAACAATAGCCTACATGAAAGCAGTTCTAATGGGAATGCTGGCTTTTTCTGAAAGCACATGACCAGGCAAAATGATCTGAGATAGCTGCCTACACACCAATATTAAAGCTATAAAAATCAATTTATTGGTTTAAGAAAAAAAATAATTGTAGAATGAATTATGTGCAATGTACACAGTGTAATTTAGCAAGAAAAACTCTACCATAAATATTATAACAGAATCCCTTTAAGTACAAGGTACTGTTTTAATATTAAAAAAAAAAAGGAAATCATTTCATTAAAATTGACTCTATGGAGATTGGCCATCCTGTAATTCAGAGCTTTCTAGATGGGTTTTCAGCAAACAAATCTCACAACTGTATTATTTTTGCCAGGTTCTTAGTTCTTATCACACATGCACCACTCTTCCATATTAGCAGAGTGTGGACAGTAGAACTACAAATTGATTGTGGATGTAAGGGTAGGATATGGTAGCACCCACACAAGCCAATTAGTGGTGGTATACTAGAAACTTGATATAGTGGTAGCATGAAACTGCAATGAAATTTCTAGAACCAAGCATATTATTAAAGATGCCATATAAAAATATGTAAAAACTAAACTTAACTAGTTAAATAAGCCAAGTAGTGGTAACAAAATGTACATTTCAGCTAAATTCAATCAATTTCTCTGCATGGTGTGTTGATTTCAGCATATGATCATTACATTCAGCATATGATGCAATGAAACCTAACATTCTGTTTTTCTTTCAGTAGAAATGGCCATAGCACACAGCTGTTTTTATTTCATATCTGTTATTCTCTGCTGAGTTCCCTGAGGATTTAAATTGTGCTGGTGTTTAAATCACATTCTCAATGTCCTGCAGAGAATCCATATGAAGGGACTGAATTCCATATTATTATTTTTTTCTATATTGTCTATTGCATTTATTGAACCCCTTTTTAAAATTATGTGCATATGTGTTTAAGATCAAAATATTTATGAAACCCAAAAAGTTTACATTAGAAAGTGGACTGAAATAGAATATAGAAGCTAGCACATTCCCTTTAACTAAAGTACAGAAAATTACCCACCAAATATGGCAGACCTTGAAAGGCAAATTGTCTCAGTAAACGAGTACTGTATATAGTCATTTTTAAACATAAAAGCCATTTGACTAAGACACCCAGAAAAGGCAACACAGACTTTCCAAATAACTAACATCTGGCAAAGATATAATCTCCTCCCCTTCCCTACTGTCTAATTACCATATTTTATTCTTTTTCTTTTCTTTTTTTTTCACTGCGACTTTTCTTTCTCTTAGGTTCTTTTTATTTTTTATTTTTTTTTCATTTTCTTGTTGGAAATCAAAATGTTTGTTTTCAACGTTGGATGACTGTAATCTGAAAAATCAATAAAAAGTAAATAAAAAAAAAATAAACAATTAAAAAAAACTAGCAATTAGGATTTTTAGTTTAAAAAAAATGTGAATGTCTCATCTACTGTATGCTATCCATTTAAATTGTGTTTAAATAAAATGTACATCCGTGCTGAAGGTCACAGTTGTGCTACTTAAAATGTGATATTAATATTATTTTGTTTGCCAATAAAAATATGTTACAAAGAAATAATTGTGATATTAATGGACTAATGGACTAAAAATTGTTTTTTTTTAATTCAAGAACCACTAATGACAGCGCCTTCTTACACAGTAAAGTCAGAAAGTCCAATTCCATGAATTATTTATGTTCTCAATTCTATGACAGTTCTCAGCAAGATGATATTTTTGTATGAAGTGTAATTTAATGTCAATAATTAAATTTGTTGGGTGTGTCTGCCATTTGTTTTAATCACTATTCTATTATGAAATCTATAAATTTTTGCTGGATATAAGAATCCATGTTGTTCAAGTTAATTTTTAGAACATCCCTGTCTTGTAATATTACAATATATTTCAACCCTTCAAATGTTTAGATATATATATATGCTCCATTCTCTTTAATTTGTGTGAGGTTACCTGGTGGTCTAGTGGGGACGAGGGGCTGACAGGGAGGCCCTCTGCATTCCTGGCCAGGACGCCCACAGCCCTGATTCTGTCCATCCTCTGGTGCGCATCTCCTATGGCTCTTCCGGGTTTTATGCTCCTACCATAATGATGCCATCAAGTTTTAGTGCAAAGTTTGAATATTTAAAGGGGCCTTGGGCCAAAACTCATTGCCCGTTGTAAGGTCTAAGTTGTTAGTTCCTGGGTGCATTTATTCTGCTCATATCTCCTGGTTTTGATCCTGGCCTGTCTGACTTTTGCTTGAACTCTGCCTGAACTGACCTCTACCTGATTTTGATCATGTATGCCTGAACCGAACCATTGCCTGCCTGACTACCACTTGAATTCTGCCTGGATTAATCCCTTGCTCGTTCGACCCTGCTTGTATTCTTCATAGTTCCATTAGCTGTTATACCTTTCAATTCAAGTTTTTGAACATGATTCAAAATTTGGCAGATTAATTGAAAATGATGGGTAGAATGTGATTTCCCTTATTTTGAGTTGTTTTTCATGTGTTTAAGTGATCAAGTTTTTTAAATTTGAGCTTTTCAATAAATAAGCATAAATTCCAGAACTTAGGAACTTTGATTTTTGATTAATCACACTCCAATATGACATTTTACATAAATAAAACAGATACATTCTTCTGTGATTGAATCTTATTAGATCATTCATATAATGTTTGTGTTGATGGGATTTACAGATGAAGCCACTTGGATTTGTGAGTTAAATGGATCATGACTCAGGGTTAATTGAAGAAACTGTGTTATCTAAAGTCATCTTAACTCATTTAATGCATTTAAACTTTTCATTAGCATACCAAAGTACTATTGTTCACAATGGTGAATGTTTTAATTAGATGAGATGTTGTGACACAGTTTTCTGTGTTAAATGAGATAAATGGGATATCTGTGTTTAGTTATTCTGCGTCAAACAGACAAACCAAAGTGGCTGCATCTGTATAGGCAAATTAATAAAAATATTGGTAACTTTAAAACTGTGTTAATGGTAGGGGGGAAAAGTCATATGAGATTGCTTATCATTACAAAACTTTGAAAATCTGTAATAACTGATAGACAATATATCATCTACACATCATAAAGTAGGAAACCACTACAGATTAAGATTTATAAAGCACAGTAAATTTAATGAATGGAAACCAATTTATATTGTGCTTTATAGAGTACCTTGATATAAGCCTAGAATATGAAGAATATATTAGTATATTCCATTTGCATAAACACAGAAATGAAAGGAAGAAATTGATCCTATTCCTATAAGTTTTCTTTGATATCATTATGATGTATAACCAAGTACATTATTGCATTATAGTTATATTTATCAAACTATATTCCTTTAGAGAGGTAAATGAAAAACACTAGCTTAATGTCCTGGAAAGCTTGAAATAGAACACTGATTTTCCATATGTGTACAAAAACTCTGTTTGAATTGAATAAATATATGAAGATATGTAAAATACATTAAGGTCCCCTCCTTTATCATTCAAAGTAAAGTAGCTGGAAAATGTGTTTATTTATATATTTCTTTGTATGGACAACACTGAGAAAATTGTCTTGCTGCAAAATAAAGCAGCAAACTGAGATAATTGACTGACACTAAAGTAAGAATTTGTGCAGTATTACTTTGCTTTGCCCCACATGGTTTACATTTTCTTCTGCAAGCCCATTTATTAAAAAGAAAATCCTAGCATGTGAAAACATTTAATCTTTTTACTTCTTTCTTTTGGGTCTTTTCCAAAATAACCTGAATGCACTTATGTTTCTACACACTATACACAAAAATTATCATGCAATTACTGCTTGTAACCAAGAATGGTGTGTTAATGCTGGAAAAGGATAGATATTTTATTTTTACACCGCATTTTGTAGTTTGCTGCTATGATTCCTAGCAAAGATGGAAGTAAAAAATGGGTACACTAACAAGTAATACATTACAAATAGGGTTTTCCATGTTATAAACAAATGAAATCAGTAAAAGGGAAATATCCCTGTACATTGAAACTTTTACTTTGTGGAAATATATAGTAAACAGGGCTGCTCCTGCCAGGAGGCAATGTGAGAACCTTGTCTCAGGCAGCAGCGAGTGGCCAGTTACAGGGGGAGGCAAAAAGCTATGGTGCTCAATTCACTAGCGATGCTGCCCCCCTTTGACCCACTCGGTTGATGTTGATCTTAAAAGTCTCCCCTGATAGTAAATATATGTTACGTGGTTTTAGTTAACAAAAGCATAGGTTATTTTCTCATACCCCAGCAACACTTACCACACTGTTCTTTCTGCATTCCTCTTTCAGAAGCATGAGGTTTGCACTTTATGCTGCCTTGTAGGCACAGGAAGCAAAAACATTGTACCATATGGTCATGTAGTACCTGAATTCTGCTTTAGATACCTACAATCAAACCTAAAAATCTTTTTAGCTGGCCTTACATAACTATCTCTACCTAATGAATGAGGCTAGCATTCACACAAATGTGAAACAGTGAAAGGGATTATAAAGGTAAATTATCAGTAGCATATACTTACTTAAACTTTATGAACAAAGCTTCAGAAGTATGTGTTCTCTTTTACTTCTTAAATCATAGCAAATTAATAATCTGTAATAGTTTTTGGTTAGGTTCAGATTCGGAGCTTCTAGACCTAAAGCAAAGACCTAAAATTAAATTACGCAACCATTCAAATGCTTTTTGTTATATAACTTTCTTACTTTATTTTTCTGTTAATTCTATTTTTATTAACAAATCCCCTTCTAACATTTCCTTACTTCCTCTCCATCTGATGTTAAGAGTGTTGGCAGCTTATAGTCCAAAGTCCCAATGTATTTTTGCAGACATTTCTAGATTGCTACCTCCATGGCTTATGTTTTCCACTGCCCCATTTGTAGATCAGTTTGTTGATGTCTCCAAAAGCAGTTTGTTAGTGTGTAAGAGGGGTAATTAAAAATGCAGGAGTTTACTCACATGGCCAAATCTACCTCTTCCTAAGCTTGTTGCTAACTGAATAGCTTTAACTGTTCTGCTTTCAGATACTCTGTTCCAAACAAAAACAGGGCAGCTCTGATTTGGAATCCAGATCACAGTGGCCTACTTCAATAGATGCAGGACACTTTTGTCTACAATGATGGGAAGACATCAGATTAAATCTGAGCAAAATTGCAGGTGTTGGACACAATTTTGCCAAGCACACAAATAATGAGAAAAAAGCTACATTGTGAGTAAAAAAACATAGGAGTTTTTGCATGCAACACTTGGGGGCAAATTTACATAAGGTTGAATATCGAGGGTTAATTAACCCTCGATATTCAACTGTCGAATGTATATCCTTTGACTTTGAATATCGAAGTTGAAGGATTTACCGCAAATAGTTTGATCGAACGAAAAATCATTCGATCAAACGATTAAATCCTTTGAATCTTTCGATTTGAAGGATTTTAATCCATCGATCGAACGATTTTTCTTTGACCTAAAAATTGTTACAAAGCCTATGGGGACCTTCCCCATAGGCTAACATGGCACCTCGGTAGGTTTTAGGTGGCGAACTAGGGGTTTGAAGTTTTTTTAAAGAGACAGAGCTTCGATTATCGAATGGTTGAATATTCAAACGATTTTTAGTTCGAATCGTTCATGTCGAAGTGGTAGTCAAAGTTCAAAGTAGCTAATTCGATGGTCGAAGTAGCCGGAAAAATCATTCGAAATTCGAACTTTTTTTTTTTCTATTCCTTCACTCGAGCTAAGTAAATGGGCCCCTTGGACTTGTAAATGAGTCCTTTGAAATCTTCCATATGTAAACGTTAGCCATGGTGGCAGCAATGCAGGCAGCTCTGTATAGGTGAATACCCAGCGCAAAAATATGGCAGATGTGCATTTTTTTTGTATGTTGCACTCTGTCATGCACATATTGTAGTAAATGACTCCCATATTCACAATATAGGGAGGCAATGCTAACCACACCTTGAAGTTTCATATAATTTATGCAATCTCTTGTTTCCCAATGGGCCTTTACTAATGGGAACAGAGATCAATTTTAAACACAATAAAAACTAGAATTGATTTTCATCCCACTGGGAAAGATGAGCTTTGTTAACTCACGTGTTGTCATGTGGAGAACAATGCACAGCAAATGTTCTTTAAAAAATAGAAAAATGGATCCTGACCTCCATGTGTATGTACCTATCAAAATGCATGAGATCAACTTGGTATATTGAAGGCCAAATAATGTGGTATGACAAGAAAAATGTATCTGCAGACTCACAATGAATGCAGAGCAGTATTCTGACTAGGAATTTATGTCCTAGTATTTTCTTGTCAAGAAAGACTCCAGGTATATAACAGAATTACTAGACATCTAGTTTTGTGGTGTGAATTTTCTGATATAATGTGAACTAAACCCTAAACAAACAAATAAACATTATTTTAACATTTTTGGTTATTAAATAACCCCTTGTAACCACTAAATAAAGCTTCATATATGTGTGTTTTGTTCTGAAAATTCAAGTGATAGCAAGCAAGAATAATTACATAAGGAAGAGCAACAGTGGTTATTTATCTGTCTGGAGATAGGGATGGATGAATACAAAACTGACAGTAGCTGTGACCCTGTTTTATGGAGAAACTACAATATGCTGTTAACTTTAGAAAGATCAACATAATATTTGGAATAACATTTGGACTGTAATTTTTAGGCTTCAAGCAAAACATAAGGCAAAGTTTGGAGGCAGTCAAAGGAAACAACCTTCTGATAGTTAGATGGCTAGATCTTCTATGTGTTTTGGATAAGTATTTTAAAGATGTCACTTAGTTTGATTTTTACACTGAATCACATATATCATTACAGCGCCAGGTGTACACAGAAGCATCCACAGGGTCTTCAATCAAAATGCCACTTCTTATATTTATGTTTTTCTTAAGTATTCAAGTTCTACATTATTTTCTATCCCTAGGCAAGGAAAGATAATATGGGTGGCAAAACACAATGCAACAAGGGGACCTGTATTTTGAGATCATTCATATAAACAGGCTTGCGATATATCCTCTGGAACATTATCTTTAAAAGGACAGAAACCAATTATTACATCAATTCTGGGTTTCTGGTTTGTTTCCTGATCACTGGTATTCAAGAATATTTAAAGGAATAGTACAGTGTAAAAATAAGAACTGGATAAATAGATAGGCTGAGCAAAATGAACATGTTTTATAATATAGTTAGTCAGAAATGTAATGTATAAAGGCCATAACATTACTTGTTTTGCAGCTTTGATTGGTTTACCAGGCAGTGACCAATCAGTGACTTGATGGGGGGGGAGGTCATATGGGTCATAACTGTTTGCTTTTGAATCTGACCTGCATGCTAAGAATAAAAACCAAACTCACTGAATAGTTATGTCCCATGAGACCCCTTAAAGCCGCTGACTAACTCAGAGTTAGAGAGAGAGATATAAAGCAGGAAGTTGGGTTCTGTTCTACATCCAGTCACTGCAGCTTTTATACATTACATTTTTGGCTAACTAACTATATTAGAAACATTTTTTTTATTTTGCACAGCCTATAGACTTACCCAGTTTTTATTTTAACACTGAACAGTTCCTTTAAGGTAAAATAATTTGCTGCATTATGCCCTGAAAAGGTTTTAATGCTGGGCATGTCTACAAGATACTCTTCAAATTGTATTTTTCTGTTTATTATTGTATATATGCACTGACTTTGTTTGTGGTTTAGTTATGTTATAAGATATTTAAATGAATAGACCTGGAACCTGAGTCCAAGGTATATATTATATAAAAAAACATCCCTGACAGTTTGGATATAAGATAGGGTATGTAGGTGATCTGTAAAATCTCCATCTCTCAAAGCATTACCAGAATTTAGAAATAAAAATATTGTCCAGTATGTCCAGGAAACATATTAAAACTTTTTATAACTGGACTATAAAGGTGTATAAAAATAACATTTACAACTTGTATATAAATATCTATCTAAAGACAACTAGTCAACTGTTAATAGATATTCCTATGATGTTTAGTTTTTCTGTCATTTTGATTTCCCCTGTAAAATATAAATCAAATGTGGAACTCTTTTACGTAGTAGTAGCTTTTAATTTTCATGTATATGAATATTTATATGAAAGAATATTATGCCTTTTTTTAAATCTACTTTAATATATTCTATTAAAAGCCAAATTTTCGTATCTGAGAAAATAACCAGAACAACGCTTCCATACATACTGCTAACCAAGCGCACAGCAAAAATGACCTTACTGTGTCCCAGCTGTTGGACAATGCCTTTTCATTTTTAACTTGTCAGTTTTTACTCCCTTGTCTCCATTTTAATGATACAAGGCAGTTGCTGACCCACTTTGAGTAAACGTGGTGCAGGTGTAATAAATTCCTAAGCGAATTTCCATTAATTCTCTGTGCTCTCACATGAAGTGAGAAAATGAAAAATGTTGTTTTACTACTAGCATTCCTGATGATTACAAGTCAGATTTTGTGAGTACTTTTACATCATTTCTATTGCCGTGAAACAACTGGCACAAAACCATAAAGGAAATTTAAGAATGTGCGTCTTCAAGGGAACTTTTTATGTTTATTGAACTTGTAATAATCGCAGTAAAATAATTATCATAAAATTACATGTAGCATTTTAACAGAATGGCCCACTATCAACAGGGCACGATGAAACTGCTTTTTTTTTTATTTGCTTTGTCTATTTACTGTTGTAAAAGGAATTTGTTAATACAAATAACAGACCTGAAGCAAACAGTTTCAACATGACAAGTTTTTTGCAGAAAGTGTTATTTATGTAAGTATGTAAGTTACCTTTCTTATTTATTCTGCCAAAATGCATCTAATAATAAATTAGCCAATCTAGGGACACATTTATTACTAGAGATGGATTCTGCATATGGGCATTATGAGCTTGAAAATAGACTTTGAGAATAGAATTTTTATCCTTTGATACTGTATATACACAGGAACATAGAACTTTGATCGAACTCGATAAAATCGTTCGATCGAACGATCGAAGGATTTTATTCGTACGATCGAAGGATTTTCGTTCGAATCGAACGATCGAAGCTATTCGATCGAATGATTTTAATTCAATCGAATGCTTATAATCGTTCGAACGAATGGAAATCGTTCGATTTTAGCGATCGAACGGTCGAATGGTCGAATGGTCGAACGAAATTTTACTTCGAATCGAACGCGAACACCAATTGGCGAACGTCGCGCGACGTTCGCGAACATTCGGCGGACGCGAACAGTCGAAGTTCGCGCGAACTAGTTCGCCGGCGAACAGTTCGCTACATCCCTACTGTGCAGTTTACATTTAGTGCTACTGTATGTGGTCCTATTAAGTTTGCATATTTACTACTTAAAATAAAATTGTCCAAAACAAACATTTCTACTCACATTTCCCCAAAAAAAAGTTTTTGCCAATTGTAACCAGTGCTGGTACTCCTCTACAATACCCTCATTCAGAATATACAATTTGTTGGCAAATCCTATGCAAATAAGAATCTCGTTCATAACAACAACTATTAATGAAAGGACAAATACTGTTTCTTTTCTTAAGGCATTTTCACAAATGTATGATGAATACGGTAACGCCCTACTATTCTTAACTGCTTAAAATGTTTATTTAAATTCCCAATCTGACATAGACTGTACTAAGAAAGCAAGGCGTTTCATCTGTATCATTGATCTTATGTCACTGGTCTTTGTAACACACACACATTCACAGCTGAATTGTTTTACCCTATGGGAACAAAGGTCTCCGGGTGTAGTAATAAAAAACAAATAGCTTGGGAAAAGTGCTGGCTTTGGCAATACAGGCAGATAAATTCTGCAATTTAATTGTTCAAATTCCACAGTGCACATTCAACTTGGCCTCAAGTGAGCAATGTTCAAACAGTTTCCCAGTTAGTCAATAGTATTGATTGCCAATGATAATCAAGTTTATTTATCAGTATCTCAGATGAAAACATATATAGCCCATAATGCAAAAGAAACAGAGCTGCACAGTACCTACAATTATACAGTCAATATAACTTGAGGAAATGCTTGCAATAATATTGTCAGAAGAAAGTAGTAATTAAGGCCCTAGTTTCCACAGCTAGCGTGACTTAAAGGTAATGTTCTATTATAAACATTTTTCACATTTAGTCAAGATAAGGGGCTCTAAGATACTTATGTAAAGGCATTTTAGTTAGAGATTTATCCAAATGAACTTGAGAAAGTGATTATTACCTGTGTCTAACATCAGGCTATTACTATGTTTGGCTGCTTATAAAATAAATCTGACACTTGTCAACTTCTTGCACCTTTGTTTAAGCTCTTTGCAAGTTGCCTATTAGTTTCCACGGTTATTTACAGTTATTTGCTTGTATATTTTTTAGCTTCTCTTATTTTTTATACAGTTTTTTTCCTAACACAATTTTTAGCCCTGGTTTCAACCAGTTCATGCTGTGTATGTATATGTGATATATATTGTTGTTTTTAGTAGGTCCTATACATTTATAATTTTGTATCCCTATGTACTTGTATATATACTTGAGTGATATCAGTAAGGCATTTGTTCAGGAAAAGGAAATGTGTGCAAGGGCAGTGAGAGCAATCATTTTAGTTGTGAAATAAATGTTGTGATGCTTTATATATTTCAACAAAGCCCTGGACATTTCATTTTCCTGTAGGGGAATGCTACTATGTTGTAAGATTGTGATTCAAATCAGTACTGGGTGACATGCAGGATTCATGGGCTTCCAATGTGACCCCTGACTACTCAAAAAGGCTGTACATTATGTTCCATATTTGCTATAGCTCATTACAGTACCTTTTAGAGACAGTACCTTTTCAGAGACTGAAAGAAGTTGGAGCAATTATATTGACATTAATATGGATTTGATTGAATCTTTCCTTAAGGTGGACTGTACATGCGGCCTTACGATGGGCCTTCAGAACTGATGTCTTGCTAAAAATTGCTAAAAATTGATCTAGACAGGTTTAAAAACCCTGTTGGGGTGAGGACCGCATAGGCTTGTTGCATACTCAGTGCTGTGGTATGAGGACCAAACCATTGGATTTGCCTGATATTGCCCACCTCAACGTAGGCATATTGAAAAAAATATCCACTTATTTGATGACCTGGCCAAATGAGTGGATCTTTAAGTGTATGACCACCTTTACAGATAATGTTAAATCTACTGATTTTATCAACAGATTCTGTCTACAGAAGCATAGTGTGACAATGCTGATAACCTTCACTCCTAACAATGTCAACCTTTTTTGTAGGACAGGTGGAGGCTTATTGCGAGTTCAGTGATGCTATGTGAAGCTCAACATGTTAACTCAACGAATACCTCTGTGGCTTCACTTAATAGATGATCACACGGCTGCAGGTACCATTAAGAAAGATTAAATACAATCTTTGAGTGTATTGAAGCCATTCATTATAAGTATGTGTGCCTTAATACATTACAAGAAGTATTGCGGTTGACTGGTCTTATAAGTTGAATCACATGCAAGTGTGCCTATTCATACAGAAGAAGCTGGATTCCCATTGCTGGTTGTGTCAAAAAGAGCAGCAGACTGTGGCCAAAAGATTGACACATGTGGCATTTTAATGCTATGGCAAAAATTGAGGCAAACCCCACACCAACAATTTTGAGTGATTTTTATAAATGAATGTGTTCTAATGCATTAAGCATAATTACACCAAACATTTATATGACCTCTGGAGGATATTCTGCCACTTATTTAGTAAGACCACTGCTGCTAATATGATTCTGCAAAGTTTTAGTCATAATTACCTTTTCACCAAATTTCAATAAATGAGTTCTTAAAGGGATTCTGTCATGATTTTTATTTCTAAATTACACTGTTTACACTGCAAATAAATAATTCACTCTACAATATAAAATGTTATTCTTGAACCAGCACATGTATTTTTTAGTTGTAATATTAGTGTGTAGGCAGCCATCTCAGGTCATTTTGCCTGGTCACGTGCTTTCAGAAAGATCCAGCATTTAGGATGGAACTGCTTTCTGGCAGGCTGTTGTTTCTTCTACTCAATACAACTGAACGTGTTTCAGTGGGACCTGGATTTTACTATTGAGTGCTGTTCTTAGATCTACCAGGCAGCTGTTATCTTGTGTTAGGGAGCTGCTATCTGGCTACCTTCCCATTTGTTCTGTTGTTAGGCTGCTGGGGGGGTGATATCACTCCAACTTGCAGAACAGCAGGAATGAGTAACTAAAGTTTATCAGAGCACAAGTCACATGACTGGGGGCAGCTGGAAAACTGACAATATGTCTAACTCCATGCTAGATTTGAAAATTAAATATAAAAAAAATGTTTGCTCTTTTGAGAAATGGATTTCAGTACAGAATTCTGCTGGAGCAACACTATATAAAATGTTTTCCCATAAGACAGATGTTGATGACTTTGATGTTTTTGTAATGCATGTGTAGAACTATCCGATTACCTTAGGCAATGAAGATATACTAATACACAGATGAAAAGAGCATATCATGGATAGTTGCATTCTAGTAGATATATGTTACTTGATAACAAACACAATGTTCATACTGTACACTTTGTTGGCACGTATAATAATAAGTGGACATCTGCCAATACTATATTACATAAGGATTGGCTTATGTTACATACTGATTAAACCTCCAAAATGGAGGTGATAAACTACAAGCAAGCTGTTTCAGGGCCCCTAATCGATCTGAATGACCAGAAGAATGTGAGCTGACATCTGAATAAAATGCAATTTCAAGCAGGGGTACAACACCCTTGAATAAACTGTCCAGCTATTGGTTAAAGGGCATCTGGCATTTTCTTCTTTATACGGGTAAGTATTATAGATTTTAGCTTAGTGCTCAGCTCACTTATCTTGATGGTGATATCTCTTTAATAGAAGCTGCTGGAATTAGGTTTCAGTGAGAAGAAATACAGTACATTTGAGGGAGAGAGGGATGCCACTACAAACTTGTTTGAATGTGGTACTCTCCTAGCTTAAGTTAGAAAGTCAGGGACATAGACTTACAGTGCTTCTCTTGGTCTATACCAACTTCTCAGTGGGATCAGTTATCCAGAAACCCATTATCCAGAAAGCTCTGAATCATGGAAGGGTTGGCTGCCATAGACTCAATTGTATCCAATCAAAATTTTTAAAACTGATTTCATTTTCCTTGTAATAATAAAACAGTACCTTGTACTTGATCCAAACTAAGATATAATGAATCCGTATTGGAAGCTAAATCAGCCTATTGGGTTTATTTAATGTTTAATTGGGTTTCTAGTAGACTTATGGAATGAAGATCCAAATTACAGAAAGATCAGTTATCTGGAAACCCCCAGGTCCAGAGCATTCTGGATAACATGCCCCATACCTGTATACACATCATGGACAAATCATTGGTTTTGAGTTAAATTTCATCGCTAACTGCCTCGCTGAATGTATTATTATAACTACACTACAATGAGCAGTTTGGCCATTATTAAAATGACCTATAATTGTATTTAGCTTATGTTTTTTTTTATGTTATTTTAACTACAGTAGAACCCCCGTTTTTATGTTTTTCAGGAGACCAGAAAAAAATTATGTAAAATCCAGGAAAATGTAAAATCAGGGAAATGTATTTTGCATACTATATAGAGGGGACCACAAAACAAAAATGTAAAATGAGGAGAAACTTAAAATGAAATTAAGTTTTAGAATATTATGAAGGAATGGATTTGTAAAGTGTAGTGTTTGTTTACTTTATAATGTTCTTTTAATATAAGTAGAAAACAAACTTTTTTTCGTTCAATGATTTACAAACAGTGTGTGATATGTGAAGCAGGGCATGACGAGGCTATCTTAGGTCATCACTGGTTTAAACCAGATCTATATAATATATATCTTAGAAATAGAAAGAATGAACTTTTTTTTGTGTGACAATAAAAAAAAGAGAAAGAATGTGCTAACCTCCATTATATTTTAAACATCTTGACTTTGTCACAGATAGGCCTACAGTACCTCCTTTACTTATTATCTTGTGTAAACAGTAAGCGTATGCATATACTTTAAAATGGCACACAGGTAGATTTGGATAAGGGAAAAGGTAAACAAACATGTGATCACGTTGCGTTCAAAATACGACTTTTCCTGAGGATTCAGTCTTTGGCACAATTCCATAGGCTCCTTTTTAGGTAAGTTGCTGAGTTTAAATGAGGAGGTTATGTAATAAAATGTACAAACTCAGCTACAGGTTTAGTCATCAACAGCAACCAATGCACCGGTAGCATTTACTGGTTACCTGTTTAAAGGCAAACAGCTCATTGGTTGATACTATTACATAGGATCAATAACATATACATTATAGAAGTAACTTCAAGCTAAATACACAAAGTAGAAAAAACAATAGTATTTATCTTATTGTTCTGAAGAGTTTCTTCTTTTATTTTGTGCCCTAGTTGTGTCAATTATTATTGTGTTACTATTAATAATAATATTTATATACAGTTGTCAGTTACAGGCAGGTGGCATTCTAAAATACATTGAGACACCTTGCCTTGATGTATAGATTTGCCATCAACTAAGCACAAGGTAGCAAACACCACTTATCCAATACTGAAAAGAAGGATAATATATTAATACAAAAAAAAGTTGTCCAGTGTGGTCGGAAGAAAAATGAAATATATAAAAGAAGAGAAAATAAAGTAAAGAAGAGATATGAAGTAAAGATGTAAAGAAAGCATGAAAATGGGCTATCTACAAAAGTGAAATTTCTATGCAGAAGTAGATAGTGGTCACTCTTACACTTAAAGGAATTTGTTTTTGTTTAGATGATTTTTTTTACAGAGATTTGTCTTTGTAACATTTATCCACAATTTTTAAAGCTAATCCTCCTCTGCACTAAAGACTAGAGTCTCTTGCTTATGTGCAATTGAAATGTGCCACTCTTTTCACCCAAGTGTGCCAGCCCAGGCTCCAAGTCCTTGTTTCCAGTTTTTCAGTGTGCCAACATTTTAGCATGTTTAATGTCACAGGTATGTGACCTCTTCCTTTATATAAATGTTGGTCTTTGCAGATTTGACTGAGTAACTCAATGCAGATGGATTTTAGCCGGTCACTCTGATTTCATTTAACAAGACGTTCCTGAATGTGAATGGTAAATGTTGTCCCTAGAACAGGAGAAAACTTTGAATCTGTTATTACTTACAAATAAATTAGAATAAGTACTGCTGTCTACTTTAATGTAAACTTCTTCTTAATGCATCAGTCCCACTGGGTTACTGTATAGAATACATACATACAGAGGATGGGAATCAGTACAGTTCTGTCTGTGTGTTCTTATATATTATATATACACCTGAATATTGTTCATTAAGAAATAAACCTAGTCTCTGTCAAAAAGGCTTTTAACTTCTTCTGTCCAATAAAATGTAAATTTCAAATACAGACTAATGAAACATCTGTTTTATAGCTTGTGAGCAATGACACTATTATTTTTGTCATAATTGTTTCAATTAGCTGTCTCGATGACTTAGAATCTAGCAGAGATTATCATGAAATCTATTAATGGTTTTGCTGCTTTGATTTTGAGTATTGTGCTGAACATCAAAAGGTTTTCTTGCAAACAGAATCTGGTGATTTTAGTATTTTTGTGAGCTGCACTGCCACCTAGCATCAACAAAGTCAAATGCTCTTCCTACAGTTACTGCTCAGAAATAGAGAATTAGGATTTTATATTTCTGTGCTACAGTTTTCTGAACAGAGTTCTTTAACGTAAGCATTTTTTGGACAGAGAAAATACTTTTTATAATGATTCACACCACAAAGAAGTGGGTATACAGGAATTATTGGCAGATTTATCAAAGATCAAACTTGGGAATATAGTCAGGAATATATAAGATTGTCTAAATGAGGTGCATTCATTTTCCATCGGGTGTTAGTACTCAGAGAAGTTCAGCGGCAGCGCTAAACACTCATTCGGATTGTTAATCCTTAATGCAAATTGCACTTGGAGCTTTACAATTCAAGAAAGTTATTTTTCAATGCAGAATTTTTTTTGGATATGATAGCATCCATTTTATGAGTACTACACAAAAATTAAATATTGTGAAAAATTAAAATCTCCCCTCAGATTAATTTCCTTCGCAAGTGTTTTTTATCGATATGTTTGTTGTGGTAACCGTACCCATAAAAGACACTATTTTGACTTAAGTGATGCCCCGTTACTATATATAAACCATTTTGCAATCGCCCATTTATCAGTGTCATCATATCAGAAATAAAATATGCTGATTCAGCCTGTGTATATCTGCTGCAATCAGACACAAATACATTACAAAAATAGGCAGGCAGAGGACAGAAACAATTTGAATCAAGCAGAAGACATGCATATACTTAACTCATCTCATCAACAAGTGGTTTATAGAGTGAATCTCACACAGAGAAGAATATTTATCAAACAGTAAAAAATAAAGTTTTGGCAGTGGAAAATCTCTCATCTGTATTGAAGTGGTGAGGTACTCCTCAGAGTATCAGGACCTAAACCTCAACCCTCACATATTGGTATTTAGGCCCCATTTGTAATGAGAAAAACCCTGCTACATACTGTACATGAGGGGTTCAATATGAAAAATGTGGTACAAAAAGGATAAGTAATAGACATATACATTTTTTGTAAAAACATATTTAAAAATAAAAATCATCATGGCTGCTTACATAAAATTGACCACAATTGGAAATATAAAGTTCCATGAACGAATATGATAATCGCTATAACCCTACTCATTGGCTTCACTTTCTATCTCTACTGTTCTGAGTGAAGCATGCTGGGGCTATGTTGCTGACTCACCTCCCCATAGGGATGTAGCGAACTGCCGTTAATGTGTTCGCGAACACCGTTCGCGAACACCGGCAAAAAAGCGAACAGTTTGCGAACAGTTCGCGAACTTCGAACGCTCGATAAAATCGTTCGATCGAACGATCGAAGGATTTTATTCGTACGATCGAAGGATTTTCGTTCGAATCGAACGATCGAAGCTATTCGATCGAATGATTTTAATTCAATCGAATGCTTATAATCGTTCGAACGAATGGAAATCGTTCGATTTTAGCGATCGAATGGTCGAATGGTCGAATGGTCAAACGAAATTTTACTTCGAATCGAACGCGAACACCAATTGGCGAACGTCGCGCGACGTTCGCGAACATTCGGCGGACGCGAACAGTCGAAGTTCGCGCGAACTAGTTCGCCGGCGAACAGTTCGCTACATCCCTACCTCCCCATACCTTTTGCATGCCAGTATAAAATCAGGCCCTACCTTTCCTCCTGCGGTGTTGCACATGGCCAAAATTCCACCCCTCTCCCCTTACAAGCAGGAAGCTATGTCATTCCAATGCCATTTTAGTTAGACATTCACATAATTCACAGCTGATTGTTTGATCCTTGCCATCTCCTTATAGGGTGAAATATGGTTATCACATTTCTGTTGCAATGGCTGTCATTCGTTTATTTGAGATATAAATGCTGTGGTATGAATAAAGGCATGTGTTTAATGTAGGGCAAGGATTATTTTTCATAAAGCTGTGGTTCACCCACAATTTAGCCTCTGTGTCTTTTATTCATAGTTTAAGAGGGCGGGGGAGCTGTAGTTATGTCTTGCCCAAAGCTTTTAAGAGTATGTTTTCAACCTATCCATGCCTCCAGCTGTGACAATAATCCATTACAAATAGAGGAAGTATCTTAAGACCAATACTTTGGCTAGTAAACCTCTTTGGTACTTTTCTGTATTTATAGGGGACAGAGAGTGATCAGACTTTTGCTTTAGGGTAGGGGCAGACGGGCACATTCGGGGAGATGTAGTTGCCTGGCGACTCATGAGGAAACTTCGGGCGATTTTGGAAATTGAAGTGCCACGAGTGCATTCAAGCAGCAGGAAGGCAGGAACAAACTAAAACAAACTAGATGAAATACAAATGATATGTTTTATCTGTTTACTCAATCTTTGCCCAGTCTCAACCAGACCTACAGTAGATTTGGCAGATCAAATCTTTGTGATAGAGATTTACTAATTACGCTATACATTATTAGTTATATATTATATGATTATTTCCTACAAAACTCAGCATGTCCCTACCTCAAATATTAAGCCTGATGACTGGGGAGTGGTAAAACTAAGACTCCTAACACATACCAGATTTACCATCCTTCAACTTTCCATGGTCAGGCAACTGAACCTCTGTTGTTCTACCTGTACCTTTATTTGTAAACAGCACTAGAGAGGGATAGTCACATAATGCCCTCTCCTTTCCTCCTCCACTTATAAAGGGTCCATCTGGGTAGCAATATTCTATCTGCATTAGTGCCAATTGGCACTTTTAGCTAAGATAGGGCTGCACTAATTACTTTATAGCTAATAATTTGTAATATCTTTATATTATTGTCTTGGTGATGCCATTATATCATTATGCATCTGTTAATACATTGTTTTTAACGTGTATATTCAGTTTGATTCTACAAACAATAATACAATTGTGGTAGGTCATGTAGTGTAACTACATTTTTCCCAGTTATCAAAACTTTTCAGTTAGAAAGATTATAATTAATTGCAGCATTTATCAATGTTTATAGATGTGTAAGTTTGAATATATTTGACAGCTTTAAGAAGTGTGTGATATTAGTGGTCTCTGATCAGTGTGGCAACTGAACACTAACACCTATCCTAATCCTTAATCCCTAATTTTAAATATAAGTATATATACACATCACATCACATCCTGATGACAGTCCCAACAAAATATATATTTTGTTGGGATTTGCTCAATTGGTGGCTGCAGTGGTTGCATAACATGAAGTGAACAGCAAGTGGAGTGAACAGGACTGGGCCTTCTGATTTATTCTGCTAAATCACACAGTTCAAGTGAAAAATGAAAACATCTTACTTCAGCATGAAATAAATCCAAACATTCAGAAACTTTCAATGCCTGCTCCCAAGCCTTGGTACCTCTCTCAATGAGTCCGGCTGGCTTAGTTTTAGGGAGCCTGATCTCTTCTCTCAGTGCTTCCCCTTCTCACTGTTCTGAATTGTAAACCTCCTTTTACTACTCAGTCGGCTGAACGTGAACATGCTCCTGCACAAAATTCATAATGGACCTAGGAATAGAAACTTCGTCCCACTCAATGCTCTACAAAGCCTCTGGACTCCAGGAGCCAGACCAGAAATTCAAAATAACTGAAGAATATTAAATTTGAATCAAATTGGAGTCCCTCACCTTGTATAGGTAAGAAAACTAGGTAAATAAATACACCATTTATTACTTTTCCAGCTCATATATCACGTATGCCATTTGTTAATGAAATATAACCCTTCTGTTTATTTTCATTGGCATATATGGAAAGGCATCACATCAGCCAACCAACAAGTGAAAGTGATGTCAGACAAGGCATCAGGTCAGCCAACCATCAGGTGAAAGTGATCTATTTTGTACAAGAAGCCACATGAAAACAGTTTCCTTATTTTAAAGACCCACAAAAAGGATTTGAATAGGATTTTGGCAAGGGCAGATGAACTATTTATGAGGGTTAATAGCAAATGTTAATCAATAGACACAGTAGAGCTGCTTCCAATATGCTCAGTACAGTATTTGATTTTAAATCTAATTCTTATTACATCTATTGACTTGAGCTGACAGACAGCTCTGAATGCTTGTGATTCATTGCTAGAAGGCTTGGCTGCAAAGTTAAGATTTTATATAATAATTTAATGATTATTTTCCTAACATTTAAAACCCTTGTGGGTTGCTTCTACATTATAGTCAAAGATTTATTGAAATTAGTAGGACGTGAATCAAAACTGGTTGGTATAATTAGTATTTTAGCAAAAGGACCTAATAAGATTTCTTACATAGGTATGAAATAAACTTGGCATTACTGCCTTTTTAATTAAGTATTCAATATAAAACCATTAATACAATGTTTTCTTTTGCTTTACAAGAGCTTTCTTTGGGCCTCACCAATTGAAGATTAAGAGGCACATTTATCAATTTATCGAATACATGTGAGTTTTTTTAAACTCCCATAAACTACCAAGAATTTGAAACAAAAACCAAATTAGCAACCATTTATAAAAAATGATTATACAGTTACGTGATTCATGGAATAACCCAAAATTAAAAATAAATAAAAGCAAACTTCAAATTAGTTTTTATTGATTATTGAGCCAGGCAAATTATTATTTTTTTTGTAAATCTAATTTCTAGGTCAAATATATAACTTTGTTACATAGTTTTATGATAAAGCAATGCTATATTGATTATAGGTATAATTGGGCAATAAGCACTGTGCATTATAAGAAAAATAGGGGGAGCTAAGAGTTTTCTGAGAATTTCTAGGGTGTTCCTAGAATTTTGAATTCTTTCTTATGTATCAACACTTTCCTTATTATCTCGAAATGTCTTTTATCCATGTTTGCCAGCTTACAGTAGCTATATTTAAGCAGAAATCTTGCAGTATGGTGCAGAATTTAAGGAATTTATTTTTTAAATATACTGAAAAAAGTTGAACATTGATTTTAATGCAATACAAGTCTCTAGGGTGGCAAATAGTCCACATTATCTTTTGTAACGATGTTTTGGATGCCAACATGCTTTGTACACGTAGTCTATTTTTCATATTAGTATTTATAGGACTGGGAACTGAGTATACATACAATTTTATGTAAATTTGTGATCTAATGAGTGCTCACAATGGACAATTTTTCATGGAAATATTTAGAAAGCTTCTTTCTAACATAGGGTCAACTGGTTGACAAAGCTGTATTTGAAATACCCCTTGTAATTGATATAAAGCCACCATTACAACCCATGTAAAAACACAAGTGGAAACTTTAGAGTATATATTTATTATTGATGTATTCAATGAATTAGATTACCTTTATTATTGACTGGGTCAACAGACCGTAATTGAGCACAGGGGATTAAGTATATCTTTTTTGACTGCTTATTTGCTGTTGTTAATTGTAATAGCTAGGCACAGCATTACTTTAATCCCTTTATCTCCAGCTTTGATATTTATGGAGTTATTATTACCTTTTAGGCTACTGGAACGTTCTTTGATAATCTGTGTATGCTATGCAGAACATTTTGCAAGGTACATTGTTTTTAAATTATTGTAACCCATTTCTACTGTACCCTGAATGGAGTGTCCTAGTTTTACTCTTGAATCAAATTGAGTACTGTATGTTCATTTTAAAATACAGACAAAATGTAATATTGACTTTATTCAGTAAACAGAGAAGAATATTAAATTTTGCCAGAGTATCGATGCACCTTTTCTTATTAAAGGAATGTGAAAGATAAGAGAAAATGAGCAAATGGCAAAATGTAATTTCCCCATTAACTAAAATAGTGGCAAATTGATGCATAGATAATAGCTCTTGGCCATATTTGCTTATTAAAATTGAAATGACAGTAATGACCTCTTAAGAATGGGTTATGCCTGAGATAAAGAGAAATCCCATTTGGAATTCATTCTGTTGGGTATTAAAATTTTGTGCAATTCATTAATTTTTTTAGACAAAGAAAAGCAAGCAAAACAAGCCTTTTTATCTGTAACAAAAGGAATCAATCAGTGTATTATCAATGTGCCAAACATGCCTACTGCACACTGGTCACTCTCACGTACTGTATGTCAGTTTGCTTAAGACAGTGGTAAGGAAAGTTATTTTTCCTTTTGACTTATAATTGCAAGAAACTTTGTACACTTACTATTGAAGACATATAGTAGATATTAATACCATGTTCATACGTTCTTTACTGAAATAAAAATGAATAGGACATTTTATACAATATTTACATATTTTATATGTATTTGTTTTATTATGAACATATTTCAGTTTTTGAACTAGCCATCAACGTCTTACTTTTATTCTAGTTTCTAGTATAATAATTTAGGTTGAAAAAAAAAAGACACACATTCATTCATAATGTTCACCCTTTTTGTAAAGTGAAACTTGCCTTACTACTAATTTTGTGGCTGTGCTTCATTGTGAATGGATGAAGATGACTCTAAAACAAATAAAAAAATTATACACCTGCCCCAAAAAAGCACACGGCACTTTTCTAAACTGGTTGATGAATTGAACACTTGAATTTGAGATGTGAGTTGAAATACTGGATAATAAGTGTGTTTTTTTATGCAGTGTAACCCCAACAAAGAGGGTTATCTTTCTCTTTTCAATGTTAATAATTTTAAAAAAAATCATCCTGTTCTCGAACTGAGTATTATAGGCCTGTTCTGTGGTACATATGTGGTTGGTAAACTTTTGGAGGTTGTAGTAAGTGATAATAGATTACAATACATCAAAATCATAATATGATCTATTTGTGCCAGCATCATTTTATTCACAATCAATCTTGTCAGGCAACTGCTTTCTTTGGGAGGTTGAGCTTAACCAAGACATCAGGGCTCATTTATAAACAATAGGTAAATTCGCACCTGGTCAGTAACCTTAGGCAACAAATCAATGATTGACTTTTTTCAGCTACTGTACCTACAGGTTGAGCAATGAAAGCAAACCTTGGTTGATATGGGTAAAAAAAAGGCCCAATGTTTATAAATGAGCCCCTATGTGTTTCCAGTGCAATGGATACAATCTGCTTAGTAATTTTACTAAGGAATTCACTAATTATAGGAAAGACAGTGAAAGTTGTATTTGTTTTTGTAGGAGAAAATACATGTGCAAGAAGATAAATTAACTCTTCACAAATATGTTAAAGGAGAAAGGATGTATTAAACTGAAAGTGAAGGATTTCTTTCATATAGAAATTAACAAAAGACAAGTAATGAAAATGTTTATTTCACTTTGAGGCTGTGGAGTAACCTGCTTAGCGATGTGTTGGCAGATTCCCTTTTATACCTTGTACTGGTTGCTTTTAAGATAAGTACATTTGATTTAGGAGTAGGGGCAGCACCCCACTAGTTACCAGGAGCAACAAAAATGCTTCTCCTGGTAACTTTAAGAGACAAATTTCCGGTTTTCAAATTGGAAATTAGTCTCTTCTAGAAAATTCCTTCTCTATCTGTTCTAGCATCCCAAACCCCCTTGGACCCCTCCACCGACACTGTAGACCCCCCGCTCAAATCCCTCCAGAGGATCCCTTGTAGTATCATAAAGCCATTTTTCTTTGTTTCTCTTAGACTCAAGCCTGTGGAAAGTCACACATACATTGTAAATACTGTAGTTTCAACTTGTCCATATCAATGTCATTTAAAGCATAGTTTATTAATTAAACACAGTATAGCATAGATTACATATAGAATGGTAATAAACCATATTACTCCACCTATGATGTACTAATTGTTCTTAAACAGCAGTAAAGTTCCCTTGTACTTTAATATTTAGTTCAACTTAATTTATGAATACAGGTGGTAAAGTGTTTTTCTTGGTAATTATTCTTTATCTTTCATTCTGGATTAGTATAGTGAATATGAAGGTGTTTTTTTTCCTGTAATGATAGCTGTTATGAAGCACCTAACAGATCTTAAAATAAACTTACTCCAGGGAAAGCTTCCTAAGGTTTTCAGAGAATCAGAAGCAACATTTTATTTTTGTTTTGAAGAAATTGCATGACCTGCTAATCTTTAGGTCATGCAAGTATTTAAAAGTATAATGGTAAATTATATGCATATAGTGTTGGGCCCTTCTAGTTGTGACAAAATGTAGTCACTTAAAGTGTCATTATGCCAATATAAATTAGGACTCATTATTAAAAATGATGCCAGACTAATTTAGAACCTTCTAAAAGGGAGTAATTGTTTTAGTTATTGTTTAATTTAGAGTGAAGCAAAATAATATGCCTTCGAATTTTAAAGCTAATATATGTATATCTTTATTTATAGACACGTTTAGTTAATTCTCTCTGTCTGGTAGAGAATATTAAGCAATTAAATACTAGAACAGGATGATAACATTCTATGACTTTATTAAATTCACTGCCAAAGTTTTGCAATTATGCCATGTAACTTGAAATAGATGATTCTCTTATAATTTTGTTCGATAGTTTAATAAAATACAATAACGCAGATTCAGCTCTTCCACCAAAAAAATTTCTATTGACATGATTTAGTGTTTCCCAGCAAAAGTGAATTTGCTGCTACCATATTTCATTTTGAGTTGTACGAAAGTGTATTTTATGGATTAAATGATAGCAAAGTATTGGTTTGCTGAACCTCATGCAGAACCTCATACAATCATATGATCAAGAATGCCCAGGACCTGGGGTTTTCTGGATAACGGAACAATTTGTATCTTCATATCTTACGTCTACTGGAAAATCATGTAAACAATAAATATACCCAATAGGCTGGTTTTGATCCAATAAGGACTAATTATATCTTAATTTGGATCAAGTACAGTTTACTGTTTTATTATTACATAGAAAAAGGAAATAATTTTCAAATATTTGGATTATTTGGATAAAACAGAGTTTATGGGAGATGGCCTTTCCGTAATTTGGAGCTTTCTGAATAACGGGTTTCCTAATAAAGGATCCCATAGCTGTACATATTTTTTTTCATTCTGTTGCTTGTTATGAGGTGTATATATTATTAAAGGAAAACTATACCCCCAAAATGAATATAACAGATACTCAAGTAAAAGAGCTTTGTCTGTTAATTGGCTTATGTGACCCAACATATATGGTTGGTTTAGTTTGTTTGTGTGCACTGTGAATTATATGAACCCAAGGGGAGGCCCTTATTTTTTAAAATGGCAATTTTCTATTTATGATTACTCAATGGCACATACTACTAAAAAAGTATATTTTTATGAAAATGGTTTATGTACATGAAGCAGGATTTTACATATGAGCTGTTTTATGCAATATCTTTTTATAGAGACCTACATTGTTAGGGGGGTATAGTTTTTCTTGAAAGAAAACAAGCTTTGTCCATTTAAATGCTAACTATAGGCAACACTGAACAATTATATACAGCTACAAGTGGCACTCTCCATTGCTAATGATAACCTGCAGTACAGAATAACCATGATGTAGATAAGCATATTATATAATACATTTTTTATTTAAGATCTACAGTTCATCATCTGAGCACAGCATTAAAGGGTACTGTAACGATCGGCACCCTAAACCCAGAAAAAGTGCTAGGCTCCCTGGTCTAGCCTCTGCTTCTGCCTGTAGCACCCACCTTTCACTTGAGGAGGAGCCCTCCACTAATCGGATGCTTAATAAGAGAGGAGCCAAGCAAAATTTCTGGACTAGCAAAAGGGGCACGATTGTTTACCAAGGTTTTTGTAAGGAAGGAAACTTTAACTGAACCCCCAGGCCAGGACAAAATGGCAGGTACCAAATTGGCAAAAGGAAATCTCTCGACCTAAATGGATCTCCCCTTCTCCATTAAGACTTTGAGGCTTTCCTAGCCTCTTAGGACAATATTTATCCCTACAATATATACACAGACCCTGAGATTGCCTTCGGGCCCTCTCCTCAGGAGACAAATGAGTAGCCCCTAATTGCATCGGTTCCGCCTGAGGAATAGGAATCAAGGGAGTTGGTGATTCATCAGTAGGAATGGGTGAATTTTTCCGGCTTGTTTCGGGAAATGATGCCCATAGACTTGTATGGTGAAAAAAATGTTGACACCCATAGACTTTAATGGGCATTGGCGACATTTCACCCGCGGCAAATTTTTGGCGAAACAAAACGGATCAAATCCACCCATCTCTATTCATCAGTATTACATACAGTAGGGAAATATGTACCCTTCAGCCCGCCTTTCTGCCCCTAACTTCATAAGGTCATCCAAAGTGGATCAAGCAGGTAATTAACCAGGCTGTCTTTGACAGAGACAGAAAGCCCCACCCGAAATTGGCTATGTAGAGCTGTATCATTCCACCTAGTTTCAACTGACCAGTGGCGGAATTCCGTACAGTACTCCTCAATTACTCTTTTCCCTTGGCGGAGTTTACGAATCACGGAATCGGCAGAGGTAGAATGATCCGGGTCATCGTATAATATGGCCATGGTAGTAAAAAATACTTCTAGGGGAAAATAGGCATGGTCAGTGGGGTTAACCTTAGTGCCAAACCTTTTGGGTCACCTTGTAGTAAGGTCATAATAACCTCCTCACCAGTAGAAAAAGTGTGAGGGAAAAAACTTGCATGCCTCCTGAAAAACAAAAGATTTACTTCTATCCCCACTAAACTTATCAGGGAAGGGTATTTTAGGTTCAGGAGAACTACCCCTATTACCCAGGGTAGATGACAGGAAAGACCCCTCAACAACCACAGTAGAGGCACGCTGAACTGCATCTGGTCTTTCAGAGAGAGAACACAGAACTTGAATTATGTAGTCCTGTTTCCCCTCTTGTTCCTCTAGGTTCAGGAGGAGGGTCGAATGAAGCAGCTCAACAGTCTGAGAAATAGCAGGACCTTCTTCTATTTTCTTCCTTCTCATGGGCCCCATTGTACTGTCACGATCAGCACCCTAAATCCAGAATAAGTTCTAGGCTCCTGGTCTCGGTTATGCTTCCGCCTGTAGCAGCAGCCTTTCACTTCGGGAGGAGCCCTCCGCTAATCACATGCCACCAGTAGGGATGAGCGAATTTTTTCACCTCGTTTCGCCGAAAAAATTACGGCCATAGACTTGTATGGCGGCATGCGTCAAAAAAAAGATGCGTGTCAAAAAAAAATTTGCTGCGCTACAAAATTATTTTGACGCCCATAGACTTTAATGGGCGTCTGCAACATGTTGCCAGCGGCAAATTTTTGGCAAAACAAAACGGGTCAAATTCGCCCATCCCTAGCCACCAGGTCTTAATAAAAGAGCAAAGGGCCAAAATTGTTTACCACGGATTTTGGAAGGAAGGCCACACAACTCAGGAGGAACAAAACGGAATATCATGGTCAGACAGGCCTGGTTGGTACAGGCCGGGTCGGTACATGCAGCATTCAAAGGATAGTCAGACAGGCTAGGATCAGGATTGGAGAGTTCAGAATAGTCAGGCAGGCAGGCAAGGGTCAATACCAGTATAAACAAGTAGGATTCACCCAGGAACTAAACAAGTTAGACCTAACAACGGGCCATGAGTTTTCATTCAAAGCCCCTTTAAATACCTTGAACTTTGCGCTAAATGCACAATGGCGTGTGTGTAAAACCCCGAAGAGACCAGCACCAGAAGAGGAACAACCATGTGGCGAACGTCCCCGCCGGCCACTAGACCACCAGGGTAAGCTACCATTACAGTTACTTGTCTAATTTTTTTAATACTACTATAATACAGTGCAGTATAATTTTTCAAGGTTAAGTTATTATCTAAATAATTATACTATACAAATACTTAGACTACAGTATATTTTTCAACAACCTTGAATTTGATGTTGTTTACCTTTATTGTTAATTCTAAAGAACAATTATACTTTATATTGCAAACATGTTCTAATACCTTGTAGTATGTAATTTTGTATAAACTTTTTTAAAAACATGTAAAGACTTACTTTACAAAAACTCGAATGTATCTCATATTTTTATTAATCCAAGTTTGACCAAACTCCCATCCACAATTTTATCTTATTTAAAATCGAGGAAAAACCTGAATCATACACATTTTTTGAATTTGACACCCGAATAGCTCAATTCAATAATTTTGAATTATTGGACAAAACCCAGCACAGATCATAATGTCTTCAAATTGTAAGAGAGACATCTCTGATTGACTTATACATGATCTTGAGAGGTTATACATGGCAGATTTTGGATTTGGGGTATAATAAATTTGAAAAAAAAAAATTCCTTTAAAAATATAAGTTTTTACTCAAAAAACAATGACCATAAAAAAATATAGTTTAGCAAATAACCCCCTAAATGTTTCTAAATGTTTTATATTAATTTTATTAAATTCTAAAACCTTTTTTTTTATTTGTAAAGGAATAACGGGTCCATTTTAAGACTTTGGGCAAAACATATTTTATTTACATCTCTTTTAACTACACTACTTACTGTCCAATTTAATCAATTTTTGGAAGTATAAATCTAATGACTTTGCTCTTTGTAAAGTTCTGTTCTTCCAACAGTTACTCTGCTTGTTTTTGTTTTTTTTATGAAAAGTTCTCCCTTTTATATCACATCTTCTTTTAGCTTTCTGTATATAAAAATGCTGAGAAAGTTAAATGCCTTAGTCCTGCATAATAGTTAATCAATTCAAATTTGCCTGAGGGAGAAACTATGGGAGACAGAGAAAAATATAATAGCAGCAAAACAATCTCAATTTTTATTTTGTATATGTGTACATAAACGATTCAGTTTGTGCATGTTCTTATTTTTATTCATAGTGATTCTTTGCATTTGTATTAGTACCTTTTTAAGATCAGAATATAAAATTTGCTCTTAAACATTTGTTTAACAAGACACATCTTTTCTTTCTCAATCTTAGTATTTCTTAGCATAAACAATCTGAATACAAAAACCTCTCCTTTTTAGGGGGTTATTTACTAAAATTCTAATTTTCTCATCTTTTTATTAAACCAAGCATGACCAAACTCCCACCCACAATTTCATCTTATTTATCAATAAAATAACTTGAAAAAGTGTGGTTAGGAAAATACTCAATAAAATCGATGAAAACTCAAATTGTACATATATTTAGGATTTGATGCCCTATGCGCTTGATTTTTTGGGATGTTGGGTTGTTGAATTTTTTCAATTATCGGATGAAACCCAGCACAGATCATGATATCTTGAAACTGTAAAAAGGACTTAGGCCATGCACATCTACATGAACTTTACAGGTTTGTGATGGTGGATTTTCAGGTTTAGACTTAAAGCAGCTTCTGGGTTTTTGCCAAAATAACTTGACCAGAAAAAAATCGAGGTTTAGTAAATAACTCCCTTAGTGTTTGAAGATAGAAGAGAAGATTACATTATCACCCAGGTAGAATACTGCAAAATGAACGTATTTTAAAAAAAAAAGATATTAATTTACTTTTTCCTGCACAATAATAACTAAACTCAATAAATATGTGTTGGAGGGCAAACAAGTCTTGTTTTTTGTAACAATGAAATGTTATAGCAGCTTTAAGGGATTATGCTTTAAATAATGGAACTATGTCATATCAGTAAAAATCCAAGATAACAGACCCCTACCTTTATCAGAAATTCAAGATGTGTACACCTGGTAAGAAAGGAAGATTCTCTAAACTCCAGAAAAATTAGCAAAAAGGCAAACATTTTAGAGAAACAAATTGAAGTCAATGGGCGTCAAAATAATTTTAACGTGCAACAATTTTGACATGAGCGACAATTTTTTTACGTAGAACTCTTTTGTCCAAATTGATTAAAGATAATGGGCGACTGATGCACGACAATTTTTATGCGTGCAACAATTTTGACGCATGACATTTCTTTTTGTTGCAGCAAATTTTTCACTGCCATTTTGAGAAAACGTTGAAACATGTGGAACACAGGACCCACCTTTTAACCTGCTCCTTGTGCTCCCCCAGTGTGCCTTCTTCCTGGACCTGACCTCATGTGATCAGCAATGCCCATTCACTTCCTGCTTTTATCCCAAATAAAACTTGCAATGTTTATAAATTAGTGTAAATATAAACCATCAAATAAGTATGACATATGATGCTGCAGAGTGAAAGTTTTGAGGTGATTTTTTGAAATGTCACCAAAATCGCCAAATTTAGGAAAGGTTTGCGGCTTGGTGCTTTGGAGTAGAAAGACGTGCATACCCAATTTGGATATGGGGGAATGTGTACTTTCTTAAAATATATGGCTTTCTGGGATGAACATACTTTTTTCTACCTTTGCCCACCCCAAAATTATGTAAATGTGTAGGTTTTGCTGTATCTGGAATTACAGAACTGATAGCTCAAATGGGGTGTCTACATTTTGGGGCCCCTATTTGCCCCATACCATTATGGGCATTGTATTGGTACCTAATGATGTGTGGGAGATATGATGCTGTGATTGGAAGCTTTGAGGTAATTTTTCAAAAAATTCACTAATTTCTATACAAAATTATAAATTTTAGTAGTTTGGAGTTTGGAGTACATAGATATATTTACTCATTTTTGATTCTACAGAATCTGTTCTTTCTAATAATGGGTAGTTTTCTAGATTAAACCTACTGTTAGTGGAATATTTGGCCTTAAAAACAGAAGAATGCTGTTTTGTGGAGCAGTGCTTTGGAAATTTGGTAGTGTATTTAGAAGCCTATATTTTTTTACAGAAGTGGAATTACACCAAGATGCTAGCATATTTTAAAAGTTCAGGTGGTCCCTTTAAGTAAAAGAATACAAAATGTTAAAAAATGGTCTGGCAATAAAAGTTATTAAATCAGCCAAATCAACTGGTAGTGAAGGGGTTAATTATGGTTCGCTTTAAAACCGTCTATATTGTGATGTATTTGTCATGTAATGTTGCAAACATAATTTAAAATGGTGCCTTTGCGAATGTTCAGCACTGCTCGCAATGTAAAATCAGTCACTGGCGAATATAATTAAGGGAGCCTATAATTAAGGGAGTTACTCCCAAAACGCATCATGTGATGTGGGTCAGTGACCTGTTGGAATAAACCACCTTTTTTATCTAACTGGAGTGCCGCCTTTTCATCTTTTGAGCTACTCACGAATATTACATTGTGAATATTCAGTAAGCAAAGGATTAGCATTAACACCCACTCTGGAGTTTCGATAAATATTTTGTCGCAAAAAAGGTGTTACTATGTTTGACATTTTATTACATTCACTGCAAAAACTATCAGTTCTCAAACTTTGCGATGTCTTTGGGGTCTTTAATCAGGACGCAAACACGGTCGCTTACATTTGCAAGCATCTTTGCACAGGTTTTTTTGTGCCAGAGAAACATATTACATCTTTCCCTAGATGCACAGTCTATTAAATACCATCCATCTTCTCAATATTCCTTACAGGGGCCCCTGCATCTCCTCCTCAGCAAACTCCCTGACAGCTGTTTCGACACAAAATGGGGCTTTCTGAAGGGTTTGATTAGGTCTAGTATTTCCACTTATTAAATTTGTAGCCTTACAGAGCATTTGTTTTATAGATGGGGAAAGAGTCAGGAGAAGAAGGCAAATAATTCAAAAACTATAAAAAATAAAAAATAAAGTTGATTAGAATTGGCCATTCTATGATTAAAGGTAAACAACCCCTTTAATTTATGGTACAAATACAAAGGAGTTGCATCTTACAAACCTGTCGTTTTTAGAAGCATATTATTAAATGTTGGATTCACCCATTCATAAATACACTTATACAAATCCCATAGGACTGAATAAAAAGTGAGTGAGTTTTTCTGTGGAAATACTCTAATCTCACATTTTGATAGATTTACTTTGTGTACTGTGTGACAACTCTTTTCAATGACAAATTCGAATTGTATTAGTATTTCAAATATTAGCATTCATGTGTTTTAAACGAGTAATACGTTTAAGTATAATAAGGAAGTTGCAGGTTATGGAAGTCACACAAATTGAGAGGTGATCTGCTCATTTAATCTTGTTGTATAAAACTGAATTTATCTCTTACGCAATATCCATAGCTTTATTCCCATTACATAATGGTTTTAAGTATTTCACAAAAGCACTAGATAAGTGTAATTGAAAAAATTAACTGGTGAAACTGCAACTCTTTCATTATGTACAAATAATATTATTTGGGCTGTTCTATTCTTGTCTTGAACAGTTTACAGGCCTAGGTGGAATGGAAATAAAAACTTTTTAAGTTATTTCTTTAAAAACACAATTATGTCAAGGTTTATTTAAGGGCATATAGTCTTTGTTATATGTTTTGTGCTTTGCTTTAAAAATGGTAAATTGCTCCTACTCTTTACATCAAATTATGGCACTGTAATTTTACTCTGTTGGTGAGAAATAACGAATGCATATGTACTGTATAAATGGCATTTATACTAGACATACAAGTTATTTGTGGTCAGAAAAAATTAGTTTAAAATCTTTGTTTAAAAAAACCCTGCAAGAGGACATTTTTCTATTTTAAACTAAAACATAATTTTGATTAATGCATTACTTTCTCAAACTGCCTATCTAACTAAGTGCCGTTGTAGTCATCCTCATTTCTGAATGTATAGTAAATGAGAATTAATGGTGCCACACTCCTAAAATGTGTTTTGGGCACCAATGTATATATGTTACCCATAAATTACCCATGGTGGCCTACCAGGTATATGGTATACCTATTCATTCATAGAAGGATTTTCTTCTTTTCAGTTTTACACAGGATATGCTGACACCAGAGCAGACTGGCCCACTTGCTAAATTGCTTCCTTCTTCATACTGTGCCTCAGCCACAATCAGGACAAATTAAGAAAATATCACTCACTGATTTTTGTCAAAAATGTAATAGAATACAGGCATAAGCAGTGCTGTGTGGATGGCAGTTTTAATTGCCCACTAATGCAGTCAAAGGACAGATTGCACAATTTTGGGAATACTTGGTGTAGTTATAGGTGAACCCTGGCTGATTGTCAGACTGCTAGTCAATACTGTATAGTGAAACTCAAACAGAGATGATGCTGTATATACGGCAGTTTTAAATTGCAGATTAAAGCCGTCAAAAGATAGATCACACAATTATGGGAACACATGGATTAAATATACAAATATGGCACCTTTATCACATAAATTTGACAGTAGAAGGAGCCAATATGTTGGCCACACAGGGACAGCCCCAACCAAAACTAATAGAAATGGCCATACTAGAGTGACACATAAGGACGTGGGGATTTACAGAAAGACTAGTTGGTTGTGAAGATAGAAAATACAGTTAAAGGACACAAATGGAAAAAAGGGAGCTGTTGACAGAAAAAGGGAAACAGAGCCAAAAACAGAGAGCAATAGACAAAAGTGAGAATGAACCACCACATAAGGAGTGTAGATGGAAAAAGCAGTGCATTAGTGGATAAGTCAAAAAGCTAAATCTAAGTATTCAAGACCCAAGCAAAATAATCACCATAAAAAAACGTATCACTCCTTCGGTGATTGTTGGAAGCAAGAAAACTAATATCACCATATAGAAAAAAACTGCAACAACAATTAAGTGGGAGAAAAGTCAAAGGCAAGACTGACTGAAAAAAGTCAATGGTGTGCTGGAGGTCACATCTGGTTCTTATGCAGTATAAAGTCATGTGTAAAAAGTTGAAAAAATGAAAAGTGGAGCAAACTCGTAGGAAGAGCCCATACTAACCGTCCAAAGAAGCCAATTCACTACCATTTGTAGCAGGGCAAAAAATGTACTATGAAAGTCAAATAAACACAGATAAGGGAAGAAGGTCATTCAACCCCCTTAGTAATGTAATTTTACCCAGATATAAGATGAAAGTGCTTAAAAACTTTAGTTTGTAAATATGTTACAAGTTAATTTTTGACATATTGGGTGTTCTACAGCACAGAGATTGTGAAATCCTAGGAATTCAACTGTAGTTATTAATCTTTTTGTTTCTTGGTATAGTCCATCTAAGTTTGGAACCTATTAATTAAAAGTCTACTGAAAGAACACATTTATTTATCACTCTGAAATTACTGCAGCTAGGGATGAATAATTCCTCCATATTTCTTTTCAAGAGCTTAATGCATGCTTTTCTCCCCCTTGATATACTCCGAGCCTAAAAGATTATAACTAATGGAAATCATAACTGTCTTAAGGTACAATAAAGTAGAATGATACTAAGCACATTTATATTATAAACAAATTATATGATATATGGAATGGCACATTTATTACAGATATTTTCCTGTTGTTGCTGCCTGGATTCAAATTCTGTTCATAGATTCATTATGAATTACGTAGCAGGCAACATCAAAATGCTGGATTTCACTACAAAATGGTTGTTGTTATATAAAATGCATATACAAGGATTTTATATGAATTATTTCTGAGCCAGACATTGATTATTTTAAACAAATGTCAATGAGTTATACAGCTAAAAAGCATTTTTATATTAGTGAAGGCAAGTAAAGAAATATTTAAAAATAGACAAGGGAAATGTAAGACTTAAGTAAATAAGCTTTCCATCATGCTATAGTATTTTAATTAAATATAATGATGATGTTGGCACAGACGGTTTGCAGTTATGCCAATTTATCACTCATTTTCTATCAGAATGCTTTTTTTCTAGATGTCTTGAAATGAGAAAAAGTGGGTCTACAGCACAGGTACCAAGTAGAACTGTAGGTATTTCCCATCCATTTGCTTATACTGCTCTGTGATCTTTCTGGGCAATATAAGCTGCTTTCAAGGTCAAGTTGGAAAACAAGTATCAGTGTCATTGCTTTTTTTTATCTCTAGCCTTTCATGCTTTGAGACATAGTTTCTGAATTAAACACTGTACAACTATAGTTTGCTAAGTTTAATAGGGCCCACCAATAGGGAGACGTGCATTGAAAAAATTTCGCCGTGTGATAATTTTTTTTTGAAGCCCATAGACTTTAATAGTCATCGCCAAAGACTAATTTTTCGCAAAACGGGTCAAATTCGCCCATCCCTACCCACCAATACATGCTAAAAGGTAATGAGAAATCCCGGCATGGAGGTTAAAGCCACTCATGCATCTTCTAAAAAATAGAATATAGGCACATGGGACACATTCAATTAGTGATTAGCTGCAGAAAATAACCATGAAGTCAAACTAGTCCATTTTAAAGTCTACTTACAAATGTATAGGAGATTTCCATATGTATTCATTAACATTCATTATCATTTTTATTTTATCAGATGAGCCATAAATACTCCATAAACACTCATCAAGACATATCATGACACTATTGAATGCTAAGAGTATTCATTTTGTGAGTAGCCATCATTCTAACAATGTCATCTACATGGCATAGGTCAGTATATACCAGCACATGTGTATCAATCATTCATGGAAAACCTATTAAATCTACCTGTTTAGTCCAATGCTGTATATACTTGCATGTATCAGAATATCCTAATATTTTGTAATGATTGCACTACTTCAGAGATGCCCTTTTATAACACATGGCAGCACCAATTAGGCAACCTTGGTTGGTACTACACTGTTTTTTAAGGCCGATGCAGCCAAAAACGTAATGTTGGCCTTTGATCTGTGTAATTCTTTGCTTGCTTGGTGCAATGCTTATCTTTTTAAATGTTCTATTTATAGGGAAAGAACTGCTGCTATTAATACATTTGGTTTACCAATAGAAATATTAGTTATGCCAAATTTGCTACTGATAATTTTGGGGAAGAACAGTTTTTTATTCATTGTTTGGCCAGATGATTATTCCCAGTAAGTATATCATGAATCATGGCACACATCAGATTAAACACAAATGTAAAATACATTTTACATACTGAACTTTTTGCACCAGTCTAAAGTTTCAGCTTCTCAATAGCACATTGTGTCCGGAGCGATTCTTTACCCATCCAAGATGGTGGCGCCGGAAACGTGACATCAGCGTGCCAAGGAACAGTGCGAAATTTGAAAATAAAAGCCCTTACAGGTCACAGGTTCAATGGTTGATGATAGGACTTACTTCGTGTTTTCCTGTGTACTTCTAAAATTACTATAACTTGATTCTTGTACCTATTGACCTTGCCTGAACTTTGGACTCTGCCTGCCTATTGAACTATTGCCTGGATTCCGACTTTGTTTACTCCTGATCCCTTTCTGGTTACTGTATACTCAAACTTTTACTCGAGGCTTACTCCTAGGTCTGGACCTCTCTTCTATGAGCCGATAGCCCCCTGACACAATGATCCAAGACTTCAAACTTGTCACTATCTTGGAAAGTGTCTGTGACACTCACATGCTCAGTGGGCTCTGAACAGATGTTAAAAAGCTTAGCTTAGTGTCCATTGCAAATTTACAAGCAGAAAATGAGATTTGTCTGTAACATAAGATGATGCTACAGAAGTTTAGGAGGACTAACATTCACAGTTTCCAAAGGTGCCCAGTACTTACCACCTGCCTGTGCTATTTACTTTGCATCAGATATTTAATTTGGAGTGAAGTATGTAGTGCAGCATGACCCTGGATGTAAGTGACTAAGTGGTGAAACTTTGTGCTCCTTAGAACTCTAGCACTTGCCTTCAAGGTCATCATAAATTATGCCTATAATCTGTTTCTTATCCATTAAGTCTCTGAATAATTTTTATGGCCATAAATTTAAACTTTTTTTGTCATTTTAAATAAAAATGTTGCTTACAGAGCTCTTCTCAAACATTTTACAAAAGCATCTCTGCAAGATTGTATGTTATTTCTGATATATTTAGCCTTCACTATAGGTAGAAACTGCCTAATAATGAGGTTGCTGCTTTTATGCTTCTTCCAGCTTGTACTTTTAGTTAAAATTAGTAGGCAGTATTTCCCATTTTGCTCTCAAAGATTACCTGAAGTGGTGCCAGTTAGTGGATTTGGGAGGAGTCCTGAATTATTAATATATAGGTATTTTGTTAGCAAGGGAATTGTGACAACTTTAACAAAAAAGCGCCAAATAATTCTTCTGTAAATAAAATTTCATTAAAAGATCTTTACAATCAGTTTTGTAGTAAGTTCAGGGTGGTGATATTTTGGGCTATATTAGACCAAAAGGGTTAATGTCCAGCTAAAGCTATAGAGCATGGTTTACACTTGACTCTTAACACTTAAGGCAAGGCCTTCACTAAATGGAAAAAAATGAAGTACGAGTGTAGTGGACCTATAACTCATAAGTGAGGAGGTTCTTGCAGCAAACAAAAGGAACAGTTTATTTACAAAAAATAGATGGGTCCGTAGGGTTAATACAAATCCACAGAGGCGATATATTAGCAGCTGTAACATGCCAGGACAGTTTGATAAGACAACTCAGTGTGACACCATGTGGAAGCTGTCAAGGTAGTAAGGTACACCTCTCGGAAGAAATACTTCAAACGTGGTCCAGATCCTACAATCCGGTAATCAGGGAGAATAAAACTAAAGCCTGACACCCTATTCCCTGTGATCCCTATACTATAGCCAATCAGACCACCTACTCGCTGCTACAATCCTTATAGGAGCACAGGCTGCTCACTCTAATTAACCTAGCTAACTCACTTTCCTAGATTGTACTATGAAAGGTATTAGCCTGTCTGTAGCTAGCCTTATTCATGGGTCAAGTACAAGGTGAAGTCAGGGCAAGGTACAAGGTGGAACAGGAATCAGAAATCAGGAACAAGCAAGGCATGGTCGGTAGGGATGTAGCGAACGGCGGAAAAAATGTTCGCGAACATATTCGCGAACTTGCGCCAAAAAACCCCATAGACTTCAATGGGAAGGCGAAGTTTAAAAGCTAGAAAAGACATTTCTGGCCAGAAAAATTATTTTAAAGTTGTTTAAAGGGTGCAACGACCTGGACAGTGGCATGCCAGAGGGGGATCAAGGGCAAAAATGTATCTGAAAAATATCGCTGCGTCGCTGCGTTTTGTGCTATAAAGGGCAGAAATCACACTACGTCACTCAGGTGATGTTTCTGGACACGTAATGTGAAAAAGCTCACACAGCTAGGTGGCACTTGGTTAAAGACTGGGCAAACAATGCCTGCAAGGGCAACGTATACAGCAGTGGATACAGAATATATTATTGCTGCTGTAAAAACATCACTCAGGTGATGTTTACGGACACGGAATTATTATTGTTATTTAGACAGAATGTGAAAAAGCTCACACAGCTATGTGGCAGTTGTTTGAAGAACACACTGGGCAAACAATGCCTGCAAGGTCAACGTATACACTACAGCAGTGGATACGGAATATATTATTGCTGCTTGGAAAACGTCACTCGGGTGGTGTTTCTGGAGACGGTATTATTATTGATATTTAGACAGAATGTGAACAAGTTCACACAGCTAGATGGCAGTTGTTTGAAGAACACACTGGGCAAATAATGCCTACAAGGTCAACGTATACACTACTACAGCAGTGGATACGGAATATATTATTGCTGCTTGAAAAACGTCACTCAGGTGGTGTTTCTGGAGACGGTATTATTATTGATATTTAGACAGAATGTGAAAAAGCTCACACAGCTAGATGGCAGTTGTTTGAAGAACACACTGGGCAAACAATGCCTACAAGGTCAACGTATACACTACTACAGCAGAGGATACGGAATATATTATTGCTGCTTGAAAAACGTCACTCGGGTGGTGTTTCTGGAGACGGTATTATTATTGATATTTAGACGGAATGTGAACAAGCTCACACAGCTAGATGGCAGTTGTTTGAAGAACACACTGGGCAAACAATGCCTACAAGGTCAACGTATACACTACTACAGCAGTGGATACGGAATATATTATTGCTGCTTGAAAAACGTCACTCAGGTGGTGTTTCTGGAGACGGTATTATTATTGATATTTAGACAGAATGTGAAAAAGCTCACACAGCTAGATGGCAGTTGTTTGAAGAACACACTGGGCAAACAATGCCTACAAGGTCAACGTATACACTACTACAGCAGTGGATACGGAATATATTATCGCTGCTTGAAAAACGTCACTCGGGTGGTGTTTCTGGAGACGGTATTATTATTGATATTTAGACAGAATGTGAACAAGCTCACACAGCTAGATGGCAATTGTTTGAAGAACACACTGGGCAAATAATGCCTACAAGGTCAACGTATACACTACTACAGCAGTGGATACGGAATATATTATTGCTGCTTGAAAAACGTCACTCAGGTGGTGTTTCTGGAGACGGTATTATTATTGATATTTAGACAGAATGTGAAAAAGCTCACACAGCTAGATGGCAGTTGTTTGAAGAACACACTGGGCAAACAATGCCTACAAGGTCAACGTATACACTACTACAGCAGTGGATACGGAATATATTATTGCTGCTTGAAAAACGTCACTCGGGTGGTGTTTCTGGAGACGGTATTATTATTGATATTTAGCCAGAATGTGAACAAGCTCACACAGCTAGATGGCAGTTGTTTGAAGAACACACTGGGCAAACAATGCCTACAAGGTCAACGTATACACTACTACAGCAGTGGATACGGAATATATTATTGCTGCTTGAAAAACGTCACTCGGGTGGTGTTTCTGGAGACGGTATTATTATTGATATTTAGACAGAATGTGAAAAAGCTCACACAGCTAGATGGCAGTTGTTTGAAGAACACACTGGGCAAACAATGCCTGCAAGGTCAACGTATACACTACTACAGCAGTGGATACGGAACATATTATTGCTGCTTGAAAAACGTCACTCAGGTGGTGTTTCTGGAGACGGTATTATTATTAGGGATGTAGCGAACTGCCGCCGATGTGTTCGCGAACGCCGTTCGCGAACACCGGCAAAATTTGCGAACAGTTCGCGAACTTCGAACATCCGAAAATCGTTCGATTCGAACGATCGAAGGATTTTAATCGTTCGATCTAAGGATTTTCGTTCGAATCGAACGATCGAAGCCATTCGATCGAATGATTTCATTCGATCGAATGCTTCGATCGTTCGATTCGAACGAAAATCCTTCGATTTTAGCGGTCGAATGGTCGAACGATCGAACGATTTTGATGCGAACGCCTATTGGCGAACGTCGCGCGACGTTCGCGAACTTGCGGCGGACGCGAACAGTCGAAGTTCGCGCGAACTAGTTCGCCGGCGAACAGTTCGCTACATCCCTAATTATTATTGATATTTAGACAGAATGTGAAAAAGCTCACACAGCTAGGTGGCAGTTGTTTGAAGAACACACTGGGCAAACAATGCCTGCAAGGTCAACGTATACACTACAGCAATGGATACGGAATATATTATTGCTGCTTGGAAAACGTCACTCAGGTGGTGTTTCTGGAGACGGTATTATTATTGATATTTAGACAGAATGTGAAAAAGCTCACACAGCTAGGTGGCAGTTGTTTGAAGAACACACTGGGCAAACAATGCCTGCAAGTGCACTACTATTGGTGCACTACTATGAAGAACAGCAAACAGCACTGGACACGTTAAATAACAGTAAGATAAGTAAAATAAAAAAATATATATATATTTTAAAAAAAAAATTACTCTGGTTGGTGCTGAACTACTAGGAGCAGCACACCAGTCCCACTCCCCAACACAGCTAGACTAATAGCACTGGGCTCTTATAGTAGCAAAGTAAAAAAACAAAAAAGAAAATAAAAGCAGTCCTTACAAGGACTATTGGGTTATTTCAGCAGTCAGCAGATAAGATCAGAAGCAGTGCCCACAGCAGCTACATACAGAGCACTGCAGTAGAAGGTAGATTACTAGTCAGCAAAGCTAACTAACCTAAACTCACTGTCCCTCAAATCCCTGCAGAGTTCTGTCCCTACAATACAGAGCAGTATCAAGTAGATTACTAGCCAGCAAAGTTACTATCAACTGTCCCTCAAATGACTAAACAGCTCTCTCCCTACACTAGCTCTTCCAAGCACACACAGGCAGAATGAAAAAACGCTGCAGGGCTTCAGTTTATATATGGAAGGGGAGTGGTCCAGGGGGTGTGGGGGTGGTCCAGGAGGGAGAGCTTCCTGATTGGCTGCCATGTATCTGCTGGTCCGGGGTGAAAAGTCAAAAATAAGCGCCAGCTAAGGCGAACCCAAATTGGCGAACATTCGGCGGACGCGAACAGTCAATGTTCGCGGGCGACATCCCTAATGGTCGGATCAAGGTCAAGGCTGGGAAGGAACAATATAAGGGAAAAGCAGGACAAGACAAGGACAGGCAGGCAAAGCAAGGCAGAATAATAAGGGAAAAGGAGCAACTAGAACTACCTAGTTAGGAGCGCTGCCACAGTACTAGGAAAACCATGCAATGCTCTGGCAAGGAGTGGTCTAAGTGCTGCCCTTAAATAAGGAAGAGTCAGCCCTGATTGGCTGATTAAACTAGTCAGCAGCTGGGTTGGGGCTGTACATGCCAAACAGGCTGCAGCTGAGCTGGGGCTGGAGAAGCCAATCAGGCTGCAGCTGGGCTGGGACTGCAGAGGCCAGGCAACACATAGAGAGCAACCCTACAGGCTGTTCACCTGGCCAAATGGTTAAGGTATCGCGCCAGAAACCCAAAGGTCCCTGGCTCGAATCCCAGCAATACCTGACAGTCTGTTTCTGACCATTCTCCTGGATCCTGATTATGTACTGCGCTACTGTTGGTTTTCACCCTGGCGTGTGACGTTGATTATGTCATTGACACCTGATTATGTACTGTATTGCCCGATTGGTAACTGGATGTTATATATACCTCTTTTTAAAACAGACAAAAACAGAAAAGTTGCAAGTGATTTCATTTGTGTATTTATATAAAATTGACTTCAATGAGTATGACAAAGTCTTAATTACTTGATTACTAATAATATTACACAGTTTTGATTGGAACTAGTAAACACATGTAATGCTTAATAATATTACTGTACTGTAAAGAGAGATAGCCGTTATTGTTACACATTCAGTTATATGATCTGCGTTGTTGTTTATAGATTCATGTTACAACAAGCAGATATAAGCCTAGGGTAATTGTATTTTTATTCGGTACATTCATATTTACCATTGATTTTCTACCAAATACTGCAGTGAGATTGTAATTCATTCTTTTTGGATAACAACATATAATTATTGCAGTTGTTTCAAGGTATGGTATAAGCTGTAAAAACCACGAGTCTCCCTAATAAAATGTACGGTGTTTAAAGTGCTTTTGGGAGTCTCTCAAATTACACACACTTTTTCGCTCACACAGGATTCTTAAGATATATCTTAAGAAGAAAAAAGGTTTTGGGTTTTTTTTTAAGTAATTTTAGTACATTAAATTGACAGCAGACAAATGGAAATGACTCTAGTACAGGTCTAATGAAAGGATAGAGAAAGGAGAATAAGTGAGAGAAAACATCTTATATAAAATATTATTTTTGCTAGATATGAAAAGACATAAAATTTCAAAACAAGACTATAACAAACATACCTATAATAACTGTGTAGTAGTTAGCCTTGTTGACTCATACCACTGGGGTTTGGGGGTTTCATTCTTACTATGGAACTATCTGAAGTGAGTTTGTTTGCTACAGTTACATCTTAATTTGAGTTGAAAAAACTGTTCATCAGGCTCAACCCATCAAGAATATTCAACCTGCAGGTTTTCTCTGTGTTTGGGAGATACATTGAAGATGGGGAAATGATTTAAAACAGCATTTTAATGTCTTCATTTCAAAAACACAAACTCAATGAGGAATATTAGTCGAAACATTATATCGTTGTGTCCTTTATTTAAAAAAACAACATTGATATGTTTAGTACGTATTTTTCATTTTCAGGCAGGCCCGGATTTGTGGAGAGGCCACCTAGGCCCGGGCCTAGGGCGGCAGGATTTTAGGGGGCGTCATGCTGCCCAATCACATCCAAATTGGTTCAGAAACACTGGGGATGTGCAGGAGATACAATAGTTTTTTTTTAAATTTCCTGTGCACCAATCCTCATTGCTCTGGTCCTGATGATGATAATTTGAATGAATCAATAAGAAACAGCTGGCTGGCCATTGATGCAGAGCTGTGTAAATATTGTATGTGTATAACATTGGGATTAGAATTAACAGATAACTGGGAAAATATTTTATGTATATAGATATATACCTTACACTGTATTGCTAATTATTAATTAATTCATGTCTACATGTATACAGTTAAGGGACCTGCTATCTAGAATACTCAGGACTTGGGGTTTTCTGGATAAAGAGTCTTTTTATAATTTAGACCTCCATGCATTAAGTATACTAGAAGCTCATTTAAACATTAATAAACCCAATAGAATTGTTTTTCTACCAATTAGGGATGGGCGTATTCGGCAGGCACGAATTCACAGCGAATTCCCATGATTCACCGCCGGCGAATACATTTGTGAAACCGGTGCAACTTCACCAAAAACAGATGCCGGTGTCCAAAAAAATGGACGCCGGTAATGAAAACGGATGCCAGTGTCAAAACGAGACAAATTTTGCTAATTTTTCGCCGTTTCACAAATTTCCCACAACTTTTTCGGCCAATCGAAACACCCCAAATTCGCCCATCACTACTACCAATATTCATTGATGCAGTTTGATTACCATCAAGTACAAGGTACTGTTTTTTATTACAGAGGAAAGGTGATCATTTAAAAAAAAAAAAGTTAAATGTTAATTTGATTAATATTGAGTCTATGGGAGACAGCGATCCTATAATTCTGAGCTTTCTGGATAATGGGTTTGAAGGAAATGGCAACCCTAATTTTATAGTTGATAAGTGTGATTTCTATTTACTTGTATGTAAAAAAAACTTTCATGGTGGATATTAACAAAACTGTCATTAAAATAAGGTTTAAAAAAATATATTTATCCAAAAAAAATAATAAGAAGAATTTCCAACAATGTAATACCCCACTTCAGAATATTATAAATATTCTAAAAAAAAAAAAAATCTGAATTCATTCGAATGATTCACAGATAATATTCTTTCCCTTTAGGAACTCAGTACTTACTGGGTTAGCCCATCCCCCATCAGAAGGACCCTCCCAAAGTCTTTAAAGGCTGGCCACACCCGCCTAACGGCGTATTTTTTTCCTCCTCATTTTGCTCTCATCGGAAGCAAAAATGGTTTTCTTTTAATACCGGGAAAGCATAGGCCTGCCCATAAGGCATCCTAGGGACAGGGACCTTTTGTTCTCCAGCACTCGGCCTCATATCCTGGAGTCTTCTGTGCTTCAGCTTCTGGACCAGGTAAGGCACTGGTGTGCAATGTTTGCTACTCCTGGTCTGCCTGTGTTTCAGTTGCGTTTCTATATTGCTGTCAGAGCTTTCAACAGCAAGTGCTTGTCCCCCCCATCCGGTGTGCCCTCCTGACCTGCCCAAAAGGCGTCCTGGGGCAGTGGTGTGTGTGGCCCCTACACACCCTTTATTTTTACGGATGGGTGAGGGAGGCGGCAGTTAGAGGGTCAGCTAGTTATTAGGCATAATTAGATAGAAGCCTGAGCCTTACTGCCACCTGTTTTATTTTTGTTTTTCTTGTCTTTTAAATGGATGGCAGGTTCAATTTCTAGCTGCCTCCCTCAGCAGACTTTCCTAAGGTAGAGGTCATTTAAAAAAAAATGCCTGCCTTATAGGTTTCAGCTAGAAATGGTGCATGGCTCTGTTAGGAGATACCAATTATCCAATTTGTCTCTATGTAACCACAGCAGTTGCTTTTGGTTACCTGCTTCTGCAGACAGCAGATGAGTTTAGTCAGCGGGTTCCACTGGTAAAGTGACCCCCCATTGAGCACAATTATGTGATTCCTCTGGCTGTGCAGACACCAGCTGAGTATAATCAGGTGATTCCTATGCAACTGCCAGCTATAGCAAGTGGAGATGGCCCTGCCCACTCTCTAACTCTGCAGACTTGAACCTGAGTCCAGCAGTCTCTGGTAAGTACTGCTATCAGTAAACTTGTGAGGCTTGTTAGGAGCATGACCTTTTTGCTCACCTGAAACCAGCAGTGTATGCCGAGTTCTGGCTAATTGCTCATCTTATTCCAATAGTCCTAGTGGACAACACTATCCTATGCATAACTACAGTGTACTGAGTCCTGCACATTTGCATACTTGACAACAATAGCCCTAATGAATGCTGCTATTTGTTCTGTGAGGTGATGTGCTGCGACTTTTGCTCTCCTGGAATCAGTATTGCTCTCCAGTTTTGCTCTCCAGTTTTGCTCTCCTGGAACCAGTAGCCTTTATGAATTCACCCCTGGGCTCGCTGGCTGCTAGGCTCTGATATACTGTATGCTTGCTCTAAACAGCAGCTAATCCAAACTATGTGTTACATGTTGCTATGATTGCATCTTTGCTTTGCAGAATCTAATACACTTACATCTGAATATCTTATAATGCAAATGCATTCTCCTGTGTTAAGGTATTACTTAATTCAATTGAACATGGAATTGTATCAGGTTAATGTTTTCCCTGTGTTAGGTGAGTTTACATATTGTTCCTGATACACACAGCAGGAGCACCTCAAGCCTGTCTGCTATATGGATTAAAGGTATTAATTGCACAACACAATGTTTGGGGACCTTCTCTGCAAGTTTTCCCAGTTTTGTGCTGCAATTCACTGTCGGCATTACTGGAGGGCCAAGGAAGTTTGCTCCTTATTCCTGTCAAATAGGCAGTATTATTCAATATCCATAGCTGGAGCTCTGGGGTTGGTCAGTATACTCTGCCAGAGAGCAGTATCTCCAGGTCCTCAACAGAGGCCTATGTAATAATCTGCCATTATAATGCATGTGGGTTAATACATGCTAGCACCATGGCTCTACACCCTGTTGGTGGTCTCTAAAGGATCACTTATGGTGGCTCTCTATACGACTAGGTCATCTAATTATCCGAGGAGTATGCTTATCCTAAGAACGCCAATACCTTCAGAATGAATGCTTAACCAATGGTTAACTATAATGTGTAAGTGTTCTGCGTAAGAGTTTTTATGTGTGCGTATCGTGTGTGTATATATGTGGGTATATATATATATATATATATATATATATATGTGTGTGTGTGTGTGTGTGTATATATATATATGTGTATGTATATATATGTGTGTGTCATCTGCGTATATGTGCATGGGGGTGAGGATATGTATGATTTTACTGGTCCTGATAGAGAAAGTAATAAGGCAAGAAAGGGCACAACTGTCTTTTCTTAGCTGAAATAACCCTATATGCATTGTGCCCAGGCCCAGACTGGCAATCTGTGGCTTCTGGCTAAGGCCAGAGGGGCTGCCTTAAGAGGCTATAGAAAGTCACGATTTAGTGGGCTGGTGGAGAACTGATTGGACCTCTCTGTACAGCGGTGTAACTAGATGTTACCAGGCCCCACAGCAAATTGATTTTAGGGCACCCAACATGTCCAGAGGTTCACCTGCTTTTCTAATACATGTTGAGATTCAGCATTATTTTGGCCTCATGGGGGCCCTATGCCTCCTGGGCTCCCTGCAGCTGCAGGGTCTGCTTCTTCAGTAGTTACACCCATGTCTGTACTTGGAAGTCCTGACCTGTTTGTGCCCTTAGCTGGATAGCACCTTAGTCCCTCCTAAGAGCTGTAGGTGGTGACTGCCACAAAGAATTATGCATTGGCACATATTACTAATAAACCTACTGTCATAACACACACATCACACCCCTCTGAGATGACCTTTGTTCAGTTACTAGGGTTGCATAACTATAAGTTTAATTGTTATTAAATCATACCCATGTAAGCTCTCCTGGCAGTTAGATTGCAATGGTATAAAATATTATGGGTACAGGCTGAACATTGCTGTTTTAGTAATACTGCCAGCAAAGCAGAACATCTCTGTGGCCAAAAAGCCAGGTGCCTGCTCTGTCTCTAGAAGACAGACTTAGAGTCAGTTGTTAGTTTGTCAAGTCTCCTAGTCAAAAAAAATGGGGTATCCATGTTGCAGGGCTAGCTGTTCTGCATACCAGATGGGTATTGATTTAGACTGCAAATGATGGCAGCATCTAGTGAGTGTTGATTCTTCCCTCTCCTTATGTCTGTGTCCTCCTGAACCACCAGTATGGAATCCGCATCCTCACGGTTACATACCTATGAGTTCTACCCTTTTTATTTCCTCATGACATAATGTTTTAAAGATTATCTCCGTCTTGCATTTCTTGATGTGGGTGCACTTCTCCTACTTCTATTTCATTGGTGTATAACTGGGGAAATTAAGTCATCGGTACCGAAATTGTCCTAGTCCAGTGTGTATAGTTCAACTGACCCAGTGTGCATAGTTCACAGTCTGCATAGTTCACCATTCCCGGTAGGCCTGTTTCACCTTTCCCAATAGGTCTGGTTCACCTTTCCCAGTAGGATTGTTCACCTTTCCTGGTAGGTCTGGTTCACCTATCCCATTAGGTCTAGTTTACTGGACCTAGTATCTGACCCGGCAGGTTTCGTCATCTGACCAGGAGGTTCATTCATTCATCTAACACAGTAGGTCTAGTCTGGTGGATTGGAAACCTTCTGATGCGTGCTCAAACATCCTCATGATCAGTCCAGTCCGAAGTACATGAGCAATTGATGCCTATGCACATCCTCTGCATGCCCAATGGTGGGCAGCCTGGTACTCAATGTAAGAGGATTCGGCTATCTCGAATATAGTCAATGTGAGGAACACAAAGATTTAGAAAAAAAGGAACTCACATGCCCGTGCTGTGGCCACTCTTCCATTGTGTCCAATCGCAATGGTGTGCTGGTTCCCTCATGCTGGACTCCATTCCAGTGGACATCATATGTAGGGTATTTATTGGGTGAGAAAGCCATTCCACACGCATGGGATAAAAATAACTGTCCAGCTTTATTGGGATAATTAAAACAACAAACAGGCATCCTTTACAGATGTACTCCTACCCTATGACATGTTAGGTCACCTGACGCATTTCATGCCTCTTTCTGGCACTTCATCAGAGGTGAGGTCACAGGATATCCTGTGCCTTATATACCTGTGTTCATTAAAAAAATCTCAGATATAAAATAAAACAAACAAAAACCATATATTTTTGTTTGTTACAAGTCATATTGGTCACAACAAATATTGTCATAATATAATGGACACATTAATCCTTGACAACAATGTTATTCATTTATAAGTCATCAAGTGTGCACATTTATGGGTTGTTATACACACATTATGGCTGAAAAAGACATGTTACTTCCCAGTCGTTATTGAGACCATGTGGATGCCTAGTCTTTAGAGTAAATATCCAATAAATTTCCCTTTGATAGATTATTTTCTTGATATCGCCTCCACGTGGTCCCAATTTGACATGTTCTATGCCCTGAAATTTAATATAAAATGGCTGCAGGGCTAACCCCTGCCATTTTAATAATGCAGAACATTGAGGAAGTTCGTATGATATAGGATGGTTGAATTTCCTACACATACACATGTTCCTTTACTGGAGGGAGGAAATCTGATTGGTCTCGTGACATTCTGAGTATCTCTCCAGGTTACTCTACAACCTGGCTCTGTGGCTATCATAGTATTGCTTGGGTTATTTTATTCTAAATCAGAAATCCTCTAAGGGTTACCAATTCTATGGCTCACAAGGCTATGCTCTGCCATCCAACAGGGGTTTTATTCTTTAGGTAATTGCTCTGTCTCCAACTGGCATTATCTTCTAGATCAGGAGGTTGGTACCAGTGTTTCCATTGTAAGGATCATACACGGAGTAATTCTCACCCCAGATAAGTCTCAGGTTCCCTTGTCCCTGTTCTCTGGGTTTTTTACAGGTGCCTTACAAATCTGCACTGAAACTAAGCATACATGTGATGGATGCTTTCTGGTGAGTAGGAGAGTAAGTATTTCAAACTGTTGAGTTTGTCAGGTGAAGGGAGGTCTTCATCCCTCTCTCTCTTTTTCTTCTGGAAGAGTCAAGCTTTTTTGGAATTCACTTTTTCCTCAAACTGACGCTGGGCAAACGTCTCTTTCTCTGGGGTATAGAGTCTATGTTTTAAGACTATTCTTATCCCTGTAACTTATTCTGGAGTTTTCACCGGGAATCTTAACATTCACTTATAGAAGTTGCATGATTGGGCTCTTCAAAGTCTTGTCATTTATGGCTACAGATTCATGTTAAGAGCCTATTACCCTCCCACTGGGAAAATACAAGCTTGCTACATCCCAGTAAGTACTGACATGGAGTTCGTAAAGGGAATAGGGAAGATTGTAACATACTTACTGTGATCTGCCTTTCCTGTACGAACTCCATGACGGTACGGTCTGTCCTTTTTCAAGTGGTTTAAGAAGCTTGTTACAAAGACGCCGGTAGGTAGGTGTGGCCGGTCTTTAAAGACTTGGGGAAGGTCCTTCTGATAGGAGCATGGGGGAGGGGCTAACCCAGTAAGTACTGACAAGTTGGGCTCAGACCTAACAGGCATACATTTGAATCTTTGAGTAGTGACCCACTACATCCAGATTCTTGCTTTCATTATACTTATTAGAGCCTCACATTTCAAGCTAACTGATTATTGGTTGCTCCAGAGTTCTACAGCTCAGAAACATTGAGCAATAATTTAAATAATAGCTGCAAACTTAACATCTATGCTAGTGACCTGATCCACATGTTGCCATTTATGCCAGTTTGACTTGGAAATCAAAGTGGCCAATACATTTAAACAAATTTCACAAGTTTGCTTTTTACAATTACCTTTACCATTAAAGTGTCATTTCTGTACTTCACTTATGAATAGTGTTGAGTGATGGCAGGTTCCACTGAATTTTTTTGCAAAACCATGGAAAATGCCCCAAAAGGTTACATTTTGCTAGAATGTTGCATTAAAGTCAATTTACTTTTTTTCATGCCAAATGTATTACAGTCAATGGATGATTCTTTTTTCTTCTGCAAATTAAAAAGAAACAAAATGCGTGGCTAAAGATTTGCCAAAATTGTCAACACTTGCAAAAATTTTAAATTCACTGCAAATTGGTGGACACATTTGCTTATCCCTACTTTTGAATTTGGAATCCCATTTGTGAATTATATGCATTTTTCACAAAAACAATTTGAATCTGGTATAAAGTGTTTGATGTTAAATACTATATTTTGCTTTTGTTAACAGCAAATTCTGAAGAGTGGAGGTTAGTTGGAGTAGGCACTGTTATTCCAATGTTTTTAGATTAAAAAAAACAAATGCTTTGTAAGTTAGAAATTTGCCAAAAAAGCTGTGTAAAATATATGGTGGATTTATTAAGGGGGTTTTATTTTAAGACATGCGAATGCCAGATTTACTGCCATTATTTTACGCTGCTTCAGATATTTTTGCTCAAAGAGAGCATGTAAAAAGAAAAATAACACCATTTCACACAGTTTTTTTTACAAAAGAGATGCCTGGTGATGGCCAATTATTCTGCTGTTTATTTACACCACATAATAATTTAACTCCAGCATCTATAGTTATATTACTATGTTTAATGTTAATGAGTCATGAGACTGACATTTTTTCAGCTATGAATAAATTATTCTAATCCATTTATTTAGGTGTATTATTTTAGTGGTGTCAAACATATATGCAGGCAAAACATCTACAAAGTCAATGCTTTATTTTTCAGGGAGTAAAAAAGTCATTTTGCAATAGTTTAAGGCGCTCAAGGTTTCACAATCAGTTAATGCAAAATAATAGTTTTGTCAGCAATGTAATGAAAGTAAGATGTCAATATACAGAAGGCACTTAAGTACTTTGTGCATATGAGCTGAATGAATTAAAATAATTCATGATTGCTGTTGATTCATTTAATAAGATATACTGCAGATGTACTGTAACATTTTGAAACCGTTTCATACTGCAAAGTATCATAAGGGGGCAGCAATTGATGAAATTAGGTAACACACTTTTGGGGTGTAAAATGATTGCTAAAGTGTGCTTTGCAGGACTGGCAGGGTGAGTAGCTATATAAAAAAACCCTGACATGCTGTAAGAGACCATTACAAAAGCAAGCACACAATTTTGAAATATAACTGATTTCATTGCTCTTAAATTTTCTAGATTTGGGGTTGAGTACGGTAAATCAACTGAATTTAATTTAATTTTACTCTTCTTTGCCAGCCATTCACTTGCCCTTGGAAAGAGCTGTTGACTTCCTTATCAAATTAATATTTTAGCCAAGTCACAACAGTTTTGCAGTTTAATTGTTCTTGCATTGTTGTAACACATCTGTTTTACAGTAGCTTGTAGCAGGTATTCTCATTATCAATTTGGGTTAGGAAGCTAGTAATCTTTGCAGTGACAATAGACCTGGGCAATAAACATTTCCTAATTGTAGAATATATTAAGCACCAGAGACCCCTTAGAACATGTGGCATTCCTTCAATTACAAAGAGTGGTTTTGCCAAGAATAGAAAGGTGGGGAGGTAATTGTGACATCTTAGATTATTACTTAGAGGTTGGCAAATTGCTAAAGCAATGTGCATATAAATATAGAGCTATACTTTTTATATTTGGAATGGTTGAATGTGATGGCATTTTGTCTTTGCATTATTGACAAAAAAATGATTAATGTGTAAAGTGTAAGTTTGGTATATGAAATGCCGGTATGTTCTATGCTCATAGCTTCCTTCTCCGATAAGCTAATTTATCTCAACTCCTATTGAAATTCTGGTTCTGGGCAAACAAGACAAACATGCATTTAGCAATTTATTCTGCAGATAAAAGATTTCATGTTTTATAAAACTTTTTTTTCCAAAAGTCATAATTTTGAATAAAATAAAAATACACAGTCTTCACATTCTTAGGGCCAGATTTATCAAGGGTCGAAGTAAAAAAATTTTGGATTTGAGATATTTTTGTGTGCTTTGACTAGGGAATAGTCATAATTCGATTTGAATTTGAAAAAAAAACAAAAATTCTAATATGTATCATGTACTGTCTCTTTAAAAATTTGACCGACCATTCGCCATCTAAAATCTGACAAATTGCTGTTGGGGACCTCCTAGAACCTGAAGACAATTGGTGGACTTTAGAAAATACTTTGAACCAAATGTGATCGAATTCGATCTTACTTCGATTCCAACGATCAAATACAGCCTATTCACCCTCAAAAAAAAATCTTTGATTTTTGGTTGGTCTTTTTTTATTCGAATTCTGAAGTTATGGGAGTTCAAAAAAACTCCCATTATTTCGATATTCAACCTTTGATAAATCTGCCCCACTTCGACCTTCGAATTCAAAAAGACCAACCGAATGGTGGTCGAGGTTTTTTGGGGTCAAAGTGGTCCTACTTCGAATCGTACGATTCGAAGAAGTGCTACTTCGATAGTTTTTTTTTAACTTTGACCTTCTATCTCCCAAACTCCCCCAATTGCCTCCATACAGGAGGTCCCCCATAGGCTAAAACACCACTTCGGCAGCTTTTAGGTGGCGAATGGTCGAAGTAGAAATTTTAAAGAGACAGTACTTCAAAAAAATTCAACCTTCGAATTTCGAAGTTTTTTCAACTTCAAATTGAAGTTGGACTTTTCGATGGTCGAAGTACCCAAAAATTACTTTGAAATTCGAAGTGTTACATACAATTCAGAAGGGAATAACTACAATAAACTGTGGATTTATTTTTAAACCTGTTGTGTTTACTTAAATTAACTTCTATTACATGTATCCATTTATCTCTAATGCAAAATTACCAGGTTTTTAAAGTGAAATCAATACACTTTATTGTTTAGCATTTGCCCATAACTGTTTTTGGCCACACCTCCATAAACCACTCCTTGACAAGGGAAACAACTGTATATTATTCTTAGCAATGGAAACACGCGCCTGCATTGCTTAGAACTAAAACTGATTAAATGACTTGTAAATAAGAAGATAGCAATATGTATCCATTAAAGATATCAAGGCATGTCACATATTAATAATTTCTGAAAATAAAACCATGGTAGCGTGTTTAATAAATAACAAACCTAAAAAGGAATATCTAGTGCCAGAAAACTACCCAAGTGATTATAAAAGCAGATAAAACAATGTCAAAGGGGAAGGATGGAAGTGTTCCCAGAAATAAAACTGCAAATCTACAGTAATGATAATGGTAACAGCATGACACCTCTTTATATGGAAATAAACTGGCATTAAGCCCAGAAACTGGATCTTATCCCCTGTTAAAATAAGTTGCCATAAAAATGCCACTGGGGTCCCAAAGCTGGCTTAAATCTAAGGGCCCTATTACATTCACATGCACTAGGGTCAATTTCATAAAGAGATAATTAACTAACCTGTATGCTTTTGAAATAGGGATGGAAAACCCAGTGTAAACCCACATAGAAATAGAATATAAAATGTCCTTTCAGAAAGTGTTCTTGTCAAAGTTGAGCTCAGGATCTCAGAGCTTCAAGGCAACATTTCTAGACCCCATCAAAAATTATATATTTTTGTTTTCAACTACTGTTTTCATTGCATTGCATTTGTTGTAGTTATTACAGTTCCATACTATATAGAGATATACAGTATAAGGGATAAGGCTGAAGTGTGTGCCCTTTAGTGATTGTATTCTGATATTGAATTTCTGCTGGTCTTCATGCTCTGAAACGGGGTGCAGAGTCCTGTGGCAATTATTTAGGAGGCAAAGGCAATGTGCAAATTGCCTTGGAGTTTTAAATAGCCACTACAGTAATTTTTGCATACATTTTATGGCATCATTTTTAATGCTTTAAGTAAAAGCCTGGACTATGTACTAATTCTGTACATAACATTGTGATTGATATATATATATATATATATATATATATATACACTTACATAGCTGAACACATTTATGGACTTCTCCTAGGGCTAGAGATGGTGCAATGTTTTGTAGCAAAGTGAATTAGTGTTTAAGACAAGAGAGCTCAGCAATGACTGTTGGACCTTTTTATTTTCTCATGCATATCAAGCTCGGTGAATCTTGCTGAAAACAATGTCATGAAAGAACTTTATTATTTGTAGCTGCCCATTTAAAGCTTAGAGTGAAATAAAGTGATTTTTTTTTTCAATCTGTCACATAACTGTACTGTATCACTTCAACAAAAATATTCCAGTTATATAATGCATAACGATGCGCTTAGCAGCAAAAATAGATTGAGAACTTCTCAAGTACTCATTAAAAAGAGATAAAATGCTTTGGGAGACTTTCAATATACAACCTTGCTGGGCACTCCAGTGAAGATCAAATGTGACTCCAGCAGTTTTAATCTACTAATACTGCAAATTAAGAGCTCATCTAATACTAAGTATTTGGCTCATTTGCTAATCTCACATGCTCTCCTGTCCTTACTGCTAAAAGCAAAACTGATACAAAAGACTTGTAATTAACATTGCATATTTAAGAATGCAGTGCACATCTTTTGAACTGACCATATTTTAACTTTACAGACACTGACTGGCCCAAGATTTTATTTAATTATGCCATATAAAGTGCCTTGCAAGTGATCAAGCAGCTAGTTAGTCTCTGTCACAAAGAGAAGAAAGGCATTTTTGCTTTACTTCATATTGCATACTGGACATAGGTTACATAGATTAAAAAACAGGTCTAATTACACTTGGGAAATAAATAACTGTTAAGACTTGACTGGCGAACAAGCCGGATAGACCTATAAATAATGAACTTGCACATGGTCACCCACCTCTAGAATCTCCATAAATTTTAAACCTGTAAGACCAGTGCTAAAGTCATAGGGTCAAATTCACTAACTTCAGAAAATTTGTCAGCGTCGTATTCGCTCTCAGCTCATCACTTCGCCAGGCGTAGATTCGCCAGGACAACACTAATTCAGTAAAATCCGAAGTTGCGTTCAGGGCACTGGAGAAGTTTTGCTTTCATTATTGTGCCAAGCAAAGCGAAGTTGCGCTAGCATACAGCAGGAAGTTGAAGTGCAATGGACATTTATGTTGCAGCAAATACATTACACTACACAAGTCCTTAATAAAATAAAAAAAGTTATATTGCCCTACACTAGGGATGTAGCGAACTGTTCTGCTGTGAACTAGTTCGCGCGAACGCCGCTGAATGTTCGCAAACGTTTGGGAACATTCGCATTTTGAGTTCACGTTCGATTCGAATAAAAATCGTTCGACCATTCGACCATTCAAATTCCTTCGACCGCTAAAAATCGAATGATTTCCATTCGTTCGAACGATTGTAAGCATTCGATCGAATGTTTTTCATTCAATCGAACGCTAAAAATCGTTCTAATCGAACGATTTTAAAATGTTTGATCGAATGATTTTTCATTCGTTTGAATGCTTAAAACGTTCGATCGTTCGAATCAAACGATTTTAGCGGGTGTTCGAAGTTCGCGAACTGTCCGAACGTTCGCATTTTTTGCCGGTGTTCGCGAACACCAAATCGGCAGTTCGCTACATCCCTACCCTACACATGAGCCCAGTGTATAGTTTATTTGCCATATGTTAGGAAATGTAGGGGGGAAGTCGGTTACCGCAAAAAAACAGACTATTTTTTAGCCTATCACCGTGAAAAAGGAAATGGGGGCATTTTATGTAAAACCTATATACTGACAAAACCTAATTGAACCAATAGGGGCAAATAATCCACTTGATCTCATACTTCTCCATCAATTTCATATTCACAAATCTATTTTATTCCCATTCTGGTAACAGCACGGTGTTTATTTAGTTTTGATTCTAGTTCACATAGATTACATATGTGAGATTCTTCAGCTCCATCCTACACTGTGCTAAATAAATGTTTTAGCTAATCTTTAAATATATTGATATCTTACTATTATTCCATTTATAGGTTCAAGATTTTTTTCAAGGAATTCTAACTTTATTAAGTAACAGTAACTGAGGGCAAAATGGATATAAAAGATCGAAGACACAGATCTCTGACAAGAGGACGTTGTGGGAAAGAATGTAGATACACCAGCTCTTCATTGGATGGGGAGGAATGTAGAGTTCCTACTCAAAAGTCCTACAGCTCCAGTGAAACATTAAAGGCATATGATCATGAAAACAGAATGCATTATGGGAATCGTGTCTCTGAACTTGTTCACAGAGAGTCTGATGAATTTCCAAGACAAGGTATGTCTATAGCAAATGCTATAATGTTAATATGGAAAGTATATTTCTATACTGTAAAATAAATTGAAATTGGGGATGAAAATATTGCGTATACTGTAAGTGCTTGATTAACTTAACTAAGCCAAACTTATGTAATTGCAAAAAGGCAAAGCCAAGTATTTGTTTTGTTAACTACTAACTATAGATATATACTGAGAGAGCAAAAAAAGAGAGATTCCAAAACCAAAACTTTGACCTAAGCATCGTCCCTGGTTCCTTCTGTGTCCATTTCCACTTGAACATTTGCAACACAACAGTTAAGTACACCAGTTCAATAATCAGGGATTTTGACTATAACTATCAATACTAGAAAAGGATAGCCAAGAAGAGTATTGAACAAATGGAAATGAGGCAGTACTGGTACGTATGTGTAGGAGCAGGTATAAAATATTGGAGCTCAGTCTTGTGGGTTTTGAACCAAAATGAACATAAACTTCACATGCAGAATCAGCACCAATTTCTGTGAACTATAACCTATAACCTGTGAAATATAACCTTCCATATTTGTTCTCAAAAATAACATTGATTTGCCCCTTCGTATGTAAACTGGAAAACTGCATCCACCCTTTCTGTCTCAAAATAGACTTGCATTCTAATGTGGCCCTAATCTATGAAGCTGTTTTATCACTTGCTTGGCAAAAATGTTGTTGAGACATAACATTACATTCATAATACTCAAAGTCACAGAGTTGCAGCTAACAGCTTCAAAACCATGAGTTTTGACACTGAACTGCAAATAAGACATCCTACTAAACAATATGTATAAAGTTTCCATTGCATATGAATAGAGTTTCATGTTACGATCGGTGTTCTTGACTGATGCATTTTGTATTCAGCTCAAAACAATTGCTGTGTTTACTTATCTGCCTTCCTTGGACATTTATTCTAATCTGTTTTTAAACTACTTCCCAAGGACTTCATTAGTGATGGGCGATAAATTCGCCTGGCACAAATTTGTGCAAATTTCAGCGTTTCGCCGCTGGTCTCCGATTTTCACGAAAATGTCAGATTTTCACGATTTTTTTGTGAAAACCTTCAAATTTCACGATTTTGGTGAAAACCTTCAAATTTAATGTTTTTTTAGTGAAAACGTCTGAATTTCATGATTCTCTGTGAATTTTTCATCATTTAGGAAATTTTTCGGGAAATTCGTGAATTTTTGCCGAAGTGAAACTTGAGAAATCCGCCCATCACTAGACATCATAGAAAGTCTATATCCACAGAGATGCATTGTCCCTAAGATCTATGGAATTAACAGATATGTGATGAACAAACAGTACTCTCTTGAACGTGGAAAAATTGTAGGTATGCAGAAACAAACTATGTTCTGACCTAAAATAAAACAAACGGGAAACAGTGAAACAAAATACTTTTTTTTTTTCTAAATCGCCTGCTAATTTAGCATTTCATATGGCAACTTACTATGGCAACCTATAGTAGCTCTAATATTTTCTACATTCTTGTATGATGCATTCATTGTATGTCAATTGTCTTCATATTTTCATGTATAATTTGAATATAATTAGAAAAAGTAGGTTTACCACAGTCAAAGGGATGATTATGTAAATTGTGGTGACACATATGTAAAGTGTGGTGTTCAGAACACAGCACATAACAATTTAACAACTGTGCCCAAACAAAAAAATGGTTCACACACATAAAAGTTGCTCCCATTTAGACAATTGTCATCACAAAATGAAAGGGTGCTGGGAGCTGCATCACCCACACTTAAAAATTCCACTTGAACCCTAAATGGGATATCTGCTTGGGTACTAACCCCTTCTCACTCCTGTGTGGAGCAAAGGCTATCCTAACTGGTTGTTCTGTCTGCTTTCCCACCTTGTGTGTATCTTTTGGTTTCTTCTGAGTCTGGGGCTTCAGACTCCCAGCTTGCTTCCTTAGATGGTCTCATTGGCCAAAGAGGACCTCACTTGTTTCTGCGTCCCTTTTATACCCTTTGGATCCCTTCCTCTTTTAGATTTCCCTTGGAAGTCCTTTTTTCCAAATGGTGGTGACTTATCATAATTACACCCTGTAATATTAGCCAAAAGAAGACACAGACAAAATGGTTCTATAAACTCTCCAAAAAAGAGCTGTAGGAAGAGGTCACAGCACCCAAGACAAGATAAGTGAATATTCAGAGAATATAGATTAAAAGTTAACATTTAATTGGTAAATGTAATATTGTATTTCTGTGGATTATAAATGACTAAAATCAAATGTAATAAGTCGCAATGAAAATGATTTGCATAAATAAGAATAAAAATTCCCTTTTCGCAATGTAATACTTTTCATTAGACTTATCACACTTTTAAGTAGTGCTTGAAAGTGTAAAGTGTAATCTTTTGGAGGAAAAGTAACAACTTTTTCAGTAAGAAGTTTTATTACATACACTGCACACTTATGTAAACAATACCATTCGCAATCTTTCTTCCACTGTTGGAAGTGGTCGCTAAACAGTTTCCGGGTTCATAAAAATTATATCAAATTTGCGCAAAGGCATACGTTTTATTACATTCACCCGTAACATTTTTTTTTTTTACATAGGATTGTGCATTCCTAAAACTTTCCATAACTTTGTTTTATGTAGTTACCAAATTGATATTCTCCTGTGGATTAGAATTTAACAAATAATCTTGGCTTTGCACTTTCTAAACATTATGTTTTACACTTATGTTTCAGTGGCACAATAATGTAACAAAGTGGTACTTTGAATTACTATTATTTGGCCCCACATTTCACCCTTATAAATATTTCTTAAGCCAGTGAACCAATGGCATGATACCAGAATCTAATAAAGGGGTTGATGTTATGTGGCAGACATTATTATATGTATTGCATTATTGGTTATTGAATGTTTATACTTTGGAAACCTTACTTGGGTAAAGCACACATCCTTATATTGTAGTAATTTTAAATTTTCTAATTCAGATTTAAGTTTTAATCTGATCTACAGATCAGATTAAATGCCAGTGTTCTTGTTTTGGGTGGTGCAGCCTTTTTCTTCAGAGAATTTTCGGGATCCATTAAACATTATCTGTGTCTTCTTTTTGTTTTATTTCTATGTATACTATAATTTACTGTGTTAAGTGGACACTTTGTTTGCTTCAGTTGAGGCATTATTTATTTCTGCTCAATTGAAATAACCTAAATTAAAAACCTAAATTACATTGAAATAACCTAAATTAAAAACCTATCTTAAAATATGATCATCTAACACGTGTTGAATTATAATTAATGGTACATGTACACATAAGATATTTAGTTGTACTCATTTATTTGAGGGACAATTTAACCCTTGTTTTTAACTAGGTTAAATATCAGTTTGTCTGTGTCCTAGCAGCACATTCCTTTATTTATAATTCTGTGTGTTTCCTTTTTCAACAATATGTATCACCATGTGGGACTGTGCTCTTTGCTATTTGTTGTGCATTTTACTGACTGAGCATAAAAATTATACACAGATGTTGTCAAGAGTGCCTTTGAAACATGGTTACTTCTCTTATGAAAATCAAGGATTTTATGATATTGCATAAACTTATACATATAAAAAAAAAGGATATCTCTGCAGAGGTTTGAATATTTAGCAAGCAGCATGTATCACTTGTATTTTAAATCTATAATATTGTATAGAAATCTCCAGAGGATATCATTTTTCTTATGTAACTAAGTAGACCATTGACTTTTTTTTATTGTAAAAAATTATAATGTGGTAGTCAATATATTATCTGGAGTGAGAAAATCCTGCCAAGCTTCTATGTGCAATACAGCTGGAAAGATACTTTAGCTCTATAGAGGAACATTATCTTTGTTCATATGTCTTATATTTTTTTCACTTCCTAAATGTTCTTAAAATCTGTTAATATATAGGTGCTGCATTGTAAAACACTGTTTTTTGAACTACTAAATGAACTTATTTTACTACTCAGTGCCACATTACTTAGTTGATGAACTACAATACTAAAGGTTGACATACATCGGCCAATACTTTATGGGCAGAATGAATATAATGTAAGAGTGACCATACACTTTTATGACTTTCTTTCTATTGTGGAAGCTAACAGCCCAAATGCTTGGTAGTGCAGGAGGCTTTTTATCTACCCACAACATGTTTTTGAGAAGATAAAGCTTACCCCTAGCACATGGTAACCACACTCGTGCCAATGATACATCAGGTGATACGTTCTTATATTTGGCCCTGCTGAGTAGAATCCCTTAGTTTCATTAAAGGCAGCATCAAAATTGTTTGCCAAGTTTTGCCACAAAAACTACACAATGCATGTATTTGTTTTCCATATACCTGCAGGGATGAGAAAAAATGGAGCATGGGGGGGAAATTATTTGAACTGTATTTTTATACTGTGGGGGTTAGCCCTAAGGCTACCTTTTTGTAAGAAGTTTAGAGCCTGAACCCAACTGTGTTTTGTCTCAAGTCTGGAATGTTAATATATTATTTATACAGAATTTTCTACTGTAAAATAACTATAATAACCATGAATAGCTATCTGGCAATAGAGAGAGGTTATTTAAAGAACACAAGTTTCTGAAATAATTCAGGTTATTTCTATGTGCTTTACCACCACTGTTAAAATGACATTTATTTATGGTTCAGGATAGCAATAAAAGCAAAGTGTTATTTTAATACCCTCTCGTACAGTAAGATGAAGCGAGGTGCATGCAACGATTTGTTCTCAAAGTTTTTTACTGCTGTAACTCTGAGACTTTGCAAAACAAATCCATTGTCAAATTCAACTTTATTCTACACTTTTCTGTTGTCTAATAAAATGACAAAAAAAAGTCTGCATTACCCAAACATAATACCATACAGTTTAATAAAGGAAATGTGGTTAATGTGGTCAACACCTCCAACTCCAAGAACTAACCAATTGATAAATACGGTTCTAACAATCACATAGGAATGAACAGAATATTGATTCTAAGAATCACAAAGGAATAAACAGAATATCGGTGAGTTATTTATAAAGTTCAAAGCTCACATTTTCATAAAACTGCCGGTAAGTGTATATTAAATCTTCATACCTAAGGTATGATTACCCCAAACTAATCTTAATCATAATGTTATGCACTGTTTCTCTTCAGTCCCTTAGATGTGCAGATCTGCATTGTGTTCACATCTTAGGGACACGCTTAAGATTTTTTGTGGTTTCGGCACAAGCAAACTTGCAGGGTTTTAAGTTGGACTGAACAGGCTTTTGTAACTAAGAAAATCTGTTACCCAGAAGTAGATTATAAAAATATCACAGCTTTTTTTCCCCTAAACAAGCTTGTTCAGGGCTCCTTTCCATCCATGATTCATCAATATACAGTACATGTACTGGTGATTTTCTTCACTAGAGTGTGGCATCATACCAGTAATAACCAGTACTGGTGACCCTAGGAGTAATAATACTATATTAATATTACCAAGAGGAAAGATGGATGCATAGAGGAAAAATATATTTTCCTTGAATTGCAAGTACAAATACTTTTTGATATTGGCATCTCTAGTTTAACATTTTGATTGCTAACTTTTCTGCCATGCTGAGATTAATTTTCACACTGGCACAAGTTTCTCTAGGGGCTTTACAATGATTAAATTTTTTATCCCATGGTATTTCATGCTAGTGTTCAACACAGAGCATGTCAAAAATGTTTAAATCCAGAAATCTTACTATTTCCTTTAATAACTGTTTGGTAATTAACAGTCCACCTAAGGATAACGTTGTGTGCTCATGTGCGTATGTGTGCAATGTAATTAGCATTATTTGCCAAGGGAATATATTTTTTTTAGTATTACTTAATGATATACCAAAGGTGTCCATATACATGCTTATAAAAGATGCCAACTTTGCCCCTTCAGACTAGTCAGCAGTTTATTGGACCATACATGGGCCCCTTCCTGACAGTCTATACCATATAACAATATAATATTTCTTCTTTCCCAATATCTGTTGGAAAAGGACTGCATCAGTGCATTGGTATAGCCCTCATCTGATGGGTCTTACAATTATGATATTATCCCCAGACCAAATGATTGGATCATCCTACTACACTAATTATATCCTCTTATTTAGCAATCTTGCCACATTGGGTGAATATTTAAGCATATGCCCAGCTTTATTTTCAGTGGCAGGGAAAAGTTGCAATTGCTAATATAGTTTTGTTCTGCATATAGATGCAACAGATGAGAAGAAAATGCCACTGTTATAAAGCTCTTGTTTGACCACTGCTTGTCCACTGGAAAAACAATTAAACACAAATACCAGAATTCAACCTTAAAAAATATGAAGTAAGGGCTTTCCCAAATGAGGTACAGAATGTTTAATTAATAGATATAGTCCAATGTCAATATAGGAATTCATTAAGGGAAGACTTTCAGTTCATTGCTTAGAAAATAGGTTTACATACCAGAATTTTTTTTCTGGCTCAATTATATGATCCGTGTTATGGAAATATGTTGCTATGGAAGTAATGCCAGTTTCACAAATCCAAGTCATGATTACATGTTTTAGCTTCTGAATCTGTCCAAAGATACTAATCCAGGTGAAAATCTGAATTGACTTGATATTAAATACCTTCACACCCATGTTGCGTTATTGAATGTTGACAATAGTTGATCCATATGAATCAGGTCCTTATAAGGACTTCTATGATAGTAATTGCCCAGTTTAGTTAAAAAAAAATCTAAAGAGTCAGATTAAAGTACATTGAGTAATTATTATTTGCAATAGTAGAGTTGTGTTAACTCTGTACCCAGAACCTGAAAAGCCAAAATGTTAACATCATAATACATCATAATACAAAGTGTTCCTCATTAGGATGTGAAGGTTAACACATTTAAGGTGATTTCTTGCTGTACTTTTTAAAGTATTTTCTTAATTGCTCCTGATTGCTTTATAGATTTCAAGCTAATTGCAATGGTACCAATCATTATAACTCAAAAGTTATTGCTTTTTAAATGAATTGACCTATCCCTGCTAAATATGTACATGTCTCTTTATAATGGAGAAATTAACACATCATAATGTAATGCTCTGTAGGGAGATTTGCATTCGGACATGAGCTCCTGATTCAAGTCAAACTAATCTCTAATGGTTCATTTAAATGTTTTTAATTGACCTAACCATGGTAAGAGAGTAGTAGTGCATTAATAAATTAAGCCATCATGGCAACTCTATATTGTTTAGAAACTGTTTGCACTGTAGTACAGAGATGGCTGAATCATTACTACTGGGATCTTCAAGAGTATAGAAGGCCCACAAGGGGACAAACTTCAATACACGTTATATAAATATAAACAAGGGTCAATCAGCAGGTTTAGAAGATTAAAAACACTGTAAATGTGCACCTTAAAACTGTAAGTCCCAGACAATCTGAGGCACATGCATTAAAAATTTGCTGGAAATGTCGTGGTCATTTTTTTTAACTAATTGCATCTTTACCAGCAATGTGTTTTGTTCTGTTTTTTTTCCCTGTTACTTTGGTAATATGATTTAAAAAATCTTAAGCAGGTGAATCATATTTGCATAAAGTTGTTGCAATAATTCATGGGGAAAGCCCTGAATCATTTCCCCATGCCTTTTCAATCAATCTGATAAATTCCACACTATTTGATAAATTGTGTGCCAAAATGCAAAACGTCTGATACCCCTCCCGTTGACTTCTGTGGCTTCTCAATGGGCTTTAATGGTGTCAGTTAAATTGGGTTGAAAAAAGACAAAGTCCATCAAGTTCAACCCCTCCAAATGAAAACCCAGCATCCATACACACACCCCTCCCTACTATAGAGCTTAGTATCACAATAGCCTTTGATATTATGTCTGTCCAAAAAATCATCCAAGCCATTCTTAAAGGCATTAACTGAACCAGCCATCACAACATCACCTGGAAGTGCATCCCACAACCTCAATGTCCTCACTGTGAAGAACCACCTACGTTGCTTCAAATGAAAGTTCTTTTCTTCTAGTCTGAAGGGGAGGCCTCTGGTACGGTGATCCACTTTATGGGTAAAAAGGTCCCCTGCTATTTGTCTATAATATCCTCTAATGTACTTGTAAAGTGTAATCATGTCCCCTCGCAAGTGCCTTTTTTTCAGAGAAAACAACCCCAACCTTGACAGTCTACCCTCATAATTTAAGTCTTCCGTCCCTCTAACCAATTTAGTTGCACATCTCTGCACTCTCTCCAGCTCATTTATATCCCTCTTAAGGACTGGAGTCCAAAACTGCACTGCATACTCCAGATGAGGCCTTACCAGGGACCTATTAAAGGCATAATTATGTTTTCATCCCTTGAGTTAATGCCCTTTTTTATGCAAGACAGAACTTTATTTGCTTTAGTAGCAATAATAATCCTTTTGCAAAGGGAAGAGTAGTTTTGCCATTTCAACAGATTTCCTGAACAAATGACTACAACGCTCTCACCACATAACTTGGATTTTGTAGTATGATAAAGTTGCGAAATATGTTAAGATTTATTTCATGAACTGATTAAGTCTTTGTAGAGAAGAAACTAACAATAGTGACAGTCACTTTGTAAAAGCAAATATGACCATCATGTATTGAATAGTAATCCCTTTAGCTAAAAAGGGCAAACATGGTTTCTTTTATTGCTTTAGGTTTTCTAAAGATCCTTGGTGATGCAATGCAAGGTACTGTGGCAAATAATTTTTCAATATAGTTTATGTAAATCATAACAGTACTATTACACAGTTATCATCTGAACTGCTCAGCCAGCTTTTTTGGGTGTCCATCGTTTGTAATTTGTTTTGGTCTTTATAGAGTAACTGTATTTATATCTCTGTAAAGTGCTATTTAACACTACAGCCAAAAATGCTACATGATAATAGTGTCCCTGTTATCTCTAGAGACCAGTCCTAGTTCTTTAATCATACAAACCATTGCCAATCTCATGCTTTACAGATTATTCATTCTTCTCAAATCACACGTTCCTTAACTGCTTGGTATCAAACAAGTTACTGTAGCTTGTTTTCCACTAACCAAACTACCTAGCACTTTTTAAGCATGAGCTTTAATACATTTTTATATGCTGGTAAATGTCCATAAAAAAAATATATATATATATATATATATATATATATATATATATATATATATATATATATATATATATATATATATATATATATATATATATATATATATTATAAAATCTAATGTATATATTATATTTCTTATATTCATATGTAACCCAATATTTGGTGTAAACATGAGAGAAAAATAGGAACATAAATACATAAATACAATAAAAAAATGCGTTGCAGTGAAAAACAGATGTTTTCAAACCAATTGAAAATACAGGTTCTTCTGAAGAACAATACCCCATGTATAGGAGTGCATAATGACACTAGAGCCAAAGTACAGGGTATACATCAAAATATATGGGCTCATATTCTATACTATATAAATAGCTTTTACCTCAAAACATGCCTACGAAGTATAGTATGTCTAACGTGATGTCTTACATGATTTCTTTAAGTAGTATTTTTTTTAACTCACACTTCAATCATAATCTTTTTCAAGATTTCAAATTTGCTGGCATAAAAAAAATTGACGCTGGCGTCAAAACCGGACGCCGTTTCGCTGGAAATTCGCTAATTTTTCGGCGAAGCAAAGAGTAAAGTATATGTGTATATATATTTCACCCAACTTACATTTGTTCTATGGATTGATCAGACCTCATGTTTAATCAAAGGGACCTATTGGTCAACTATCTATGACCCCAGTACAAGACTAAGTAGTTTCCATAATCTAACATGCTTTTGGCAGTCAAACCATTTTTTTTTAAGCAAAATGGCTATGCTAATGACAAATTAAAACAGCCCTAAGCTGTCAGGACACTACATCAACTAAATCTACTATTAAAAATCCTAAAGCCCTCCTCCTATCACAGATCCAGGTGGCCCTATTGAAGTAGCACACTACAGTATATCATTTAGTCATATACAGTACTTCAGAATCATAAAATCGGCTTTACACAGCTTTAAACATAAACCAGGTTTTCTTGAGTGCTTTGTACAATAATATTCTTACATACTTTCAACAATTCCCGTGAAAGCACTTTCAGAGATTCATTCATATCAGTCCGTGATCCAGTAAAACTAAGGCCCCTATCACATTCACACACATTTTGCTCAGTTTAATAAGGTATCCTGCCTTTTTGCTTTTGGAAAGTTGGATGAAACCCACTTAACCACGGGGAGAACATCTTGCAGATAAAGCAGGCTTTCCTTTACGAACTAATGTACAGCACCAGCTTTCTAACTTTCAACCTATTGTACCATATGCATCTTATGTAAATTTACCAGAATAGGTACTTTTGTGTCACGGAGTGCTTCTACTAAACACTGTTATTTGGACCACTTTCTTATAAAGGTGGATTGTGTACTGTACATATACCGTATATACAGGTATGGGACCTGTTATCCAGAATACTTGGGACCTGGGTTTTTTTTGGATGGGTCTTTCCATAATTTGGATCCCCATACCTTAAGTCTATTAATTAAACTCAATAGGCTTGTTTTGCTTCTAATAAGGATTAATTATATCTTCGTTCGGATCAAGTGCAAACTACTGTTTTATAATTACAGTGAAAAAGAAAAGTTTTAAAACTTTAATTATTTAATTAAAATGGGGTCTATGGGAGCTGGCCTTCCCGTAATTCTGAGCTTTCTGGGTAATGGGTTTCCGGATAGTGGAACCATACCTGTATATAAAACATACTTTTTTAAATGAATACAACCTTTGTCTTTTAACACTATGAAAAGACAGTTTCTTTGTGTAATTATTGACACAGAAGCAACAAAATCATGCTACCAACAGGAAATTAAGGAGTTAATCTTATTAGTTGAAACAATTCTGATAGAGGAAGCAAACAAACAAAAAAAAACAAAAAAACCTATGGATGACCCATTGAACATCCTTAAACTTTTCACCACCCTGGACATTTTGCACCTCCGCCAGGAACTGATGATCTGTCCAAAAGTAAATAAATAAATAAAAATATAAATATATAATATCAGACTCAAGCCTAGTTCATTAAACTCTCTTTAAACCCATGTAGCTGTCTGAGCCTTTCTGGAATGCAAGAGTATGTACAAAACACAATTCCTCAAATAAGAGACGTGGTTGTCATGTTTGCCTTGTGAAGTTACTCCTTGGACAGTCGGCTCCCTAAAAATATTGCAGAACTCTCTATGGTCATTTTCTAGGTGGTTTTGCAGCACTTGAATGTGCTTGCTCAGCAGCTTTAAGAATTGACTTGCTGGCAATTCAATCATTTGTCTGCCAACATAAAGGACATATTTGCCTTATGTGCTTGTAATGCAAAGGCCATGATCATGAAGTTCAGAAATGAAAAAAGATATATTTGTAAGTGCAATAGAATTGACTCCATGTTTGTATTATATTTAATATCACTGTTAATAGTAACACCCTGCTGTGATGCACAGGACATGGAAAAGAAGAATGAATGCTGAATAGTGATGGGTGAATTTGGGGCGTTTTGCTTAGACAAAAAATTCGCAAATTTCCTGCAAAATGGCGAGAAATTTGTGAAACGGCTCAGCGTAAAAAACAAATTTTCACTGTCGAATTTTCGCAGCGGTTACTTTTATTTATTCGCCGGCGGCGAATTGCAGGAATTCACCGCAAATTTGCGCCTGGCGAATATATTCGCCCTTCACTAATGCTAAATGTTGATTGATTTAAAATCCACTATAGCTAGCTGTCATAGGAAAAGCTGTATCATTTTTGCCGTATTGTATTTATCAAATCCTGCAAAATAACTGGAGTTTCACAATTCCAGAAGCACATAGTTTACACTGATCTGTCACAGTAAGTTCAGACCTTGCCGCACCATTCACTTACACAACTAAAACATCTTATTACCAAAAAACATGTCCAGACTAGATGAAATTAACAACAACTAGATGTCACAGCCGGAAAAAGGGATAAATACTTTCAATAATGATTAGCAAATATTAATTACTTAGCAGCTTTGCCATTTCATTGTTGACATATGAATGAAGCCAGTGGCGTTTCGGTCAGTAATACCGCCTGAGGCAGCGTTTGCAAAGCTGCCGCCCGTCACCCTCACCTTAATAGCTGACGGGGGGTCCAGTGGAGTCCGCGTTGATAGCGTAATTGCTCTCTCTGCACTAGAATAATCAAATTTATAGTTTAAAAAACGGAAATTCGGCTCTTTAAGTTACTAGGAGCTTTTGGTAATGTCTGCAGAGCTGCTGCCTGAGGCAAGGTGCTCACCTTGCCTCATGGCTGAAACACCCCTGAATGAACCTAAAAGGCATTGCAGCTATTAAAAGGAAAAATAAGAGCTGCTGTTGTATTGTAGCAACTGAAAGTTCTCTTTTACAGCTCTTAAATGCATTGAAAAGGAATTTTAACTCAACTCAGCAGCTTTGAAGTATTGTTGAGCTTAGATGGACACTTTCTGTACCTTGCTGTACCTGTTCAGCCATCTATTTTAATATGCGGAGACACCTTCTCCCACCCAAGCAGACTGGCTGCATTATTGGAATTAAAGGGGTAGTTCACCTTTAAGTTAATGCTTAGTATGTTATAGCAACGTTACCTCTGATCTTCATTATTTTTTTTTTTAATATTGTCTTCTTCTTCTGTGTTTTGACAACTTTCAAATGGGGGTCACTGACCCCATATAAAAAGCATATAATGCAAACATTTCACCAACAAACTGTACAACAAAATGTGAGAAAGATATTATCCATTGAAGCCATTACCTGATATGGTGGCAAAGTTCTTTTTACTTAGATTTTTTAGTCCAAGCATAATAAAAGGTCAGGTTGGCCAGTAAATTGTTTCTTTTAAATGATTTTTACTGCATTTAAATAAGTAAGACTGCATAAGAGGTCCCTTCTCTCTTTGTGGGACTGATATTCTAACCTTAGCATGCAGTGAGCAAGCTGAGTGCTTCTGATATGCCCACAACTCTCTATAAAGACAGGGTTATGTTAAGTTTCTTACTTAAAGATTCTATATAAACAGCTCCAACAGTAGAGGTTACAGGTGTAGATAGAACAGTGTGAGCGAGAACTAGAAACTAGGCACATGAGTCAGACAGAGAAAAGAATGGGCAGGTAAATGGTATGACTAGGAGAATAGTGGAAGTATCATTCAGTGGATATTCCACCAGTTAGGGACGCAAAAGATAGAATAGGGTTTTTAGGTAGTTTTTATGCTTTGGGCTGTGTCCACCTAGAGAACGTCCTGTTCAGAGGGGCAAGGTAGCATGTGAATATTTGTTGAACTTAGCAGAAAATGATCTACTTTCATATATCTTATTGAATATTGGAGTGTGGTGATTGGTCTGGGAGTACTGTCATGACTGGATGTATGTATGCCCTGGTGTGTCTACCAGAAAATAAATTGTAGAGGTTGGAGAATGAGTGTCAAGGGTGTGGTGATTACAGGATCTGAAAGGGCATATCTCCTAATCGCTAATCTGGACTACTTAGGTTAAAAGGGTCACACATTCACAGATTGTGTGCTTTCTTTGACTTGGTTACCACAGTGCATCAGTCGAAGTCTAGATAACTGAAATCGCCCATCACACTAGTTTTGACATTTCTTCTCTTTGTAATAGAAGATGTGCCTAAATCTCTTCACATATTAGGTGGATGTGTGGAGCAATTGTAAGACAATTGTATTTTTTTTAGCTATGGACTATGCCACTAAAAGGAATAAAGTATATAATGTATGTGTATATTTGAATATGTATTTATGCATGTAGATCTGTACTTATTTGTAATTACTATACTTGGGTTACACTTGAAGTGTATTTTTCTAGATACCCCTTAATTCAAAAATAGATACCCCTTTATTCAAGGTTCTATATCGGCTTTCCTCCTAACATTTCTAATTTTTTATCCAAAATTCCCTGCATGGCTTCTTTATTTCAGACAGGGATCCATCAGCAATGTTTGCTTTGGTAGCTGCAGGTGATTACAAGGGTTTTGACCTCTGTGTTCTCCCGGAGAACACTGCCACAATGTATGTCATGTGCCATTATCCTAGCATAACAGAAAATATTATTTTATTCTAATTCTAAAAGGGTGCCATTATGAGATGACAGTTTCAAAACTTTGTTGCATATTCATATTAAGTATTCAACCATCTGTCCTTTATTATTATTTTTATCTTTAATATATCCTCAGCATGTTACTCAGTGCTTTACACAGATGGTTCGTCAGGTATGATATTTTTTTGCCCATGGTAGTCATGCCAAAAAAGTGAACAACATGTAAACATCTTTTAAAGATCTCTATGATAGTGTGAATATTCATCACTCAATTTATTTTGCCAAGTATAAAATGCCATATTTTTAAGAAAATAGAAGAGACTCATCCATAAGAACATTTAGCATAAGTATCAGAATATCTTGGTCACAACAAAGTCAAGCTTAACACCAAGAATGCACAGAAGCAAGAACAGCTTATGCCATGACCTATTTCACATGGCAAGAGGAACAGCGACACACAAGGTTTTATATAAAGTATTTATGTGGATGCATCAATTGAAGGCTGCAAACAGACAAACCACTGACAGGTTAATTAGCACCACTTGTTTGGTTTAGAAAACAGAGATGCATTTAAATTTGTGTACTTTCCTGTAGTCAATCACTTCAACATTACAGACTCCAAGTGCTAACATTTTGGTTTAGCTTTTGATGGGAATGACAAAATAACAAATGTCACAACCTAATTCCCGAAAAAAATGCTGTTCTTAAGGCAAAAAAGATAGAATCATCTTTTGAAATTCAGCAACATAATAACAAAACGGCATAGAAAACCATCAAAGTTTCTTTGTGTTGTTCCTGCATCTTCAAACTCGGAAAGAGATTATACTGTTTAAATGGTTGGAACTAGGGGTAGGCAGCAAAAGTAGGTAGCAAAGGTTCAACTGAGTGTTGGTTCACAATTAGAAAAACACAACTCTGCTCACATGACTTTTTTTTATTTTTTTTTAATAGAATTGAGTTATTTTCCTAGTTTAGTTATAGAAAAAAACAACAATCACAAAGACAAAAAATACAAGTATTAATTTTCAAATCTTTACTGCTTTAAGAACTACAAAAAAAATAGGTAACACTAACAGATTTTGTACGTTATTTATTGGGTTATTACTAAACCTTGATTTTATTTCTGGTCAGGGATTTTTGGGCAAAAACTAAATTTTTTTTTGCACAAAAATTAGATTGGATTAGACCATCTCAAACCTGTCAAGGTCATGTATAAGTCAACAGGAGATGTCCCTTTTAAAATTTGAAGATATAGTGATCTGCGCTAAATTTCATCCAACAATTCAAAAAACATTGGGGGGGGGGAAAGAGCGATTTGGGTGAGCTTTCTCTTGATTTTATCCAGATTTTATTCAAGTTATTTTAGTGACAAATAAGATAAAATTGTGGATGTGATTTTGGATGAGATTGGTTTAATAAAAATATGAGATGAATTCAAGTTTTAGTAAATAGTAAAATTAAGTTTTCAGTCGTTTATATTCAAGATCATCTTTTCCCTTTTCAAAAACTCACTGAAAAATGTATTCTCAAATTTTTAAACATTTGCTCTTTGATGTGCTCTGTTGATAATAAAAGCTAACAAATATATTTATTAGGTATAGCATTCTTCATTAATTTTTTATCTGAATACCTGTAAATACTTATTATTATTTATTCTGGGTTTGGATTACTATAATTTAGTAACCAAAAACCAAAAAAGATGTTCAGTGAGAAATAGCAATTACTGCTTGTACAAATTTGCAGTTGCCAAATTACACCCAGAATTGTGCATTATTCATTCTCTACAAATAACATCCTCCCTGGTGGCAGTTTTGCGGGAATCAACACAACCAATGGCTGTTATGACTGACCTCTTGACTTCTTTAAAGCTCTGATGTGCAATTCCCAAACTGAAATGTAATATTACATATTGAAATCGAACTATCCCTCTGAGGAAATTATTTGTTTTAATGGAGCTGGTCCTAATGTTTGACATGTATTCGGATAATACATTTTATTGAAAAATAGAGGAACAGAAATGTGTCTTGGGCTCAACTTTTTTTTTCTTTAGCTCTGTCTCATGAAGTTCAGAAATAGTTTCCTTTCAAGTCTTGTAGTCTCCTGAGGAAAAGGGGATAAGGCGATGTGTCCCTGGACAGGATCTATAACTCATTATGTCAATCAAACCCCACTTCAGAGGGGAATAAAGAGATTTGTATCTCAAAGCTGTGCATAACGACTTTTCGCCTTTTCATTTCATATTTATGAGCAGTTTACTTTGAAGTGTTTATCAGGCAATACGCAGAAACATGAGAGAGCTTTGCCTGCAACCATGTTCGAGTGTCTAATCTGTTAAATGCTTACTGAGCAGGCTAGTTCATCTGTGCATGCAGTGTAAAAACTGAGGCAAATATATAAATAGTTTGTTTTGGTGGCTTCAAAATAGAAATGTAATAGTAATGATGAACAAAACTCTGAAAAATTGTAATTAATTGTAATGTGGGAAGCTTCTCAGTGGTAGTTTGGTGTTACACCAGAAAATTAAAGGAAAACTATACCCCCAAAATGAATACTTAAGCAACAGATAGTTTATATCAAATTGAATGACATATTAAAGAATCTTACCAAACTGGAATATATATTTACATAAATATTGCCCTTTTACATCTCTTGCCTTGAGCCACAATTTCGTGACTCTAACTGTGCTGCCTCGGAGATCACCTGACCAGAAATACTACAACACTAAGGGGCCGATTCACTGAATTCGAGTGAAGGGTTCGAATTTTAAAAAATTCGAATTTCGAAGTTTTTTTGGGCTACTTCGACCATCGAATGGGCTACTTCGAACTTCGACTACGAAAATGGAACGGTTCGAACTAAAAATCGTTCGACTATTCGACCATTCGATAGTCGAAGTACTGTCTCTTTAAGTAAACCATTCGATAGTCGAAGTACTGTCTCTTTAAGTAAAACTTCGACCCCCTACTTCGGCAGCTAAAAGCTACCGAAGTCAATGTTAGCCTATGGGGAAGGTCCCCATAGGCTTGCCTGGGATTTTTTGATCGAAGGATAGTCCTTCGATCGTTGGATTAAAATCCTTCGAATCGAAGGATTTAATCGTTCGATCGAATGAAAAATCCTTCGATCGATCGATCGCAGGATTTGCGCAAAATCGTTCGACTTCGAATATCGAAGTCGAACGATTTTAGTTCCTAGTCGAATATCGAGGGTTAATTAACCCTCGATATTCGACCCTTTGTGAATCGGCCCCTAACTGTAACAGGAAGAAGTGAGGAAGCAAAAGGCAGAACTGTCTGTTAATTGGCTCATGTGACCTTACATGTGGTTTGTATGTGTACACAGTGAATCTTACAATCTCAGGGGGCGACCCTTATTTTTTAAAATGGCAATTTTCTATTTATGATTACCCAATGGCACATACTACTAGAAAAGTATATTATGATAATGGTTCATTTACATGAAGCAGGATTTCACACATGAGCTGTTTTACTCAGTATCTTTTAATAGAGACCTACATTGTTTGGGGGGTATAGTTTTCCTTTAAAGGAATTGTTCAGTGTAAAAATAAAAACTGGGTAAATAGATAGGCTGTGCAAAATAAAAAATGTTTCTAATATAGTTAGTTAGCCAAAAATGTAATGTATAAAGGCTGGAATGACTGGATGTGTAATATAACAGCTACAACACTACTTCCTGCTTTTCAGCTCTCTTGGTTTACACTGACTGGTTACCCTGGTTACCAGGCAGTAACCAATCAGAGACTTGAGGGGGGGCCACATGGGTCATATCTGTTGCTTTTGAATCTGAGCTGAATGCTGAGGATCAATTACAAACTCACTGAACAGAAATGTACCATGTGGCCCCCCTTCAAGTCGCTGACTAACTCAGAGTTATAGAGCTGAAAAGCAGGAAGTTGGATTCTGGCTGTTTTATTAGACATCTATTCACTCCAGCCTTTATATATTACATTTTTGGCTAACTAACTATATTAGAAACATTTTTTATTTTGCACAGCCTATCTATTTACCCAGTTTTTATTTTCACACTGAACTGTTCCTTTAAGCTGGACGTTTGTATCTTATAAAAGGTATAAAACGTAACAGTATAAAATATACCCTATAAAACAGAAGGAATCTGCATGAAATGATCAGAGACCTCATTCTGCTGGAACGGTTATGATGAGAGTATGACAGGAGTAGGAATTTTTCCTTCTAGTATTGCTGTGAATGGCATCATAAAATCAAAACGGATTTATAAAGTGAGTGATGTACTTGCACTGAGGAGCTGAGGATGCTGGATAGTGATGGACAAATTTATTCACCTGGCATGGATTTGCGGCAAATTTCTGCAGTTCGCCACCGGCAAATGTTTTCGTGAAACTGAGGTGAAAATTCGCAGTGGAAAATTTTTGAGTCTGCATAAAAAATATTGTGCGTCAAGATTTTTCAGACACCCATTGATTTTAATGCATGTGGACAAGAGTTTTACATAAAAAAATTGTTGCTCATGTCAAAATTGTTGCCTGTCAAAATTATTCTGACGCCCATTGACTTCAATGTGTTTCATGAATTTTTCACCATTTCGTGAATTTTTTGGCAAAGCAAAATAGGACAGATTCACCTATCACTAATGCTGGATTCCTTACCTAACATTAATGATGACACATTCAATTAAACTTAACAAACCTTTTACATGCGTCAGCCTAATTAGACATGTATAGCGTCATGTTGGCAACTTGGCTGCTTGCCAAGCATTAAAATGGCATTGTAGTAAATTGTAATTATTGTACAGGTATAGGATCTGTTATCCGAAAACCCATTATCCAGAAAGCTCTGAATTGAGGATAGGCTGTCTCCCATAGACTTCATTTTATCCAAATAATCCAATTTTTTCTCTGTAATAATAAAACCGTAACTTGTATTGATCCCAACTAAGATATAATTAATCCCTATTTGAAGCAAAACCAGCCTAGTTAGTTTATATAATGTTATACATGATTTTCTAGTAGACCTAAGGCATGAAGATCCAAATTACAGAGAGCCGTTATCCGGAAAACCCCAGGTCCCAAGCATTCCAGATAACAGGTCCCATACCTGTATATGCAACGCATAATTAGAACTTTATGCAACTTTATGGGTTGCCATTGTGGCTGAAAAAGGGCAAGGAGGGCAAGCCATGGTGCCATTCAAAATCCCTTACAATAACATGGCACAAAACAGGGGGGCTATATGGAAGGGCTTGATGGCAGTTGTAAGGATTGCACTTTTGACTGTATCTAAAGACTTTAAAGTGGGATATATGTTTTTATGACAAAAGCCACATTAGTTGAAATCAAACAAAAGTTACCACTGATAAGCTCCCAGACATTCTTATTTAATATAACTTCTGTCTTCTGTTTTGCTATAGTTAACTGTGCTATCTTGTCAGACCAAATAGTGTTTTTTGTTCTGGAGTTTATTCTATACGTTCTATTCAGTACTTTACATTTTTCTTTACCTTGTTTCTAGAGACACATTCAACAAAAGTCATTATTAACTTTGTTTTAGATACTCAAGTAATTATCTACCCTTTCTGTCCCTTATCTTTCATTATAATGTTTGTCATAAACGGCAATGTAAGCTATTTCCAGGGCCATATAAAGGCGCTCAAGAGACTTTTTTTATTTATTTTTTTATTCTAAAAAAAAAAAACCCTGCCAAATGCTGGACACTTGCAGATAAAGCTGGCTGAGGTACCCCACTTCTGCAATTGCTGTATATCATGTGAAGATTGGTAAAAGAAAGGTGGTTAAAGGTCTGAAATTGTGTTGGACTGAATTAAATCCCTGGCCATACTGTATTACTGTGCATTTATGCCCAAAAGTAGAAATTTCCTTTTTCACTTTTATGCCTTTTCTACCTATCATTTGAAACTCACCCATTCATGATTAATTATCTCTGACCCAACATTCTTATTGTGTGTGTATATAATTTTATTTTTAAAGGTGTTATTTCACATTCCACTTGGAATTTATGGTAATAATCCAAGGATTTCCTTCCTGACCTCATGCCTACATAGTTTTTATCTGGTAAAATTTCTTTCTATTGCTTTTTTTATAACCATAAATTATATAAATGCACACATTTATTCTCTTTCCTTGCTGATAGTGACCTTTCTTTTGACCCTCTTTACAGATGTTCTCAAAAGTATATATAATACTTAATAATCCCACTGTCTTGCTAAAGGTCAATGTGTTAAATGAAACATATAGGGATGGCTCAATATAATAGTCACTGACCTTCAGAATTTCAAAACAGCCTTCTTTTTGTGAGAGTTAAAGGGATTTATGTTTTGAAAAAAGGTAACAAATATGAAAACAACATCAGATATTGGTCTTTACACATAAATGTTATGCTTCAATTCTTTTCCACAGTAGCACCTCTGCCAATACCCTGAGATAGTAAGCTTCTTTTGATTGTAGGGCTGGGAATAAATAGGTGTTGTCTCATGGAGAGAAACATAGGACTATAAATAAATAGCTCGAATGCTTGGGGGCAGATTTATCAAGGGTCGAATTTTGAAGTGTAAAAAAACTTAAAAATTCGACCACTGAATGGCATTACTTCGATATTCGAAGTCAAAGGTTTTTTTATCGAATTTGACCATATTTGGGTGAAGTAAAATTGTTCGATCGTACCATGAAATCCTTCGAATTGAACGATTTAATTGATCGATCAACGGATTTTACTTTGCTTCTAAAAACTAGAAGTCCCCATAGGCTAACATAGCAATTCGTCTGGTTTAAGGTGGCGAAGTGTTGAAGTCAAACTTTTTTAAAGAGACCGTACTTCGATTTTCGAAGTCGAACTTTTTTACTTCGAATCGCAGTCGAATAAGTCTATGGTCAAAGTACCCAAAAATTTGTTTGAAATTCAACGTTTTTTAATTGGAAAATTTGAAAAATCAGCATTCAATAGCCAAAATAGGACACACACAATACCAGAACACAATTGTAAAACTGCCTGCAATATTACCCATGGAGTTAAATGTATAAAAATGTGTAAGGAAAAATATATTTTGCTGAATTTATAAAAAGTTATGGTGCCTACGTGGAAAAACAATGTTCATAGGCTGCTATTTTGCTTCATATGCAGAAGCCTAACCCCTCTAATTTGTACATAAATTTTGTGCTCCACAGTTCCATTGTTATTCTCAGATCAAGGCTGTTTTTGCTCCCTCTCTGTTACACTAACAGGCCAAGTACTATGTAAAAGGCGGCACCCCTAACAAAGCGTGATTTCAAAGAAAGCCTTAGTGTGAAGGGTTTATTAAAAGTTGATAAACCACTACACCCCTGTGTAGTGGTTTATCAACTTTTAATAAACCCTTCACACTAGAAGGAGTGTGGGTATCTGTGTTCCCACTTTAATAAACTGGTAACCTGGATTTTTTTTGTGCTATCGCTAAATCACTTCAGGGCTTCCTGACCTTAGACCTATGAGGTGCTGCACATGTCTTTTATTTCCTGGAACTGATGTTACCATAAGGGAAATGCAAACACCAAGCAAATCAGCAGTGCCCCTAGTGGAACCAACAATAACTCCGTAATACCAAATCTTTCAGTTCATGCTACAGCTTTTTTTTGTTGCTATTGTTTTGTTTTGTATTTTTTTATGTGCAAGGCATGTTTGGGGAGGCTAAGCCTCTAAAAAAACTAATTGTGTCCAGCATAGCACACTGCACTTGCAGTTGCAAATGAGCCCTTAAGTCTCTTCATATCAATTTTGGAACCATACAAGCCTGGAAAATGTTACTGATTAACAAAGCTCCACATCTCATATCAGGCAAGTTTTTTTTCATCTGCTCTAGGCAAGAGTTGGTTTCAATTTGTTTGCTACTAAATCCAAGCGACCAACGTTATTAGTGCATGGAGAAGCATTCTTCAGTTTCCACTTTAATCAGTTTGCTTTGAACTTAGAGACACTGTATGTTCGAATTGCAAACAACCCAAACTCTTTATGGTTGCCTTAAAATTGCCAGCTGAATCCATGGCATAGGAGTCAAAGGAGTCATTCCTTCTTGAGGTAAATTTTATTAGATTTTCATGTTGACCTAATACTTGGTTTGAACAGGACTTGTATACTAATAAAACTGTAGGTGGACTTTAAATATACATTATTTTGTAATCCTTTGTAATGTGTGCTATATTAATCTTCTTGCAGGAACTAATTTTACTCTAGCAGAGCTAGGTATCTGCGAGCCTTCTCCTCATAGAAGTGGCTATTGCTCAGATATTGGAATACTACATCAAGGATATGCCCTGAGCGCACCATCTGATGCTGACTCTGATACAGAAGGAGGACTGTCTCCAGAGCATGCTATACGATTATGGGGCAGAAGCATAAAATCGAGGCGCAGCTCCGGCCTGTCAAGCCACGGAAACTCGGCTCTCACTCTGACTGACTCGGAGAATGAAAATAAATCGGATGAAGAAAACGGTAGGCTTCTTTCCTCCTCAAAGATTTATCTTGATGTGTAAAAAAATGTTCTTTAGAAGAAATTAATTATCCTTTTACCAACCGGTTCTTACACAATGTTCTATTACAAACCTGATTAGCTTCCCAATAAAGCGTCTGGCTATAAGATATTATTTATAACACCTATTGGTTTTACATGTAAAAAGTTAATGTACCTGCAAAACATCCCTTGGATGTTTTTATGGAGTAACTGTACAATGCAGATGAGCCAGAGCTAATTGCTGTCAGACATAACTAAAGATTATTTATTGCAGTATTTGTTCATTTTGATTTTATATACAGAAGCATATTATTGTGATTGTTCCTATGCTTTCCCTTTGTCCTAAGGACTTTTTCACTCAGATCAGTTGCAACAGTATGGCTAACTCTAAATGTATCTATGTATGCATCTTAAAAAGTTTGTAAATGTGTATTGAAATGCATTTCACAAATGTAAACGTTTTAAGACTAATTGTTATTCCAATGCATCATATGCAATGAATAGAAGAAAGTTCAAATATTTGTGCTGTAGAATGTAGAGTATCGTAATTCAGTATAACAGAGGTGGGAAAAAGTTGCACTAAATAACTGAATTTTAACATGGAGGCAATCAAAGATAATATAGATTTTTTTTCATGAGAGATATTACTTCGAAATAATGAATGATAATAGGGAAGAGTGAGAACAAATGTAAGCATGTTGCAAAGGAAGTATGAGAACTTTAAGGGTATCGTTCATGAAGATATCTTCTCCAAGAACAACAGACTCCAATGGTTTTTTTTAGATGATTATATAGAGACTTCTGTCTCTTTGTACATGTATTTTTTACAATACCATCATGTAAATTATATAATATATACAGGTATAGGATCCCTTATCCGGAAACCCGATATCCAGAAAGCTCCGAATTACAGAATATCTGTCTCCCATAGACTCCAGTTTATCCAAATAATTCAAAAAATTTTAAATGATTTCCTTTTTCTCTGTAATGATAAAACTGTAGCTTGTACATGATCCCAACTAAGATATAATTAATCCTTATTGGAAGCAAAACCAGCCTATTGGGTTTATTTAATGTTTAAATGAATTTCTAGTAGACGTAAGGCATGAAGATCCAAATTACAGAAAGATCCGTTATCCGGAAAACCCCAGGTCCCGAGCATTCTGGATAACAGGTCCCATACCTGTATATATTTTTTGTGGACAAATGTAGCCACTCATACTGCTTTATTAAAGCTGCATTTGTCAGGAAGCCGGGAGCTCCCTCCAGGGAGGTTGTCTGGATCGAGGAGGAAGCCCTCTTGGGGGAACAAGGTCGCGGTGTCCAAAGGGTTAAACGAAGAATAGTCAGGATCAGGCAAGAGTTCATAGGCAGGCAGAATACAACGAAGTCCAAAGTCCAGGCAAAGGGGTCAGGATACAAGGCAGGAACAGGATTAGGTAATAAGGCACACAGGGAACCCAGGATAAGCTTAGGGGAAGTTATCCTATACTTGGGCGCCATTCTGGCGTCTAGATCGTCTTTTTATTTTGAATTTGGCGCCATTGACGTCATTGACGCTCCTGCGCACTGACGTCATCGCGCCGGCGCCGCTTACCCACGTGGCGGCCATGGGCGCCGCCATTTTGGGAGCGACGCCGGCGGAAGAGGACGCGCCGCCCGGAGCTCCTGGGTTTGCTCCGGGCGGCGATCGTTACAGTACCCCCCCCCCCTCACGGGGGGCCTCCGGACCACCAGGACTTGGCTTCTGGGGAAACTTGGAATGGAATACCCTCACCAGACGAGGAGCGTGAACATCACGGTGTCCTTCCCAGGAGCATTCTTCAGGACCAAAGCCCTTCCACTGAATGAGGTACTGAAGGGACCCTCTGGAGATTCTGGAGTCTAGGATTTTCTCCACCTCGTACTCGAGTTGACCCTCCACAGAGATGGCAGGAGGAGGAGACTGACCGCCAGAGAACCGGTTGGTGATGGCGGGTTTCACCAGAGACACGTGGAACACGTTGGGGATTCTCATCTCTGGTGGAAGCTGGAGTCTGACAGCCACAGGGTTGATTATCTCCAGGATGGGAAATGGACCCACGAATTTTGGACCCAACTTGGGAGATGGTATCTTCAACCGGATATTCCTGGAAGAGAGCCAGACATTATCACCCACCTTGTAGAGAGGAGAGGATCTTCGACGACGATCCGCGAAAGTCTTATGAACCAGAGCGCTCTTCTCTAGGTTCAACTTGGTAGCAGCCCAAATAGCAGACATATGGGCTGCGGAATCGTCAGCAGCCGGGACGTCAGATAGCACAAAGTCTTGGGGAAAAGCTTGAGGATGCTGACCATACACCGACATGAACGGAGATCTCCCTGTAGAGGAATGACAAGCATTATTATGAGCGAATTCCGCCCAAGGGAGGAGATCAGACCAGTCATCCTGGCAGAGGGATACGTGGTTCCTCAGGAACTGTTCCAGGGCTTGGTTGACCCGTTCAGCTGCCCCATTCGTCTGCGGGTGGTATGCAGAAGAAAACTGAAGAACAATTCCCAGGTCTTTGCATAAGGAACGCCAGAACTTGGCAGTAAACTGGGTGCCTCTATCGGAGACGATCTCCACCGGGAAACCATGCAGGCGGAAGATGTACTGGATGAATAACTGGGACAACTCCACCGCAGAGGGCAACTTCTTCAGAGGGATGAAATGGGCCATTTTGGAGAAACAATCAATGACAACCCAGATCACAGTGTTCCCACAGGAGGGAGGAAGTTCGACAATGAAGTCCATGGACAGGTGGGTCCAGGGACGGGAAGGAACTGGTAAGGGCTGTAGTAACCCACTGGGGCGGGAGTGACTTGACTTAGATGTGGCACAAACATTACAAGCAGCAACAAAGTCCTTCACATCCTTGCGGATATCAGGCCACCAGACTAGGCGCCTCAAGAGTTCAAGGGTCTTGGCCGGACCAGGATGTCCTGCTTGCCTGGAGCAGTGGGTTTGTTGCAGGATGGCCAGGCGAAGTTCTGGAGGGACGAAGGCCATGCCAATCGGAGTATCTTGAGGAGCCGAGGACTGCCCAGCCAGGATCTGGTCGGCAAATTGGGGATACAGAGAGGCAATGATCTTGACTGGTGGAATGATTGGCTCCTGCCTCTCAGGGTCACGGTCCACCGGAGTGAAGCTACGAGACAAGGCGTCGGCCTTCCGATTCTTGGAACCTGGGCGATAAGTCAAAATAAAGTTAAATCGGGAAAAGAAAAGGGCCCACCTGGCTTGTCTGGGATTTAGCCTCTTGAGGGACTGTATAAACTCCAGATTCTTGTGATCTGTGTAAATCTGGACAGGAATTTCAGAGCCCTCCAGGAGGTGACGCCATTCTTCAAGGGCCAGCTTGACTGCCAAGAGTTCACGATTTCCGACATCATAGTTCTGCTCTGCGGATGAGAACTTCTTGGAGAAAAACGCACAGGGGTGCAATTTTCCATCAGTGGAGTGTCTCTGAGACAGGATAGCTCCGGCTCCGACTTCAGAAGCATCAACCTCGATGCAGAAGGGTAGTACAGGATTGGGATGTCGGAGAACAGAAGCAGACGTGAAGGCCTCTTTCAAGGACTGAAAGGCTTCTATGGCAGATGGAGGCCACAGGCTGGGTTTACCCCCTTTCCGAATGAGGGCCAGGATAGGTGCAATGCGGGAAGAGAATCCCCGGATGAATTGCAGATAATAATTAGCAAATCCGATGAATCTCTGGATTGCCTTGGTACTCAGAGGGAGAGGCCACTCCTGGATGGCCGACACTTTCACGGGGTCCATCTCAAATCCCTCTGGAGAGATAATGTACCCTAGGAAGGGGATCTTGGATACCTCGAAGACACACTTCTCCAACTTGGCGAAGAGAGAGTTCTTCCTCAGACGAGAGAGTACCTCCTTTACCTGGGAGCGATGACTTTCAAGGTCCTTGGAGAAGATCAGGATGTCGTCCAAGTATACGACTACGAACCTTCCTAGGAGATCTCGGAACACATCATTAACAAACTCCTGGAAGACGGCAGGGGCATTGCATAGGCCGAAGGGCATAACAAGATATTCATAGTGCCCATCCCGAGTGTTGAATGCCGTCTTCCATTCGTCACCCTCCCGGATGCGAATGAGGTTGTAGGCCCCCCGGAGATCTAACTTGGAGAAAATCTTTGCCCCTTTCAGCTGGTCAAAGAGCTCAGCAATCAGGGGCAGGGGATACCTGTTTTTTACGGTGATCTTATTCAGGCCCCGATAGTCTATACAAGGCCGAAGGCCTCCGTCCTTCTTCTCCACGAAGAAGAACCCAGCCCCTGCAGGAGAGGTAGAAGGGCGGATAAACCCCCGCTGGAGATTTTCTTGGATGTACTCCTTCATAGCGGTAGTCTCTGCAGGAGAGAGAGGGTAAGTGCGCCCTCTGGGGGGCATGGCTCCAGGCAGGAGTTCAACCGGACAGTCGTAGGAGCGATGTGGGGGAAGGAACTCTGCAGATTTTTTACAAAACACATCAGAAAATCCCTTGTAAGTGGAGGGCAAAATCTTTAGTTCTGCAGTGGAGACATTCACCTTCTCGAGGGGTTTAGGCGGGAGGCAATGTTGCAGGCAAAATGAACTCCAACGAGAGATCTGCCCAGAGGACCAGTCTATGGTGGGGTTATGCAGACGTAACCACGGGAGACCCAATATTACTGGAGTAGAAGGACAGGGGATGATGAAGAATGAAAGTTTTTCTTGATGCAGCGCCCCAACTTGTACAGATAGTTCCGCCGTGAACATAGTGACGAATTCAAACTCCAGGGGTTTGTCATCTATAGCGGTAATTCGCAGAGGTGAAGACAATGGGAGCAGGGGAATCTTCATGCGTTCGGCAAAGAAGGCATCCATGAAATTGCCATCCGCTCCGGAGTCGAGGAAGGCCTTTTCGAAGATAGTCTTACTTGCCAGGTGAATCTGCAAGGGAAGAAGAAGTCTGCGTGACTTTTCTAGATACTTCTCCTGAGGCCCTCGAGTGATGCCCCCTACATGAGAAACCTGAGACATACCTCGGGGTACAAAAGTCTTGGCCTTGGCAGGGCAGGCGTTGGCAAAATGGGAATGCCCACCACAGTACAAACAGAGACCTGCCATTCGTCTTCGGAGTTTTTCCTGCTCAGAGAGGCGAGCTTTTCCTACTTGCATAGGTTCCTCCAGGGGAGACGTGGACACATGAGTCACAGGGACAGTGGGAGCTTGCAGAATAGGCCTTTGAAAGCGAGGGGCCAACATGGGAGAAAATCGTCTGCTGTGCTCTCTCTCCACCTGGTGTTCTCTGAGGCGGGTGTCCACCTTAATAGATAGAGCGATCAGTCCTTCCAGGGTGTCAGGAGTCTCTCTGGAGACGAGATCATCTTTGATGCGGAAGGATAGGCCTTGGTAGTATACGGCCTTGTAAGCGTCATCACACCAGGAAGTCTCCGCCATCAGTGTTCGGAAGTCTATAGCGTACTCATTGACACTGCGGCTTCCCTGCCGGAGCTGCAAGAGACGGGCTGGGGCGTTCGTGACCCGACCTGGAGCATCAAAGACAATGCGAAAAGCTTGGAGAAAGTCTTTAACAGCATAAGTCACCGGGGAATCCTTCTCCCAAAGAGACGTTGCCCACTCCAGTGGCTTGCCTTCCAATCGAGACATCACATACCCCACCTTGGAACGCTCACTAGGAAACTGCGAGGGTTGGAATTCAAATTGAATTTGGCACTGTGTGGCAAATCCCCTGCAGGCTTGTGGGTCCCCACTGAAGCGAAGGGGAGGTGGAATGCGAGGCTCACCTGTCGTGTAGCTTGCGTTCGTAGAGGCTGCCACCATGGGGGGATTCCCAGTAGGTGGAGCAGCGGAGGGTGCGGAAGGCACACGAGCAAGCAGGATATCGAGAGCTTGCCCAATGCGAACCTGCTGATTTTCGTAGTCCTCCATTCGGGATGCCAGTCCGCGGAGCGCTCGTCCGACATCCGGTGTGGCTTCCTCAGAAGGATCCCTGGCCCAAGTATAATGTCAGGAAGCCGGGAGCTCCCTCCAGGGAGGTTGTCTGGATCGAGGAGGAAGCCCTCTTGGGGGAACAAGGTCGCGGTGTCCAAAGGGTTAAACGAAGAATAGTCAGGATCAGGCAAGAGTTCATAGGCAGGCAGAATACAACGAAGTCCAAAGTCCAGGCAAAGGGGTCAGGATACAAGGCAGGAACAGGATTAGGTAATAAGGCACACAGGGAACCCAGGATAAGCTTAGGGGAAGTTATCCTATACTTGGGCGCCATTCTGGCGTCTAGATCGTCTTTTTATTTTGAATTTGGCGCCATTGACGTCATTGACGCTCCTGCGCACTGACGTCATCGCGCCGGCGCCGCTTACCCACGTGGCGGCCATGGGCGCCGCCATTTTGGGAGCGACGCCGGCGGAAGAGGACGCGCCGCCCGGAGCTCCTGGGTTTGCTCCGGGCGGCGATCGTTACAGCATTGATGTGGATGAAAAAGAGAAGGAGTATAGACTGCAACAAGTTTGACAAATCTGTTCCTTTATGCAAAATGTTCATTTGTGGGAGATGCGGAATATAGGAAAGGTAAAAAGGTTTCTTTTGAAAATATTAAAAAGTTGTTGTTATAGAAGAAATTAAAGTTTTGTACAGTTTTCAATATGGCCTGAAAATGTCAAGGATGTACTTCATGATTTGTTATATGGTGATATCTAGTGTAATGATGAAAAAGGCAATTAAATTCTAAAAATATATAACAAATGTCAAAAAATCCCTTAAGTAAACAAAACAAAAAAGTATAAAAAAAAGGCTTGAACTTACTAAAGTAGCCACCTTTTGCAATGATCTCAGCAGGGCAAACTCTGGGTATTCCAATAAATATAGCCTCAACGTCGTCTGAATATTTACTCCAGAACTGCTACAGAAGTGCCCACCAATTATTTGAACTAGCTGACTGTTCAACCTTGACATTTCTATCCAGTTTATCCCATTTAGTGGGCTTAAAGGGGCAATGCACATCCAAGACGTTGCAGCACACTCCTGGGTCAAATGATCGATCAGGTTCGTATTCGGTTAAAAGATCAGCCTTTATTAGTTACATCAGTTAAAAAGAAATATTAGCTCATGGTCTGACGCGTCCTAGTCTACTGTCTACTTTTCTACAAGCAAGAACATGGACTAGAAATGGCATGCTTTGGTATAAATTACAAAATATTTTGGATGCCTTAGAAGATGCATGTGTATATTCCAATACATTTAGAGAAAAAAATGTTGGATCCCTAACCTATTATGATAGCAATTCTTACTTTATGGATTTGCTTCCTTGTAATAAACAAACCGTACAGGACTACAGGGATTGTCCTGCCCCCTCTGCTGCTATGAAGCAACTTTCCTGCTGTTGCCCTTTCCCCTGCGCTCACCTTTTTAAAGCCTGAGGCTGGTCCAGGGGGGTTCCACATCACTAATTCAGAGAGGGCAATTTCACTCTCGGCACTAGAAGAGACTAATTTCTGCTTTGCAAGCCATAAATAAAGGAGTGGCTTTTTGCTGCCCCGATTATCCAGAATGCTCAAACCTGGAGTTTTCTAGATAAAGGGTCTTTCCATAATATGGATCTCCATACCTTATGTCTACTAAAAAAAATCATTGAAATATTAATTAAACCCAATAGGATTGTTCTGCCTCCAATAAGGATTAAATAAAACTTAAATAGAATCAAGTACAAAGTATCGTTTTATTATTAAAGGAAATCATTTTTAACAATTTACATTATTTGATTAAAATGGAGTTCATGGAAAATGGACTTACTGTAATCCAGAGCTTTTTGGATAATGGATCCCATACCTGTACCTAATGACACTGCATAAATCCATACTAGTAAAAAGATGAATTTTTCGCCAGGGATGGACTCCATGCTAAATTCACAATTTGCCATTGACTAAAATTTTAACGAGACCACCACATGATTTCACCACAAAAAAAGGGCACCAAAATGCTTATAGACCAAAATGAATTAAGCATGGAAAAAGTTGACCTAAAAAAGCCACCATGAAAAACTGCCTATAGACTTCAATGTGTTTAGATAATTGTCACTGCTTCGTGAATTTTACAGAGATTCATTCATCACTAATCCACACTCATGGAAAATAATACATGAATGCTTTAAAAGCCTTAAGGAACAATGCTTAAAATCATGGAAAGACCCCATATCTGGACAGCCCCAGGTTCTAACCATTCTAGATAACATATTCTTTTATATACAGTATATGTGAATATTTCTATGTGAATGTATGTGAAGGAAAAACTTTGAGTTATCTCATGCGTTGGTCATCAATTTGCTCAACGTTTATTTCTCAACTGTTCAGGTAGTGTCCCTGCAGCTGTTCAAATATATTGACTGCAGTTTTAAGAGAGCTGCTCACTTCCCAGCTCATGTTACTTCCAACTTTTCATTAAATTTAAAAACATGGGAATCGAAAAAGGCAAAGTTGATACAGTACACTTTTCTGCTGAAGTGAATTTAACAGTAGTCAAGACACTATTTACAAGGTTTTTTCTTTAAAGGGAAACTATTATCTGTGAGATATTTAAGCAAAGTCATCACCTCTAGTATTTGATATTCAGGCTATTTGTGTGATATACCACATGTTTTTTAGTTGTGCGGTTGTTTGATTTGCAAAAAAAGTCTTGCTAAAGTGATTACCCAGCCTCTGTAATAATGCAATAAACGCAAGTGTGATGTGTTTAGTACTATTTCAGATTCAAATCTTTGTTGTTTTTACCTACATTCACCTTTTTTTCCATAATCCCTGCTTAATAGTGCTAAATGCATTTAATGAAATGGAGTCAAAACACTTGCAATTGTGTTTGCACTTTGTTGCCATCGTGGTGCAAATTGGAATTATATCATTTCTGTCACTCGGCGGCAAAATTATGTCTGGATGTGATTTTTTTTTTAGTTTCAAGTACAATGCACCTACTAACGTTAGCCACTGTGGGGTAGTTCCAGGGTTCTCCAGTATCAATAGGTGCAGTTACAGTATGTGTGAATCAGAATAGAAGGTGGGATGGTGCAGTGGCATTAAGCACAGCAATGTGTAAATAGAAGGAGCTGCTTTGAGGGCAAGTATCTTTAATGAATGGTGTCACTTTTTGGAATGACTGCATTGATTTTAGCTCAATGACACTTTCAAGGTGGAGCCATCAATGAGCCCTTAAGAGTTAATGGCTCCCATCTGTACAAAAAAAAGATGGAACCTAACATGTTTGCATAGGAGAAGTCACGCATATTGAAAAATATGCCAATATTTGCCTATTTTTGCACACCGATAAGTATTATTTTTTTGTAATATTGGTGTCCTCTCTGGTCATCTGGATTTTTACTATTGAGTACTGTTCTTAGAGCTACCAGGGAGCTGTTATCTTGTGTTAGGGAGCTGCTATCTGGTTACTTTCCTATTGTTCTGTTTTTAGACTGCTGGGGGGGGTGATATCACTCAAATTTGCAGTACAGCACTAAAGTGACGAAATTTATCAGAACACATGACTGGGGGAACCTGGGAAACTGATATGTCTAGCCCCATGTCATATTTCAAAATTAAATATAAATAAAATAAGTTTTCTCTTTTTAAAAATGGATTTAAGTGCTGAAATCTGCTGGAGCAGTACTATTAACTGATTTTTTTAAGAAAAAAACTTGACGATGCTGTGGTAGCTTCTGCCCAACTACAGTATTTTGCACCAATCAGAACATTGTCTAAATGGCAGATGGAGTAAATATCATAAATGTTCTTTTTTTCCTCTCAAAATAAAGCCATCTACTTGATCAGTCCTGCCTCAGGCGCGGAAACCGTTTAGCAGCCCCTTTAAGTAAGAACTTAGTAAACATTGACTACTATTTTGCTATACCTTGTTTATAAATTGTTTGCCTGTCATTTAACATACCGGCTCTGGAATTAAAAGTCAAAGTGACTGAACAAGGTCGCCCAGGAAAATAATTACTGAACTTCAAGGTGCAAATACCATACAGTAACTGCCTGGAAAGTAGACAGTACAACAAGATAGCTTCTAAAAATATAATATGCCTGTCAAACAAGCTGGCACTTTTATTATGGTGGCATTTATGAAAATGAAGCTGTGATATAAAATATTTAAACAAATGTAATATGTCTATTAGACAAGCCGAGGCGTTAACTGCGGTACAGTCCCCTGCTCTTTCTAGCTGCCGAATTTTGTTTGGCTGAACAAAATCAATGTTTTTTCACATCGTTGATTTTATGAAGTGCTGGGATGTATTATCATATAGATTGACAGTTGCCCCACTGATTCAACACCACAGCACGGACACTTACAAAGCCATCATTAATTTCTCACGCTTGTACCCAGCTACGTTTTTGTACATAATAAAACCTGTGTCCTTCAGAATCAAATCAATAACCTTTTAGGTATGCGTCTCTTGAATAACAGCTAACAAGAATCTATACTTGAATCAAAATGTCCTTTCTGGAGCAATATAGGTTTGGGAATATGATTAAAAATATAATGATTACTTTTTTTAAAATTTTTACACTGCCCTAAAGTATTTTTCAATAGATTTGATTCCGTAAGCTAGCTAAAAGTGATCAGTTTTGTGCTGTTATTTTTACACAGTAGTATTAACTATCGACAATCAATATTAAGTATCAGCCCTAATCCATTTTCAGCTGTGCACTGTATAGCCAGACTTAACCATTAAATCCCCACAGAAGCAGATAGAAAAGCTTGGGGATATAAGGTTGTTTGTCATTTTTTTCTGTTTCATTTGCTTGATGAAAAATTATTGTATATTATCTCCAATGCTGTAACACTATACAGCAGGTAAACAAAACATACAATTCCCTTCAATTACAAATGCATTTATTGTTAGTTTGCAGAAAATATTTTCCTGTGTAAAACTGTTTTATGAATGCATGGAATTTTTTTAAATCTCATTTAGTGTCTGTTATAGCTGGGGCAGAGAAGGGGCATCTCTCTGTGTGCAGTAAAACCCTGTATTTTGTTCTGCCAACTTAATCAATCAGATTTTTTTTTTTAAGCATTAGGAACATCATGTAATTTATTCTCTCTATTGATTTCACCCATAAAAAGTTTTATTCTTAAAGGAATTTTTTCTATGTGCGAAAGCACTTTTTCCTGTTCATCCTCTTTGTACATATGTTCAGTAGAAATGAATCAATATTGTGTGTGCGGGAAACTAAAGGGTCGTGGCTCCTTTTTGTTGTTACGGGATGTCTCAGGTTAGCGAACAGAAGGTTATTGTTTTAACAAAGAGATCATTCTGTTTGTTGGTGGAACTACCTGCAGTTATAGCAGCAGGTGTTTGGCCACTGTGTTTTGAAATATTGCTTCTCCATTACTTTTTAAGGAACTTGAAGGTGATTGTAGGGAATAACATACATAACAACAATCTAAGAAGACAATCTAAGAAGTCATAAATGCTCGTTTATGAACACAACTGCAGTTGCGGTCATGCATAAATCAACTCCGTCATTGCACACATTGATGCTATTCATTAAAGGTATAGCTATGGGACCGGTTAACCAGAATGCTCAAGACCTGGGGATTTCTGGATAATGAGTATTTCTATAATTTGGATCTTCATACCTTAAGTCTACTAGAAAATCATGTGACCATTAAATAAATCCAATAGGCTGGGTTTGCTTCCAATAAGGATTAATTATATCTTAGTTTGGATCAAGTTTTAATATTACAGAGAAAAAGGAAATCATTTGGATTGTTTGGATAAAATGGAGTCTAGGGGAGATGGTCTTTCCACAATTTGGAGCTTCTTGGATAACAGGTTTCCAAATAACTGATCCCATACTTTCATCCAAATATCACTCTTCCCTATAGTTGGGCTGGGTGCAGAATTACAGAAATGAATCCATCCTGGTGCCTATTAAAAATCATGAGCAAGTGCACCTTAAGCTTGGAAGACTTGTGCCTAAATTATCATGCCCAAATGCTATTTTGACATAAAGCACCCTGGATGATCCAATGCCAACTCCGAAAATGTATTCATTTGGCACACATGAATCCTTTTCCCTCTGTAATAATGCATTGTTCTTGATATTGACTAAGCTGTTTGCTTCCATATTGGTGGCAAACAATCATACTGGGTTTGTTTAATATTTTAAAGATTTTTAAAGACTAAAATGTCTGTGGGGTCAAATATTAGGCACCCCCAGTGATTATAACCACTTATCTGATACCCCAGCTGGTCTTCCAGTTAGCACCATGAAGTTATTTTCTTCCCCCTGAATAATAAAATTGCACTGTGGTACTTGCTGAGAAGTACCCAGGGCTGGGGCTGTTTTATGATAACAGAAGGATATTGGGGTATTAGGTAAGTGGCTAATAACCCCTGGCGGCTCTCAGTGATTGAACTTTTCCTTATCCACAAAGCCCCAGGTACCAAGCATTCCAGATAATAAATCTTATAAAATCTGCATTTTAGAATTTATAGAAAATGTATAAAAGTAATAAGAATACTGCAAAATGTTACTATTTCAGTCATATTAGCAGCTACAGTATTTCACTTTCTAGTGAATATAATATTACTAGTGATGGGCGAATTTCTCCAGTTTTGCTTCACAGAAAAATTAGTGAATTTCCAGCGTAATTCACAAAATTAGTGAAACTCGAAAAATTGATGCACGCATCAATTTTAATGCTGGCATCAATTTTGATGCCAGCATTAAAGTCAATGGGCATCCGAATAATGTTGACACACAACGGTTTTGACGCGTACTAAGTGATTAATTTTTCACCTGCGAATTCTCGCGAATTTATTTGTCGCCGGTGAAATGCGGAAATTCGCATAGAATATGCGCCAGCTGAATGTATTCGCCCATCACTAAACAGTTAGGTTTCTCTGCTCTATAAATAGGTAATTCTGTTCCCCCCCAGGTTTTGATTGCTACATAAATATTGAGCAACAGAATTCAGTGTTCTGCTAATAGGTTACATGTGATCGTGTATATAATTTATGTAGAGGTGTGGGATCCTTGATCAGGAGACCTGTTATCCAGAAATCTCTGAATCACGGGAATCTCCCATAGACTAAATTTTAATGAAAATTCACATTTTTAAGATAAATTTAATCTTTATTGGTGTTAAAATAATCCTATTGGATTAATATATTATTTAACTTTTTTAAATAGAGTATGGTAAGCTAAACTACGGAAAGACCCATTATTTGTAAAAACCCCAGGTCTATAGCATTCTGGAACATTCCAAAATGGAGAGAGGAGCTAGCTGCAATGAGTTTTCTTATTTTTCAGAATATTTTATGGCCTCTCAACCTTCCTCACATTCCAGAAAGATGCAACAAATATATGGGTATCACAGTGGTTAGCATTGTGGCCTTGCAGCAATTGGGTCTTAGGTTTGATTCCCACCCTCGAGAAACATACTGTAAGGGAGATTGGCTCCTGATTAAAAGTCTGGAGTTTAATTATCACAATCCTTTTAGCCCCAACATATTCTTCAGACTATTCCCAAGATCATGCATCCTTTATATCCATCTCTAGCATGGAATAAGGTTCTACATACACATACACTTGTGGTCAGTTTTAATCAGGAGTCAACCCAATAGCTGCAATGCCCCAGTGCAAATGTGAGGAGCGCAGTCCAGCGCGTCTATCCTCGCCGCCGTCCAGTCCAAGATGGCGGCGCCCAGGGCGGGCCACGTGGGAGTTCTACTATGGCGCCTTGCCTGGATGCGGCAAATTTGCGCCTGCACCAAAACGCCAGTGCCAAGACGCCAGCGCCAAGACGTGCAGTGTCAACGAGCAGCATCAGCACGCAACGCATGAGGTCACTGCGCACGTTTTGGCGCCAAAGATTAGTTTAAAAGGCCATTTGTGACTCTCTGCCTTTGCCCGTGAATAGGTTCTACTTCATTGTGTTCCTGGGTGCTATTATCGTGTTTGGATTCTTGTTACTGACCTCTGCCTGTTCCTGTTTATGACTACCTGCTGCCTGAACTGATCTTCTGCCTGGCTGACTACTCTTTCTCTTGACCCCATCCTGTACTGTGAACTGTGTTTGTAACCTGCTAGCTTCCTCCTTGGTCCGTTACTTCAAACTGAGCCTTCGGGCCTGACAGTAAACCACTGTTACTATAATGTTTCTTTACTCCTTTCCTTTGTTTGGCAAAATGTTTGACGTTTGCAAATTTTTGGTGAACTATTATTAGATATGTTAAAACTGTTATTTAAAAAAAAAAAAAAAAGTATAATACAGTATTATAACAACTCTTACTAAAGTGGCTTTACTTAGGGGCCGATTCACGAATTTCGGGTGAAGGATTCGAACAAAAAAAAATTCGAATTTCGAAGTATTTTTTGGGTACTTCGACCATCGAATTGGTTAAATTCGATCGAATTCGATCGAATTCGAATGATTCGAACGATTAGAAGTAAAAATAGTTTGACTATTCGACCATTCGATAGTCGAAGTACTGTCCCTTTAAAAAAAACTTCGACCCCCTACTTCGGCAGCTAAAAGCTACCGAAGTCAATGTTAGCCTATGGGGAAGGTCCCCATAGGCTTGCCTGTGATTTTTTGATCGAAGGATTTTCCTTCGATCGTTGGATTAAAATCCTTCGAATCGTTCGATTCGAAGGATTTAATCGTTCGATCGAACGAAAAATCCTTCGATCGATCAATCGCAGGATTTGCGCAAAATCGTTCGACTTCGATATTCGAAGTCGTACAATTTTAATTCCCAGTCGAATATCAACCCTTCGTGAATCGGCCCCTTAATGTATTTAAGTTTACACTAGTTAAGATTTTCCCTTTTAATAAAAATATTAAAAAATGTACTGGGGGGACAGATTCTAGCCATCATCCAAGGAAACATAGATAGATAGAAATGGGAACGATTCCTTAAAGCACATAGTTATAACAAAACCTAAACTTAAACTAATCTGTGATGTTTATGATATTTTTAATTAGTATGCGTGTGTAGAGGAATAAGCAATTGGTCATTTGTCAACATTAAAGTATTAAATGAATTAGTTATTTTAAAATGAAATTGAAATTGAGAACAGACATTTTTAGCTATTAATTATATTATTGGCAATTTGGCAAGACTAAAATATTACAGATGTAGACACTATTATTTTGCCATATGACGCAGAAAAGCATGCCAGAACAGATTTTATATGCCTTCATTTGCTGCTCGCCCTACTTGTTTTTTTTGTTTTTTTTTATTAAATGAGAGGTGCAAAAGCCAATATTTGACTTCATTAAAAAGTACAAATGCTCATTATAAATCAGATTTGTTTTCTAATTTATAAAGTGTCAAAAGCTGTATTTACAAGAACATATTTCAATTATTTCAAAGTTACACGGTACAATTTACTAAAATGAATAATCACAGACCCAGTTATCTCATTGTCAAAAATAATGATCCAATATTCAGTTTTCTTCGTCAAACATATACAGTAAATAATTTTACACGTGTATGCTTTCAGGTAGCTTTGCCCTTATTTCAGTAAAATAATGCATTGCAAAACAAAGATTATTAGAACTACATCACACTAAAGCAGGGTATGTACAGGACCAGGTTGTTCATTCTGCAATTTGCATATTAGGTTATTATCTATCTAACTCTCTCTTAAGCTGGCCATAGACGCAAAGATCCGATCATACGAATCGAGGATTCGTACGATTTTCAGACCGTGTGTGGAGAGTCCCGACATTTTTCGTCCGGCGGAGAAAGGATGTTTGGTTGATCAGACAGGTTAAAAGATTTCTGTCGGCTGCTGATAATATCTCTGCATGTATTGCCGATCGTACGATTTTCAGTGGGAAACTGTCACTAGTTTTGTCGGACATAACTTTCGTACGATTGCTGTCAGGGGCAGAACATCAGATAATCTGTTCTTTTGTACTTTATTTGATCGGAATGGTTAGTGGCAGGTCAGGAGATGGGGAAGTCCGATCATTCAAGGATTCAAATGATCGGATCTTTGCATCTATGGCCAGCATTAGTCTCTCATAAACAGTGCAAAGTGTCTATGTGATAAGTGAAGAGCTACCTTTCAGTCCTCCATGTGGAGAAGGTACATTAGTAAGATATGCAAACACAGCTCTGTGATGGCATTGATGTAATGCAAAATCCACTAAACTATACAAAATGCTTAGTAAATATGATGCATTTATTATATTTTGACTTTGAGCAGTTCATTTGGTCCTCACCCTAACTTTGTCTGGCAGCAGGCAACACCATCAGCCAGTTAAAGAAGTGAATTACAGCATGGATGTTTTGGTTTGCAGCTGGAATAAAATGGTAGGCTGAAAATTTGATACATGATTTAAAATATAAATAGCTGTGGAAAAAAAACAATAGTTTGTGAAAGAGTTAACACATCCACTACAGTCAAATGAATATCCATCTAGGTATAGATAATGTATTAACATGAATACTTCAAAGTAACACATTTCACACTGTCATTGAATTAACATAAATTGTATAGAAGGTTGGTATTTATTAGAGTGAAAACACACTGTACCTCACGTAACCTGATTATATGTTTTCCCTCTTTTTTTTTTTATTAGCTGGAGGGTAAGGATACAGAAGGCAAGACGGACTGAGATGCACATTTCTTGCATTGTTCAACTAATAACGTATCAAACCATAGCATGTTAAGCACATCATAGCAAGTTTTCATCTAGTACATTATTTTAATTGTATGGCATATGGTATACAACTCACTTACAATCAGAATACATTAAAAAGATTAAGGGTTATGGAACTATTGTGTGTACAACTCAGATGCAAATCCGTTGTTCTGGTATTTCAGGGCTGCCAGGATTCTCATTGAAATTGAAAAAAAAATCTGAACTGTATGCATAGAGTAATTTTTTTTTAGATTTTACAGAGGTGGAATAATTATTACAGTCAGGCATTTTAGTCAAATGATGTTCAATCAAGCTAAGCTTATTTGGTTAAAATGTCAATCTCTATAACTGTGTACAGTTTTGATGACAATAATTTCCAGCCTACAGTCAATTTGCTGACTGATTTTATATTTTCCCTCCACAACTGCCTTCTAGTTATAAGAAATGCAACAATTTGCAGTTCATAAAAAAAGTGCAACAATGTGCTGATTTCAATATGAGTTGCATTGTGCTACTGTAATTCTGACATTTGCCTAGGGCACAAAAAACAAACCAATGACTTAGATATTTTAACTTTAAATTCCTTTATGAGAAATTTCAGTATGCTTTTTACATATTCTAATAATGCTTTAACTCCTTTGCATAAATATATTGTTCATTTGCAAATACCAAACACAGAGAGCACTCTAAAAACCTATTTGAAGTGTTAAGGACACTTCACTACTTGCTGCTGGACTCTCATAGAATGAAACCTACATACCAAACCCTTCTGAAATATCTGCTCAAAAGACTTGATATAGAAATGAAATCCAAGAAATTCTTGATCAAAAGAAAGTCACTTTTTTAAAACCTTTAACTTGAGCATGTGATAAATTATTCTGGAGGTATTATAAAGATGTCCAAAGCTTCATGTGGGAATTGAAAAAGGAACTTGGCAGTCATTTTGAAATTACTGTAGGCACAGAAGCAGTATATAGAGGTTTATTAGCAAGTTAGAGTCCAAAAGCAACGATTTACCGGGCAGTACAAAGAAACCTCTGCAATAATTTAACCTTCCTGTGATTTTTTTTTTTTTTTTTTTACATTTTAAGTGCTCTATTATTTTTCTTCCAGAAAATATAATGTAACCTTTATTTTCATTATATGACAGCATAGATAATCATGCACTGATGGGAAAACCCATAGGATTTACAAGCTCACCAAATAGAAGTTGGCTGTAAAAGTGTGGTTGTCTGAAACAGGTAAGCAACAGTAGGTTGTGGGGCAAGACTAATGGACCTATTTATAAACAGTTCAATTTTCATGGTTTTAGCGTTTTTTGAAACCACTACTTAACTCACAAACCACGAATGTCGTGAGATTTATTAGAAGATCAGAAATAAAAAAAAAAACTTTTGGAAAATACTTTTGTCTTAAAAAATCTGAATACTTTGAAAACCTATAAAAATATCACAATTCTTAGCTTAAAAAAAATACAAAATCCTCAAAGTCCTTATTGTTTGAGTGATCCAAAAAGATCAGCACATGCTCAACAACGTTTAGTTTTAGTGGTTTTTGTGGTTTCTACATGTAGGGGCAAATTTACATAGGGTCGAATATCGAGGGTTAATTAACCCTTGATATTCGGCTGCCGAATGTAAATCATTCGACATTGAATATCGAAGTCAAGGATTTACCGCAAATTTTAATCCATCGATCGAGCGATTTTTCTTCGACCTAAAAATTGATAGAAAGCACTATAGCTTTTGCCAAACCTGGAATCTATTTTGGTGACCTCTTCCGACAATGGAAGACATTTAGTGAATTTTAGCTTGCTTACTGAAAAAGTTGTTTCCTCCAAAAGTTCACGACACCTTCAAACACTTCTTTTAAAGGTAATTAAAATTTGCAAAGCAATAACAATTTAAGGAAGAATATTAAATTGCGAAATGCTAATTTTTATTCTCATTGATGAGAATTGTTTTTCTCTTTGCAATTTTTATTACATTCCCCCATAACAGTTTTATTGGTTATCTTATCATATATACTACATGCAAAAATGAAAGTTGAACTGTAAACCCAGTAAGGAGAAGGAACAGGATTTTGAATTTCCTTGAGAAAGCCTTCGAACTAGAGGTGTGTGTTCTTCAGGGAATCTCTTTGCTCCACTCCCAGGCCATTTGGTTAATGTAAAACATCAATAAGTTGTTTCTTTTAAACTCTTAAAGGAGAAGTAAAGTTTAACTAAAGAAGTAGGCTAGAAATTATATGCATTATGTTTTGGGCTTCTGTACCAGCCCAAGGCAACCACAACCCTTTAGCAGTAAAGATCTGTGACTGTAAAGATGCCCCAGTAGCTCCCCATCTTCTTGTCTGTTGATTCACTGCACATACTCTGTGCTGCTGTCACTTACTGAGCTTAGGGACCCACTCACAATACACAGTACACATAGAATAGAAATGTCACAATATAAGGCTGATTAGTAATTAATACAGATAATTACTACATGGCAGTACAGAAACCAGTGCAACTAGCATTGAAATGTAATAATCTCCCTTGTAGCATCAGCTTATATTACAGACATTAATTTGCGACAACCCATGAGCTTGACTTCTAAACAGCTGTTCAGAGCCCACTGAGCATGTGAGTGTCAGACACTTTCCAAGATGGTGACCCCCTGGGACAACTTTGAAGTCCTGGATCATTGCTGCTTTCGAGAAGCTGAAACTTTATATAAAATATGGCATTTTTAGGCATATTAATTTTTAGTGTTTAGTTCTCCTTTAACCCAGAATTATTCAGGGTTCAGTCAGCCAGCCAGTCATTCCCCTATAATATTGACAATTGCGGTTTATTTTGTAACTTATAATTTTTATTAGAGATTTTCATCAGATACAACAAAGTAAAAGAAAAGAAAGTAGATAAAAAGCAAAGAAAAGAAAAAAGTGAAAGGAAGAGGAAAAAAAAAAGGTATACACTGAGTAAAAAACGTATGCGTGCCAGCTTAAGTCTACATATGCATTAAAGATATGTCAAAATACATAAGTAAGTGAGTTAACAACATTGGGTAAATTAACCATTCAAAAGCAAGATTGAACTTAACCCAAGACTCTTACTCCTGGTTTTACTAATATCCCACATCGGTTTATCGCCCATCTAAGCTACATTTTGCAGTTCCCATGGGGTCCATATTTCCAGGAATTATGCCATAGTGTTTCGAATATAAGCTATTCTAGACTCGAAATTCCTGTTGGATTCAATTCTATTAAGGACCTCTGCTAAGGTTGGTGGGTGTAATATTTTCCCAAGACAATTGCTGTTTATTAACTCCATTATTTAAGTGAGATCATATCAAGTCTCAATCCTTGGTAATTACTGCTGAATCCAATTATCAATTGATCAATTATAAAAGCACCCGATTTATAATTTGTATGCTGAAAAAAATAAATGCTTGCAGGATGCCATTTTCTTTCCTATATGAATGTCATAAATATCGCTTGTGGTAGGAAGTTTAAAAGAAACAATTATGGGCAGAGATATGCAAGTTACTTCTTTTTTTCTGTATGGATAAATATGTATTCAGAACCACATGTTTAATAGCATCCAACTTGCAGACAGCCTGTTTCAATATTTTCAGATGTCGTCAGTGCAAGAGATTAGAACATGGCTTCTGTGGGGTAGGACCATGGAGACTAACCTAATGAAAAACATGTATAGCATGAGGAATGTGAATATCTTACAATGTACTGTATGTTCAAAAGCTTTTTATCACCTCTAGAGCAAACCTGGAATTGTAGTAAGGCCACAGAGGCCTGGGCCTAGGGCGGCACAAATGAAAGGGCAGCATGCTGCACAGCCGCAGCTGCAGTTTGGTCACATGCAGGTCACTTGGGTCTGGGTGCAGGTGAGCTTTCTGCAAGTTCTGTCCCTGTTCATGTTATCCTAGGGGGGTGGGAGAAGGGCAGTGGAGAATGCTGGCCTCTGGGCACCCGAATGACCAATCCAGTCCTGCTCTAGTGAAATTGAAACAGGATATTTTTTCACCAGGAGATAAATAGATAAACAGGACAATCTTCAACTAGAAAGTCACAGAAAAGCAAGTCAAACTTTCTGCAGGAGAGAAGCCAATAAAATTAATATTCTGCTGCCCAAATTTTTCAGCAAATCTTTACAGTGTGTAGTGTGGTTTAAAGGATCAAAGGTCCATTAACATCAAAATGGCAATGTTACCCCTTTGTCCAATCCATTGAGTGGGAGGGGCTGGGTAAACAAGGTGTCAGGATCAGCCCGGGACTTGAACTCTGGTGGTGCTGTTCTGGCGATTTGCAGCACCTGCCTCATGAGCCACTGGGGGCTCTCGGGTCTGGTCCTGAACTATTGAGTCTATTGTTTCTGGTAAACTGCCTGTTTACCCTCATGTGTTTCCCATTTCCTAATCACCTTCCCTTTATAAACCCCGCCCTGAGCTTTGCTCAGGGCTGAGTCATTGATTGTATTCTGTTTGTTCCTGACCTGCGAACCTGAATCTGAACCTGAATCTGAACCTGAATCTGAACCTGAATCTGAACCTGAATCTGAACCTGAATCTGAACCTGAATCTGAACCTTGAAAACCTTGTATGTCTTGTTCCTGAAAACCTTGTTACCTTGTTTCCTGAGTGAGTACCTTTGTTCCTGTGTTCCCCACTTTTCCCTCACCATCTGGATTCCTCGATTAGCCTTTTGGCCTGTTCCTGCCTTTTGTGTTTGTTGGAGTGGCTATCCTCGGTTACAGCAGTTCCTCGTTGTGAACGTTACAGAATGACTCAGCCTAACTGCAAGAAGCCTTTGGGAAAGCCCTCCATGCCTTCTGACTCCGTTGTTAAACTGCAACTCTCTTGGGATGGAGAGGATAAGGCAGAAGACGCCATCCATTTCACTGATGATGTCTGGCAGGATTTTGTCTCTGATGATGACTGGGAGGATTCAGTCTTCGATGAGGACTGGGAGGATCTAGACTCTGATGAAGATGAACTACAAACTGCTATCTGGCCTGTGTCAGATCGGCCACTTCCAGTTTTTGTGCCCTTGTCTCCTTCACAACCTTCTGCTCCTGTGGCAGCTGCCAAACCCAGGTCACCCTCTTTTTCTCTCAGACCTGAACCCCAGTTTATTAGTTTTTCTACGGTTTCCCAGCATCCGCTTCAGTCAACTGCTCCTGTGCCGGCTCTCCAGTCACCTGCTCCTGTGCCGGCTCTCCAGTCACCTGCTCTGGTGCCGGCTCTCCAGTCACCTGCTCCGGTGCCGGCTCTCCAGTCTCCAGCTTTGGTGCCGGCTCTCCAGTCTCCAGCTTTGGTGCCGGCTCTCCAGTCTCCAGCTTTGGTGCCGGCTCTCCAGTCTCCAGCTTTGGTGCCGGCTCTCCAGTCTCCAGCTTTGGTGCCGGCTCTCCAGTCTCCAGCTTTGGTGCCGGCTCTCCAGTCTCCAGCTTTGGTGCCGGCTTCCCAGCCAGTCCTTGCTCCTGTGCCGGCTTCCCAGCCAGTCCTTGCTCCTGTGCCGGCTTCCCAGCCAGTCCTTGCTCCTGTGCCGGCTTCCCAGCCAGTCCTTGCTCCTGTGCCGGCTTCCCAGCCAGTCCTTGCTCCTGTGCCGGCTTCCCAGCCAGTCCTTGCTCCTGTGCCGGCTTCCCAGCCAGTCCTTGCTCCTGTGCCGGCTTCCCAGCCAGTCCTTGCTCCTGTGCCGGCTCCCCGAAAGCTGCCTGTGCCGGCTCCCCAAAAACTGCCTGTGCCCGTTACCATGCCAATCCAGCCAGTTCCAGCCTCTGTATCTGCAGCCCAGCCGGTTCCAGCCTCTGTGCCTGCAGCCCAGCCGGTCCCAGCCTCTGTGCCTGCAGCCCAGACGGTCCCAGCCTCTGTGCCTGCAGCCCAGACGGTCCCAGCCTCCGTGCCTGCACAGACGGTTCCAGTCTCTGTGCCTGCAGCCCAGACGGTTCCAGTCTCTGTGCCTGCAGCCCAGACGGTTCCAGTCTCCGTGCCTGCAGCCCAGACGGTCCCAGTCTCCGTGCCTGCAGCCCAGACGGTCCCAGTCTCCGTGCCTGCAGCCCAGACGGTCCCAGTCTCCGTGCCTGCAGCCCAGACGGTCCCAGTCTCCGCGCCTGCAGCCCAGACGGTTCCAGTCTCTGTGCATGCAGCCCAGAAGGTTCCAGTCTCCGCGCCTGCAGCCCAGATGGTTCCAGTCTCCGCGCCTGCAGCCCAGACGGTTCCAGTCTCCGCGCCTGCAGCCCAGACGGTTCCAGTCTCCGCGCCTGCAGCCCAGACGGTTCCAGTCTCCGAACCTGCAGCCCAGACGGTTCCAGTCTCCCTGCCTGCAGCCCAGACGGTTCCAGTCTCCATGCCTGCAGCTCAGCCAGACTCCGTTCCCATGCCAGCTCCCAGATGATTGTTTCTTCCTGAGCCAGTTTCTGTACTGTTTGCCCTGGCCTCCGGGCCTGAGGACCGGTTTGCCCTGGCCTCCGGGCCTGAGGACCGGTTTGCCCTGGCCTCCGGGCCTGAGGACCGGTTTGCCCTGGCCTCCGGGCCTGAGCACCTGTTTGCCCTGGCCTCCGGGCCTGAGCACCTGTTTGCCCTGGCCTCCGGGCCTGAGCACCTGTTTGCCCTGGCCTCCGGGCCTGTGAACCTGCCTGCCCTGGCCTCGGGGCCTGAGGACCTGCCTGCCCTGGATAGTTCCACTTTCCCTGCTACTGGACCTGGTAGGGCGGTTAACCCTGTCTCTATCAGGTCTATTGCTGTAAGTGGTGGTATTGCTGTCCTGGCTTGCCTCTTCCTGTTTCTAATGGGTGCCTGTGCTCCTGGTCCGCCACCTGTGATGGGTGCCTGTGCTCCTGGTCCACCACCTGTGATGGGTGCCTGTGCTCCTGGTCCGCCACCTGTGATGGGTGCCTGTGCTCCTGGTCGCCACCTGTGATGGGTGCCTGTGCTCCTGGTCCGCCACCTGTGATGGGTGCCCGTGCTCCTGGTCCACCACCTGTGATGGGTGCCTGTGCTCCTGGTCCGCCACCTGTGATGGGTGCCCGTGCTCCTGGTCCATTACCTGTGATGGGTGCCTGTGCTTCTGGTCCGCCACCTGTGATGGGTGCCCGTGCTCCTGGTCCGCCACCCGTGATGGGTGCCCGTACTCCTGGTCGCCACCTGTAATGGGTGCTTGTATTGGTCTTGTCTGTCTTCATGTCCTGGCTTCCGACTCTGGCTGTGATATCTTGGCTCCTAATTCTGCCAATGTTCCTGATCCGACTCCTGACCCCAGCGACTTTTTTGTTTTGTTTTCCCATCCTGGTGAAGCTCCTGTTCACGCTTCTGTTTCTAGCGAGGCTTCTGTCCATTTCCCCAGTGTTTGGACTAAAAAGGATGGGGGACCATTTGATCCTGGGATCGCCCAGAGGTCGATCCTCAAGGGGGGGGGTAATGTCATGATCAGCCCGGGCCTTGAACTCTGGTGGTGCTGTTCTGGCGATTTGCAGCACCTGCCTCATGAGCCACTGGGGGCTCTCGGGTCTGGTCCTGAACTATTGAGTCTATTGTTTCTGGTAATCTGCCTGTTTTCCACCCACCTCGTTTACCCTCGTGTGTTTCCCATTTCCTAATCACCTTCCCTTTATAAACCCCGCCCTGAGCTTTGCTCAGTCATTGATTGTATTCTGTTTGTTCCTGACCTGCGAATCTGAATTGGAATCTGAACCTGAATCTGAACCTTGAAAACCTTGTATGTCTTGTTCCTGAAAACCTTGTTACCTTGTTTCCTGAGTGAGTACCTTTGTTTCTGTGTTCCCCATTTTTCCCTCACCATCTGGATTCCTCAATTAGCCTTTTGGCTTGTTCCTGCCTTTTGTGTTTCTGTGTTCCGACTGCAATAAACCTACTATAACTTCATCATCATCATGTCTTTGCCTACAATTACCTATGGCTGCACCCCTGGGCTCCCACCATATCCACTCCCTTTGGAGTGGCTATCCTCGGTTACAGCGGTTCCCCGTTGTGAACGTTACACAAGGACATTAAAGCTGATGAAATAATTATTTTTTTATTTAGTTGTATGTAGTGATGGGCGAATTTATAAACAATTAAACGGATGCCCATTGACTTTAATGTGCGTCAATTGTCGACAGCATCAACAATTCTTTCGCAAATTTTTAGCAAATTTGCCCATCACTAGTTTGCCTATTGCAACCCATGTTTGTTGTATCTTTATAACCCCATTAATTGGCACTGTATTTGAATATTAAGAGAAGCTACTGTTATTGTGTAGGACAGCTGTGGATCCTACTCAACTGCAATAGCATGCCGACTTTCTGTTTTAATCTGACAATAACTGATTGGTCAGAAGTGGTAGATAATTGCTTTAGGTTATAAATCTGTAGCCAATTAACATCAAATGTTTAAATTGCACCATATTGTCCTTTTAATCATTTACGCATTGTGCTTTTAAAGATTGTGCTTTTAAAAAACAGCAATGCAAATCACTGAATAAAGTGATTTATTGGCTAAAATAGAGCTTGTTTTGTGCTGCATAAAGCATTTTGGTTTTAGATGGAGATAGACATCATATTTGTAATGCCAAAGTTGCCTTTTTTTATTATAAATGTTAATGAAAAGTCATCTTTTGTTTGTTAAGCGTGTTTCAAATTTATCAAGAAAACGAGAATGTATACTTAACTGAGCATTTAGCTGAGATGAGATGCAGAGATGAGGTGATGTTAAAGCATGTAACAGTCCTACTGTGGTGATGCCATTTTTGCTAATGAATGAAATTCTTTACCGACATGTTTAAGGATGTGCAAATAGGATGCAAAGCGAAATGAAGCAGACGTAATCTTTCTTGGGCACAGGGAATTACTAGAGAATATGATGATGATTTCCATAGCAATAATTACGACAAGGAAAGTTGTTGATTTCGTGAAAATGTAAAGGAGCAGTTTCATTTTTGCATAAATGTTTTGAACACAGCATCTATATATCCGGCACTCTAAAAATGGTTCATATGTCTGGGTGCAGAATCCACAACTTTATCCACTTCAAATTCCAAAGAGATCCGCACTCACAGGTCTTTTTTAAATTAATAAAATATTTTATTACAGAGCTACAGGCTGATGTTTCGGCCTACCCTAAGGCCTTTCTCAAAGTGTCTTATTCAATGATAAAGATGAATTATATGCACGATCTAGCAGGAAATGACAATGCCATATTGTGATTAGCAAAACCAGGTAATTGCCATTATAGCACCCCACCATGAATACATCCTAAACCCCTTGTCGTATAATAAGCACTCAATATATGTAAACCCTTTTTTTAACGTTATATATAATTCATCCAAGTCTATACAAATCACTATTTAAGATTAGTTAAGATTAAAAGCATATAAAGCAAGACATATCATAACCTTAATTTACAATAATTCTGTATCATAATCCTAAATAACAGAAACTATGTTGCTTAAATTTCTTATGTGTCAATCTTTGAGGATGTATCGGTTATCACATGGACATATTCTTCTCATTTCTGTTTTAATTGACTGCCTCATTCACTGTGATTGCCTTGTCACATCATATGTGTTTTGTATCCCCTTTAAACCCAACACTATATCGGCATGGCATCAATCTCAGTGGCTCGTCCTCATTGCCCTCCTAATACTATCACCCTGATCTGGTGTCGCTTGGTTGTTGAGTTATAAAGATCTAAGCCATTCTCGCCTAACTAGCTTTACGTGTAGGTATCACGTAATAACCCGTGTATCCCTGCAAATACCCACCTAAATAATTCATACTGCGTTTGTCTCCTATATTGATTACTACACTTTAATAATGAAACCCCCACTTAATTGTGACCTTTGTGTTTCATCTTTAGTAATGTGAGTAAACACTCTGAATATCACTTAAAAGATAAGTCACCCTAGTTAATGATATATAAAAAAAATACATCTAAAACCTAATCCATAGTGTGCTTGTATATTCCAAATTCATATGTATGAATTTGGAATATATAAGCCATCCGCATGTTTAACTTCCTTAAAGGAACAGTAACACCAAAAAATGAAAGTGCTTTAAAGTAATGAAAGTATCATGTAGGGTTGCCCCGCACTGATAAAACTGATCTGTTTGCTTCAGAAACACTACTATAGTTCATATAAACAAGCTGCTGTGGAACAATGGTGGAAATTTAAAAACGGCTATATGGCACAGGTTAGCTAGTGGATAATGTTATATGTAGAATTGCTTGGCAGGAGTGCTAGTTTCTTAAATGACTTTTGTAATATAACATGCACAGTAGAATTATATTAGGGTGCGTCCCTCTATTGTTTCTGATAATGTTAATTTTGAAATGAATAATTTTCGCACAAAAAAAACATTGTATGACATCTTACTTAAAGAAAGTGCTATCAAAAACAAGTTACTTCCCACCACAGAGACAGATGGCCTGTCTGTTTGACAGAAAATATCCAAAATTTCTTATCTTTCATAATAGGACAGCCTGAATCAACTTGGAAAGCAAACCTATGAGCCATATGCTCATTACCGTTTCTTCTAAAAATTAGAAATGTAATTTGCATATTTAAATTTCTAGTCAACAAAATAAACAGGGGATCTGTTATTCAGAAATCAGTTTATCCAGAAAGTCAGAAATGTAGTCATACCATTTCACACAGTATCCTATTTAAAGGACACATTTAATTTTAATTTGACTCTGTAATGTCAAAAGGCAGCATGGCCGGAACTAGGGGTAGGCAGAGTAGGCACGTGCCTAGGGCGCAAAGCTGGGAAAATACAGCAAGTTCAGTTGATTTGACTTATTACTATAGATAGTTTTTTTTTTTTCCCCTTAAAAGGGTAGTTTATAGTACATTTATTGTAAGTATGTTGTAAAAGTCCTATTCTTTCCAACTTTTCAATTGGCTTTCATTTTTTATTTATTTGCTTTGCTCTTCTGCCTCAATCAAGCTTTCCAATGAATCACTGACTCATTGGGGACACTGAACCTGGCAGCCTATAAAAATATTGTTGTTGTTTCTTCATTTCTTTTCAGGCCTTCCCCTATCCATATTCATGTTGCTAGGGTTAATTAAACCTTAGAAGCCAATAACTCCTTGAAGTTAAGCAGTTGGATTAATAAGAAAACACTATATAAAAATTAAATACTTAAATCAAAATTTAGCATATAGAACAATAAAGTGAAGAAAAACGGAAAAAAGAGAAGGATCAAGAGATAAAGGTAGCCGTTTTGAGATTTACTTACAGGATACAATAATGACCAAACGCTTATTTACCAAATAGAATATGATATATATTCACAAAAATGAGCTCCTAGTCAGAGTTCAATAGTTTATACAACCCAGGTTGTCCAGGTCTTTATATATACCTCATGTTTCGCATGCATATAACAAAGTATCTCTTCCATATGCCTAGTATTTCCCATTTCTTTGAACCACTCCTTTAGTGTGGGAGGGGTTGTGGATTTTCAATGGCGTTGTATCACAGTTCTAGTGGCACTTGTACAAAATCCTTTTATATTTAAACACATTTCCCAGAAGCACAGATAGGATACCTATAGAATGAATTGTCGGAATATCCATTCCTGTTACTGTGTTAATTATTTTGAACACTTTATCCCAGAAGGATTTCAGAATTGTGCAGGGGCACCATAGATGTGTGGGGGATCCTATTTCTTTTCAACTTGTTAATTAATGACCTGGAGGTGGGCATTGAAAGTACTTTTTTCTATTTTTGCAGATGATACTAAATTGTGCAGAACTTTCATGCAGGATGCTGCCACTTTGCAGAGTGATTTGTCTAAGTTGGAAAACTGGGCAGCGAACTGGAAAATGAGGTTCAATGTTGATAAATGCAAGGTTATGCACTTTGGCAAAAATAATATAAATGCATACACTAAATGGCAGTGTGTTGGGAGTTTCCTTAAATGAGAAGAATCTAGGGGGTCTTTGTAGATAACAAGTTGTCTAATTCTGGGCAGTGTCATTCTGTGGCTACTAAAGCAAATAAAGTTCTGTCTTGCATAAAAAAGAGCATTAACTCAAGTGATGAAAACATAATTATGCCTCTTTATAGGTCCCTGGTGAGGCCTCATCTGGAGTATGCAGTGCAGTTTTGGACTCCAGTCCTTAAGAGGGATATAAATGAGCTGGAGAGAGTGCAGAGATGTGCAACTAAATTGGTTACAGAGATGGAAGACTTAAATTATGAGGGTAGACTGTCAAGGTTGGGGTTGTTTTCTCTGGGGAAAAAAGGCGCTTACGAGGGGACATGATTACACTTTACAAGTACATTAGAGGACATTATAGACAAATAGCAGGGGACCTTTTTACCTATAAAGAGGATCACAGTACCAGAGGCCACCCCTTTAGACTAGAAGAAAAGAACTTTCATTTGAAGCAACATAGGGGGTTCTTCACACTCAGGGCAGTGAGGTTGTGGAATGCGCTGCCGGGTGATGTTGTAATGTTTGATTCAGTTAATGCCTTTAAGAATGGCTTGGATGATTTTTTGGCCAGACAGTATATCAAAGGCTATTGTGATACTAAGCTCTATAGTTAGTATAGGTATGGGTATATATAATTTGTGTGAAAATAGGGAGGGGTGTGTGTATGGATGCTGGGTTTTTATTTGGAGGGGTTGGACTTGATGGACTTTGTCTTTTTTCAACCTTTAACTATGTAACTAACTATGTAACTAGAGATGATATCATAGTTTGTTTTCCTGTGCTTTACAGACTATGGAAAATTTATGAGTAAATAAGAAGCACGAGTTTCATTGTTCGTCATTAAATGTAACTAGTAATTCCTTTTGCCATTTTCCAGTATATTTAGGTAGCATATTTACTGCTTTGGGGTCTGATAACTTGTATAAAATAGAAATCCTATGCCTAAGAGGAACTGTTTGTAAACAAAGGTCTCTAACGTTAGTAAGTGGTGTATTTATAATCTGCTGATTAACCGAATTCCCCATCCAGTGTTTGAGTTGAGCGTACTTCCAGTTGAGACAAAAGTGTTATTGGAGCACCTGGACATATAATATCAAATGGTAATATTTTTTTATCCTACAGTACCTGTCTACAGATGAAGCTTTCGTTACAGCGTCTGCGTTAGTGTCATAGGACCAGTCCGAGTGATTAGATATGGAGTGGATTTTAAATAATGATCTGCATGTAAGAGTGTTGCTCTGCATATTTTTGGCAATGCACTTTTGTCTGGCCTAAGAGCAGGGCGTAACCACCACAGAGCTTGTATGGGTCTATCAATTAATGATTGCTCAATTTGTATCCATTTTTTCTTTATAATGAAACAAATCTGTAACACTATTCAATACAGAAGCTCTTAGATAACCCTTTATATTTGGAAGCAGGTCTGGACTGGGAGTCAAAATAGGCCCTGGCATTCCAAGTACATAGAGGCCCAAATAACACCACACCAGCCAAGTAAATAGATACTTTCAATGGCACCTTGCAGCAGCCCCTCTGGCATTTGCCAGAACCAACAGATTGCCAGTCCGGGCCTGTTTGGAAGGCCTAAGCCACCTTGTTTTTACTTATTCTAGGGTTTTTCTTTGCCCAAATAAATGATGTATGTAATATGTTAAAAAAGCGATTGGGTGGCTGTAACAGTATGGCCTGAAATTGGTATAAAAGCCTTGGCAACATATTACATAGTTACATAGTTAAATTGGGTTGAAAAAAGACAGTCCATCAAGTTCAACCCCTCCAAATGAAAACCCAGCATCCATGCATACACCCATCCCTATTTTTAATTAAATTCTATATACCCATACCTATACTAACTATAGAGCTTAATATCAGAATAGCCTTTGATATTATGTCTGTCCAAAAAAATCATCCAAGCCATTCTTAAAGGCATTAACTGAATCAGCCATCACAACATCACCCGGCAGTGCATTCCACAACCTCACTGTCCTGACTGTGAAGAACCCCCTACGTTGCTTCAAATGAAAGTTCTTTTCTTCTATTCTAAAGGGGTGGCCTCTGGTACGGTGATCCACTTTATGGGTAAAAAGGTCCCCTGCCATTTGTCTATAATGTCCTCTAATGTACTTGTAAAGTGTAATCATGTCCCCTCGCAAGCGCCTTTTTTCCAGAGAACCCCAACCTTGACAGTCTCCCCTCATAATTTAAGTCTTCCGTCCCTCTAACCAATTTAGTTGCACGTCTCTGCACTCTCTCCAGCTCATTTATATCCCTTTTAAGGACTGGAGTCCAAAACTGAACTGCATACTCCAGATGAGGCCTTACCAGGGACCTATAAAGAGGTATAATTATGTTTTCATCCCTTGAGTTAATGCCCTTTTTTATGCAAGACAGAACTTTATTTGCTTTAGTAGCCACAGAATGACACTGCCCAGAATTAGACAACTTGTTATCTACAAAGACCCCTAGATCCTTCTCATTTAAGGAAACTCTCAACACACTGCCATTTAGTGTATAACTTGCATTTATATTATTTTTGCCAAAGTGCATAACCTTGCATTTATCAACATTGAACCTCATTTTCCAGTTTGCTGCCCAGTTTTCCAGTTTAGACAAATCACTCTGCAAAGTGGCAGCATCCTGCATGGAACCTATAGTTCTGCACAATTTAGTATCATCTGCAAAAATAGAAACAGTACTTTCAATGCCCACCTCCAGGTCATTAATAAAAAGAACCAGCTTTCCAATCTTTCCATTGTACAACATGTATGGCGAAAAAAAAACACATCTTGTTTGCATAATGCTGTGAAAAGAATTTAGAATATTGACAAATATTGTTCATTTACACTAAACATGCATTGAGTCTTAATTATATTTTTGTTATTTTTATATATTGCTCAGTTAGTATGTATGTTATACATTTACATATTTTTCATACCAGATCCATAAAGTATATTTTAGTTGTTTTTGAATACTTGAATATGTGAATAATAATTTCTGTACAGTGGCGTAACTACCGGGGGAGCATTCTGGGTGGTTCCGGGCATACAGAGGGGGCGGGGGTCAGGCTGCCCATTCCGCGCCAGGGCCCGTCCCCCTCTAGTTATGTTACTGTACATGTACACTACATCTGAATATTACATTTGTTGCCCCCTTAACCTTTTAACAGCCAACTGTTTCCTCTCTCATAGGGCAATGAAAATTAAATATGAAAAACATGCATTGTGCAAAATGGTATGATTTGCCATCATTTGAAATCATACAACTTTCTGTACTTGCCTAATATTTAACCTTCAAAATAAGAGTGCATTTCTAAATGTATGAGCCTTAACTTAACACTGAATATGAAATAAGATCCCATTGATCTTTGCATAGGATGGTTTAAAAACATATTAGGTGGCATAACTCCTGAATTGTACATTGATTTAAACATAAACACCTCAGTATTCAATACTTTGCCACCTAACATCTCTTAATAATGAAGAAAGCAGTTGTTTATTGATGAAGGTAAAATATTTTGTGCATTATATCTTAGTGTTTGAATAGAGTTTAGATTTATAATCTGGAACTAGCATCTGAAAGATCCTGTTTTATTTAACAGTTTGCATTAGCAGTACTAGATATTTACATTAACGGCAAGATTCTGGATCTAGTTTTTGAGGAGAATAGCTTATCATTATTAATAATATTCTTGTTTGTGAAAATTTGCAAAACAAAGGGAATATTTCAAGGGTAAGCCTTTGAAGAATGGCATATTGCTTATAAGGGAAGCAGGCTCTTGTCACAAGACCTTAGCAAAAAATATTAACATTGTCAATTTTAGCGAACGTGTATTTATATTTTAATTTTGAGCAACATCTTTGAGTTTGTAAATATGTTAAATATTAAAGAATTAAAGAATTTTCCCATGAACTATTACTTGTGATATGTGAAAAATTTAAAATACTGTGTAAGATTTAAAATATACAAATTACAGTCTCTAAAATTACCACAGAGATACATCCATGACTATATTTAAAATACTGCAGTTTTATTGCATGTGTCTTGCAAATTAATAGTAGTGATGGGCGACTTTATTCAACAGGCCCAAATTTGTGGTGAATTTCCGCGTTTCGCCATCGGCGAATAAATAAGCCAATTTGCCGCAAAATTCAAAAATCAAGTTTTTTGATGACGGCAAAAATTCTGGTGCCGACGACAATTAAACGCATGTCAGATTGCCGCCGCCATTAGAATTGTCACCGGTGTCAATTTTGATGCCCACAAATTGACAATGCCGTCAAAAGTAGCGTTTCATGAATTGTTTGCCATTTTGCAAAACAATGGTGTCACGTCCGGCACCCAATACCAGAACAAGTGCCAAGCACCCTGGTCTCGGCTCGGCTTCACCAGTAGTGTGACCACCGTTGGGCTTCGGGAGGAGCCCTCAGCTTACTTTGGTGCCACCTGGACTTAACGAGGGGTACAAGGCGAGATGTTCTGGCTAGCAGAGGGGCACGGCAGATAGATAGTCTTTTGGGCCGAAGGTCACGGTACAAATGGAGCAGGCAAGAGAATCGTCAGACAGGCAGGGTCGAGGCAGGCAGATATCAAGAATCGTCAGGCAGGCAAGGGTCAAACCGGGTAATCAAACAGATGGGGTCAGGCAGAAAGAGTAGTCGAGATGCAGGCAAAGGTCAGGATTCGGATATCAGAATAGTCAGGAACAGGCAGGGATCAAAACCGGAATAACAGATACAAGTTTCACAGGAACAGACAGCACAAGGCTTCAGGAACCACCAGAATCAAGATTCTATCACGGGCCCTGGCTGGGAGTAAGAATGGCGCCAACGCGCCTGTACCTTTAAGAGGCGGCACTGGAGGCCGGAACAGGAGCATGGCGGCCGTCCACGCCACTGCACCACTAGACCACCAGGTAATTTTATTACAAATGGTATATCCCTATTTATGTCAATAGCTTTTTTTTCTGCTTACTTTGTGTAGTTCAAAGTTCTCATAACTCCCATTATTTTGGCTATTTTTCTTTAAATTGATGGCAAATTGCTTCAAAAATAAGTTTTAGGCCATATTCCAACAAATTATATTTTTTACTAAGCACCTCTTATTTTAGGAGTACTGTGGAAAAGAAAACAATTTCCTTATGAAGAATCATTTGCAGTCTGCAAATAGAACATCTGCTGTATTGTCGAAAATGTGAGATAAACATTAGACAATCTGCTGCAGGTTTGTAACTTTTTTTTTTTTAAAGATGTTGAAAAATATCACATTTAAGAACTCCAATAATAATAATTAGTGACGAGGCTTTGTTTTTAATTATGAACTGTTCCAAATGTAAATGCCCACAAACTAAGTCACAAACAAATCTTGATTTGCCTCAGCTGCAGCCCACATGATGTTATGTTCTCTAGCATGATTATACAGAGGCAAAATATACGTTTTCCACATTGTCTTGGAATTTGGTGTTTAGTATCCTTAGATCAACTTATACATGTTGCTTATTTATCAGGATTTGCCAAAATTGTGGCATGCATTCCTATTGACGTCCTATTGACTGATTTGACCAAATATTTTCAGCAGAAGAATGTTCTCAGTGAAGAATGAAAAACTGAGGGGGAAAAGTTTCCAAAAACTCAGATATTTAAGTGCAAACATAAAAGCCTAGCCTTGATGAATTTTTAATAAGCTTACAACTTGCAAAAGAGAAGGAGCCCTCTCATACACTTGCCTACAGCCATTACCTAGTGAGGTAATACAAATACAGTAGAACCCCAATTTTATGTTATATATGAAAATTTTTAAATCAGGAAAATGTATTAAAGCACTTATTATTCAAGTACTCAAAGGATATATAAGAATAGGAGGCTGTTTTACTTTGAAATACAATTTTGCTGTGTTGATGACAAGGATTAAAGGGGTTGTTCACTGTTAAATTTACTTTTAGTATGATGTAGAGGGTGATATTCTGAAAACATTTGCAATTGGGTTTTATTTTTTGTTTTTAGTTATTTAGCTTTTTATTTAACAGCTCTCCAGTGACCCCCCCCCATTTGAAATCTGGAAAGAGAAGGCAAAAATTAAAAAAACTAAAAAAAGAAGGAATAACGGAGACCAAAAATTTGGTTTGATTTGGCCATTTCATAAAATACTATAATTTTAACTTAAAGCTAAACCACCCCTTTAAGCATTGCAGCATTAATGTCCTTTGATGACGGCTATTGGCAAGCCAATACTTTATGCTCTGAGCAAGTGCTCATCAATTGATTCTTGATGGGGTTCCTGGCAGTTTGCTGACCAGTTACAAAATTTTAACGGGCAACTCGAGAAAAAGGTGGTGAATCTAGACTGCACTTGGCTTTTATTGCATGCATGCCTTTAACAAAGAAGTGTTTGCCATGGGTAAATCAAGGAGATGGTCTTTTTAGATCTTCTTTTCCAGACATAGATTGTTGAAATTTTACCATTGCACTTGGGATCACTTGTGATAACAGTGTTTACAGCACTATAGTTTAAGAACATTGACATCATTAGAACATCATTCTATAGCAGGCAACTTCAGGCTCATTTTCAAATACTTGGCATTCAATTTTCTTGAATTTTCTGTTTTGTATTGGTGGCCTTCTGAGAGGACAACATGATTTCCTTTGTTAAACAGCATTTTTTTCACAATTAGAGCAGCGGAGGAAATGGTTTAATTGAGTATCCAATTATATATGTATCATAACCACATAAAAAGATATGCAGATGTGCAGCATAATTGTTTCCAGCATTTTTGAATATTAAGCACTAAAAAAGGTAAAACAAATACAAATCAGGATCTCTCATAAAAAAAAATGTTTTTGAAACTTCTTGAATCAAACAACCTATTTTTCCTTTATAAAACAAAATAACTGTGACTGCCAGTCGGCTGTAGGTGTCCTGGATACATGTGAAGCACAATTTTAAGATTAGAAAACACCATACAGAGACCTGTGATCACACAACTCTGCATTTCACTCCTTCCAAGCTTCTTTTTGCAAATGGACATGCACATACTTGAATCACAAATCTAATCCTCCCTAACGGCAGGAAATACAGAAAAAGTTCTCAAAAACAAAAGATCTAGGTGAGCTGAATAAGGTTATGTGTATTGTCACTGAAAAGTAGTGGCTACAAATTAAATTGAAATTAGTATGTACTATAAAATACAATTTAAAAGTGCACCTAAAATCTGTGGTATGTTAATTATATCCCTGGTATTTGCTTTTTAGAAAAATTATAAGGGAAAAAGAAGTCTGAGTAAGGGTTAAAAGTGGAAACCTCACTCAGGAAATGGTAGGATCTGGAGGGTCACTGCTGTAGAAATAGAAGTAGTGTTAAGGTGGCCATACATGGAGAGAGCCGCTCGTTTGGCCAAATGAGCGGATCTCTCCACCTTGAGGTGGGCAATATCGGGCCAATCCGATCATGGGCCCTAGGGCCCAACGATCTCATTCTAAATGATGGCTAACGGGCATTCGGATCGCGGGATTGCATCAGCGAACATATGTGGGCCCGATACAACAGGATTTTTAGTCCCGTCCGATCGACATCTGGCCGACTTTCGGCCAGATATCGATCGGGGAAGCCCGTCGGAGGGCCGACTCGGACTGTTGGCAGCTTTTATCGGCCTGTGTATGGCCACCTTTAGATTCTCTATATTCCCAGTGTTGGTTCATTTTTAAATTTCTCTGATAATTGGTCTTAAAAGAAATTATCAGGGAAATAATTAGCATAGCAAACAGTGTATTGGTGCAGTTTTACAGTAAACAATGCATAATGGTGCCTTATTTTAGATGGCAGGGTCAAATTTACAAAACTTCTACAAATGTAATTTCTTTGGTTCTTTCTTACTAGAGACATTTAAAAGCCTGGACTAATGTTGATAATACAAATGTGGTGGATATCTGTAAACCTCTTAAACATACACCATAAGTCATCACTGGTTGGAAATCTGATGCTGTGCTGTACCTTTCAATTCTAGTATTAATGAAAACACCCCTATATTTAAGTCAAGATATCTAGGATTACTGCATCATTATTCCCATTAATTATAATGCAAAGCAATTTCACACAACTGGTATTTTTTCTTGAGCAAAATCCTGAAGACAAAACAGCATCCATTTCATTGCTATAACATTCCTTTAGTCTCATTCTACATATCCTTAAAAAGGCATCAGCAAAAGACTGGTGTTCACAATCTCGTTAAGATCTAAATTCATTTAATCTGTATTTCTCTGACAAAAATACCACAATTTGATGCCAGCATATAGATTTGTACAAATCATGGCAATTTAAAATTCATCTGCTTGGATTTATTGATACAAGGCAACATATATCAGCCCAAATTCATGGGAATTGGACATCCTAAATTGCATAGAAAATTAAATTAACTATTTGCTCATGTCATACCACAACATTTTCCAAAGCTGCTGTAAATTTGTGGGAAGTTGTAAAACAGATATCGGCCCCAAAGAAAAAGAGATGTTCATATATAGACAGCAATATGCTCAAAACCAGTACATAATGTGTGTGTTTTTTTTTTTTAACAACATGGTACTCAAAAGTGATGAGTTTCTGGCATTATGGCAAATCAGTCAGGTTGGTATGAATGTTTCTTTAACATAAAATTAAATGTTTTTTTTTATAATTTGTTTTTATTAATTTTCCAAACACATACAATCATTTAAAGGTTTATAGTAGTTATTAATGTTACATGTTTTGAGTCATAGAAAAGAAAGTAAAATAAAATTAATATTTTGGGGCAGATTTATCAAAGGTCGAGGTGAATTTTCAAATTAAAAAAAGTCGAATTTTGAGCTATTTTGGTGTAAAAAAATTAGAAAATTTGAATATCGAAATTTATCATGTACTGTCTCTTTCAAAATTCGACTTTGACCATTCGCCATCTAAAACCTGCCAAATTGCTGTTTTAGCCTATGGTGGACCTCCTAGAACCTATTTGGAGTCAATTGGTGGACTTTTAAAAATCAAAGGTTTTTTTGGGAAAAACTTTGAATCGAATTAGATCATATGTGCGATTACTTTGATTCGTACAATTTGAATTTAGTATACGGACCTATTCGATCAAAAACTGACCTAATTTCGCTTGGTCTTTTTCAATTCTAAATTCGACCCTTGATAAATTTACCCCGAACTGTCAGGTTTCGCAGGTTATATTTAATTTACCTTAAGTAAGAAGCCAAAAGTTTATTGATACAGCGACTCCTTGCAATAATGTATTACCCCTCAAAAATTCTGAGTCATACCATGTTGTATTATGAAATATATAGGTTGTTAGGTGTCAAAGTGGTTGTGGGAGGCTATTAATGTATGTAGTCCAGATGGAGAAACATTTTTTCGGTTTGTTCTTTTTTTTTTGTCGTGGCTTCAAGCCAGTCCATATGGAGTATGTGATGTAATTTTTGTTTAGTAATCGTGATTGATGGGGCTTATATTGAGAAAGTTTTGCGTTGCAAGACGCTGCTGCCAGTCTTTCTGCCAAATGTTTTTGCCCTTTGTCTAGAGTTGAGTAAAATGTTTTTCCTTTTTGCTTCAGTGGAGGAAAATATTTTTTTACATTAACAGACTGTATATGGACTTATAACATCATGTTGGCACCGAAATTCACTTGTGGGGGTGGGTATTTAAGTGATTAAACAGTAAATGCACAATATCCTTGGGTTTTCCAAAGTCTGGATAATTTGAATCTACTAGTTGTTAAAATGTGAAATGCAAGAATTTCAAGAGATTTCTTTCTTACAGCTGGATTTAATAGCATTCTGGTAGATTTTGCCAGGATTTCTGGGTGACATCGATAAGAAACTTTATTATGGCAGTGCAATATGGTTTTATTTTCTCACAGGACCACATGCAGCATATCTCCTTCATTTGCACATTCTCTTCAATACAATGATCTGGGAACAATTTGGCTGATTTCACTGGTGTTAATTACCAATTATATAACAACTTGAAATTTACTTGATGTGTAATACACTTGTTTTGTTTGTGCCTTGGATATGGCATTCATCTTCGTCAGAGAATTTTTTCTCTAGAATTTGTTCCCACATCTCCATATAATCATGGTTTTTTATAAGTGTAATCTTATTATATGCTGGGGTACACAAATGATGCCCCTCAAGGGGGGGGGAAGCATGCACAAAATAGGCAAAATCCTCTATTTTTGATAGAGGACTGGTATATGGTTCCCATTTGTACAGTAGCTGTGGTATTATACCGCCAAAGTAATAGACACCCATACATTGACCTCAATGTAAGTATGGGAAAAGGAACCCTGTAAATAAGGATGTCAATGAAAAGTTGGCACTGGTTCATTTGCCATCTTGAAATCAGGAAGGATTCTACCCCACTTTAATGCAATTTTGCAATGGTTTCTCAGTGGATTTTTTTGCCTTTTATTAAACCAACTAGCATTTATATTGCAAATATATAGATAGAGAGAGAGAGAGAGAATATATTTTTTTTTTTTATTATAGTTCATTTACCTACTATGTCTAAATACTGGATCTTGCAAAGCTACAAAGATCAAAGAACAGATATGAACTGGAAAACTATTTGTTATGCATCGCAGCACCTTAACTAATAGACATTATGCAGGACACAGTACGAGGCACTTTTTTTGTTAATCATAACAACAAATTAATAGTAGCATCTTAATGAACAAACACACAGATGCTATTTGTGTTTTGATGCTTTTTCTGCAAGTGATTTGTGGGGCTACATGTGTACATGTTGTAGTAAGCAGACGTACTGGCTTTCATTGCTCTGCAGCTCTACTGATATAATTTGCAATGTGAGAGCCTCTTGCATCTATTCCTGAATCTATTATTAGTTGATTAAATTAACTTGTTGGATGAGTACAGTGAGAAGAGACGCAGTAATGATATTATAGAATTAGTAAGCTATGATGAATTGTCAAGAAAAGTAACACTGACAGCCCTGTGGCTATATGCACTTAGCTGTGCAATTTACAGTCATTTGAAAAGCCAAGGACTTTTCAGTTTTGGTTAGGAAATGTATTTTTGCTTTTTGACAGAAGTTGAGGGATATGGAGCGATATGAGGAAAATCGGTTTATATTGCCAGTGTGAAAAGAAATCAAAAGATTCTCTCTTTGAACTTTGTTATCTAGGTGAGTTTCTGTGAACTTCCAACACAAAGAATGCCTTTATTGTAGTTGTGCCATTGCATGATAGCACATCAGAATTCCTCTATGGCCTGAGCCGATAATGTTACTCTGGATAAGATAAAAGTAAATGTAATCTTGTATCTCAATTTTCTTCCTTACAGAGCTCTGCATTTTGCAGCATTGTCTGTGTTGTTCAAGCATAACACAAAAACAGAAAAAAGGCATTTGAGTGGAGTTTATTTTTATTGCTCTTTTGCTTGGTTGGCTACATGCCATTTCATAGTCAGTGTAATGGAAATAAATATAATATATATATATATATATATATATGTATATGTGTATATACAAATGCTGTTGACTAGGCATTCTAATTTGTTCGAATCAAAGTAAGATTGAATTCGATCAAGTTCGATTCAAAGTATTTTCAAAAAATTCCACCAATGGACTCCAAATAGGTTCTCTATAGGCTAAAACAGCAATTCAGCAGGTTTAGATGGCAAATGGTCGAAGTAGAAATTTTTAGAGACATTACATGATAAATTTCGATATTCAAATTTTAATTTTTTTTCAAATTCAAATCGAATTTGGACTATTCCCTAGTCGAAGTACACAAAAATAGCTTGAAATTAGTTTGAATTTTCAATTCAACCCTTAATAAATCTGCCAGTTTACGTCTGAAGTCTCATGTCAGTAAACTTCTTTTAATCTCATGACTTGCCTTTGTGTTCTCAAATATACCCATGAATAAGACTGCAAACAGGGTTCATGTATTGCTCTTGTGTATATTTAAACATTTGAAACCATAGCCTTCTTAAGCAGCTCTCCTCCAATGTAAATAATGCCAACCTGACCAGCATTTCTTCATGACTGTACTTATGATAGATTGTGGCTTACCAGTGGTTGTGACTCTCTTCTATAAATCTGTATGACCTTTTAAATAGGACATTATCCTTATTCACAAAATGAATCTGCACTTTGCCCTTATTCAATTTACATGCTTTGCTCTTAGACACTATAATCTACTAGAATGGAGGGATGGAATATAAGTAGCACATGGGTATCCCCCAGAACACCCTGGATCAACCTTAGCATATACATGGTCCAGAAGGCACAAGCTGGTGTGTATAAGGTGGTATTTAAGATGCTGATAAGCATTTTTATTCAAATTTGCTTATAGTACACATATGCAGGGACCCATTGTTTCTGAGAGCACTATAAAGAGTCAGGATTTCCCCTTAGTTAAACATGATATCAAAGAATGGGGATTGTGCTGAACATGTGTTTTGCCTTTTACTTTAATCAAGATCTATGGTTTTTGTTATTTTTTAAGTAAACAATAGTGATGGGTGAATTTCTCTCTTTTCGCAGCAAAATTCTACGAAAAATTAGTGAAATGCAAATTTTGATGCCGACAATTCCGACCCAGTGACAATTCCAATGCACATTAAAGTCAATGGGCGTCTATTAATTGTCTGCATCCGAATTGTCGCCGATGTCAGAATTGTCGCCAAAGTCAAAAAAACGACTGCATACAACCTAACAAAAGTGAGCCAAATGTAAAAATCATATAAAACAAGTGGAAATCAGAGAGGTCATGTAAATGAGCTTAGAATCTGTGTTTATAGTGAAAAGCATAGAGTAGTTAATTAGTAAATTGTTAGCCAATATCTGTGTGTGAAAATCTCATTTCTTTAGCAAAATGCAAAGCTACAGTTGTTTTTTTTTATTACTTGCAACAATACGAATACTCTTAGGAACATGCCATTCTTTGTGTATATTCTTACTCTGGAGAGAAAAATTTAATTAGATGCCAATAATTGGTGTGAATCCCTTTACACTATACGTTCTGAGAATAACACCCATGTTTCATAAGCAGCACTGTGATCTCTGCATCTGACACATCACACATCCATGTTATTTTCCCCTAATGCATGAAAAATGTAGTTTGCACTGTGTGAGCTAGGTACAAAAATCAAGGTTCAAGCCATCCATAAGTTCTGTTGTGTGTGGGCTGCAGGTGAGCAGTAAGATGGGTCCCCAAATCTTTATTGTCAGCATCATAGGAAGAGTCATCCTTATAAGTGAAATTTGAGCAACCATGCAGCCTATTTCTCGTCAAATTGTAGCACTAGCTTGATACTGAAAAACCATTGACATATTTATAAAGCTGGTTAAAAAAAATGTACACAAAACATGTGTTATTTGTAACACCTTGAAAAATTAAGTGTGTGTATATGTATATTATTTATTGAGTGCTAATTCAATACAATAAGGAAACCGAAAATAAATACAAAATACTGATTTAAGTACATCTCTCCTTGTAGAACAGAAAACGCACACTCAGGTAGCTGTTTGCATTGTATTATTTCTGAAATCATGTTGATTTAAATTAAATCTCACATTAAAAATGTACATGCCTTTTAAAATATGCTGACACTCTTTGTTTTTTTTACTTTTCTGTGGCAAATCATGTTGCACACCTTTATAAATATGCCTCTTGGGTAGTATAGAACAGTTATAGCCAAATATCGGTGTCAGAAACCTTCAATTGCTTGTTAACAAGAAAACATCTTGGGTCACACTCTTTTGTGTTGTCATTCGCTTGGGTAAAAAAAATGTAATTCTTATATATAACAGTCATATCTTTCCTGTATTGAAATTGATGGTAGGTTACGTTTTTGCCATAATTCCTGAAGTGTTTTTTTTAGCTAGCTCCAGGATTATTTTTAAAATGGCATAAATTGAAAAAATTAAAAGAATCAGATTGAGTATTTATGTGCAACTAGTTGGGCAAATATACATAGTTCTATTACCTACCAAAGTATTATATGTGTTAAATAAAACCAGGGCAGTTACTGACCAGGATCAATTAGTATGAATATTCTGACTACTACCAATTCTAAAATAAATAAAAAAAAAAATTGGTGTGCATCTTGTGATTTCAAGATTTCAACATCTGTCTTAGAATTTCTGTCTTTTTAAATTTCTATCCATATTGTGGATGCTCCAATGTTATGCTTAAAGCTAGTCCCATTCTGGTGCACAACAAACATCCAAAAAAATGCCTAGGTGCCGGTTTGAAACACACATGTATAGTGAGCAAAATAACCATACTCACAGATGTAGGGGGTGGTGCATGGTCAAATCTTTGTAATACATCTTAGTAAATGGACCCGCACTAATATCTATCTATCTATCTATCTATCTATCTATCTATCTATCATATATATATATATATATATATATATATATATATATATATATATATATATATATATATATATATATATATATATATATATATATATTATATATACAGTATATATATATATATATATATATATATATATATTTAATTTTAATATCTGAGATTTACAGTTCTCTATTAACTTCATCTACTCACTCCCACATCCCCTCCCTCTATATCTAGCACTGCCCAACAATTAGCTAATTATTGTCAAAATAAGTACATTTCACAAATGATTTCAGTAAACTATAAATTCAACTCCCCAATATCAGCAATACATTTTAATTACAGTTCAATTTCACAAAAATGTTTACATTTGGTTTCATATTTTTACCCTATGTGCAACTTAATTTCCTAGTGCAACAAAACTGATTTATCTACATGCTTTAAACAATGCATGCACTCCACTTGCTCATTTACAAGATTTTTATTTGTATATTCTCCTGCTCACAGGTTCTGCCTTGAACTGTACCATGCAGTTGCAGACTGAGAGTTAAAAGCAGCATGGCAATACATCCTATACATAAATACTTTGCCCTACAAAGCATATGGTACACAGTGAAGTGCTCTTATCTCCAGCGCTACACACTTTTTCACATAAAATGGACCTGTCACCCAGACATAAAAAGCTGTATATTAAGTTCTTTTCAAATTAAACATGAAATCCAAATTCTTTTTTTATTTAAGCATTCATACAGATGCAGCCACTTTGGTTTGTCTGTTTGACACAGAATAACTAAACACAGATATCCCATTTATCTCATTTTAACACAGAAAACTGCGTCACAACATCCCATCTAATTAAAGCATTCACCATTGTGAACAATGGAGCTTTGGTATGCTAATGAAAAGGTTAAATGCATTAAATGAGTTAAGATGACTTAAGATAACACAGTTTTTTCAATTACCCCTGAGTCATGACGCATTTAACTCACAAATCCAAGTGGCTTCATCTGTAGCTGTTGTAAACTTATTAAAAAAATTACATTGTCAATCAAATAATGGTTGCCCCTCCTCTATGCCTTAGACCAGTGATCCCCAACCAGTAGCTCGTGAGCATCATGTTGCTCCCCAACCCCTTGAATGTTGCTCTCAGTGGCCTCAAAGCAGGTGCTTGTTTTTGAATTCCTGGCTTGGAGGCAAGTTTTGGTTGTATAAAAACCTGGTGTCCTACTAAACAGAAGCTCCTGTAGGCTGCTAGTCCACATAGGGGCTACCAATAGTCAATCACAACCCCTATTTGGCACTACCCTGAAACATTTTTCATGCATGTGTTGCTCCCCAACTCTTTTTACATCTGAATGTTGCTCACGGGTCGAAAAGGTTGGGGACCCCTGCCTTAGACATAGAGGCAGGACAGGCTATTACTTTCACTTTCCATTCAGCACTTACTACATGTCACTGCTCTCCCCACATTCCCCCAGTTCTCTTCACCATTTGATTGTGTAACCAGTGCATGTGGATGGACATCAGGTCCCCCATTCTGGTACACAAACAAGATTTTGAGGTGATTCAAGGCTTGCCTTAATAACAGTTTCCACAAAATTGCTCCTGCCTTCTTGCTATAACTATGAATTTTTGAGGTGGAAGGAAACAAGATTGAAATAATTTTTACAGTTTAATAAAAGCTCATTTTGCTTGACTAACATGATAAAATAGGATTTTGGAATATTTTTTTTGGGTGATGGATATCATGTGTAACTGCTGTAGTGCTCAAAATATCATTAACTGCCACCACAGATGGATACTAGTGATGGTTGAATCGGTCCCATTTTGCTTCGTCAAAATATTTGTGACTCTTCTCCAAATTTAATCAATGGGTGTCCGAATAATGTTTTTTTTTGTCATGGCAAATTTTCCGCTATTAATTTTAGCCACAGTTTCGCAAAAACATTCCTGGGCCGCAAAATGTGGATATTCATTGTGAACCTATGTTTGGTGAATAAATTTGTCCATCACTAGTGGATACTTGCCAGGAATTCTGAAGAAACTGTACAAAAACATTTGCAAATGGCTTGCATATGAGATGGGTGTTTGTGACTGTGCAAGGTCTTTGTGCACAAAAATAGCATTGACAGTAATATTAATTCGCCATTTGCAAAAGCTGTTTTGCAAATATTTTCTCCGCCACTAAAGTTCTGGTATAACTCAGATTCAGAGTGTGTGCATAAATATTCACAATGTGCGATTATACCATATTTAAAAAGCCCCTATGAACAATTCTGTTTGCGCATTAAATACACCATTCTTATCCAGGTTTATAAATATAATCATGCACAGGGTAAATATTTGTGCAAATAATTCTGCGCTGCACAATGTTTTGAATGAGCCCCAATGATGGGTTCCCACCTTGGAGTTTTTCACTCGGAAGTGTTTCCAAACAAATAAGTACATTTTAACTGCTGTACTTCTAATTGACAGCACTCTGAGGATTAAAAATGCTACCTGTACTACTTTCACCAATAATAAAAGTAACGTAGCATCTGTTTAAGAAATGTAGTACAATGTACATGTCATAAAGGGAAATTAGTTTATTCAGAGGTGTGCAATTTCTGTCAATGGCTTATAAAGTTCACCATAAAGTAAAGGGGCACAATGCAAAGTTCACCAAAAACTAAAAGAGCTTGGAATGAAAAATGAAAAGTAGGCTTTGGATAAAGTTCAGTATTCAGTATAACTTATTTTCAGGATGATCCAGTATTTGTCCAAACCCAAAAATTATCTTCCTTAAAAATTATGAATTATCCTATAGAACGCACTCTAATGCTTATCAGAATATTACATTTTGCAAAGTACTCACAGACCACAGCTGCATAAACATTTATAGTCTGTGCCACTAAGCCCAGAAAGCAAAATAATGTAGAATAATGTAATTGTTTTGCAAGTATGGAATGGGCTGTTATTTAAACCCATTAAAGGGATTTTTCACCTTTGAGTTTACTTTTAGTGTGATGTAGGGAGTGATGTTTTGAAAATAATTGCTATTGGGTTTAATTTTAAAATATTTGTGTTTTTTTTTAGATATTTAGGTTTTTATTCAGCAGTTCTCCAGTTTGCAGTTTCACCAATTTTGTTGCTAGGGTCCAAATTACCCTTGCAACCAAGAATTGACTTGAATAAAAGACAGGGATATGAATAGAAGAAGCCTAAATAGAGGTAACAAAAAGTAATGATAACAATAAATATGTAGCCTTACAGAGCATTTGTTTTTAGGTGGGGTAAGTGACCCCCATTTGAAAGCTGGAAAGAGTCAGAAAAAGAAGGAAAATAAAGTGAAGACCAGTTGAAAGGTTGAATATAATGAGCCATTCTAAAACATACTAAAAGTTATCTTAAAAATGAACCGCTCCTTTAAACACACAGACACCACCAGCACAGCAAACATATACATTATTGAATAACAGGACTAAATCAACTTCTATTAAAGGGTCTCATCCATTATTTTAATTATCCTAATATATCCTATTTTAGCCTTGCATATAGCAGATCCACATATATGGAAAAAAAAAATCTTAAAAGTTATGAAAAAATATTAGCTTTATTATAGTGACTAGATGAACATTTATATCTTAGGTAAAATTTCTGTACACCATTGTTTGCATAAAATAATTTAGAATTTGCCTACGGAAACTCAGTTGAGACCTTGGAACTAATGAGATCGGTTTTCTATTTATTTTACAAATTTATTTCAGCACCACGGAGAGCAGATTATATAGTTTCTGTTTCTAAGAAATATATTTCTTGTCTGACTCAATCATTATGCAGGTTTAATTTATGTTGTCTTATATTATATCTTAGGATATGTTTTCAGGTTCTATTCATCTGTAAAGCAAAGGACATACATTTCTATGTATTAAAATACCCAAGGTGATCATGGATTATTTATCATTCTGGAAGCCTTTTAACAAAATGCCAAGCATTTTCATCAAATAATTACAAAGTTTCTGTGAAGGCAAATGAGTATACTAATGAGATTAGCCAATTAGATTAGTAAAACAAGCAAACAAAAGTTTAATATTAGCAATTCAATGCAGATATTAAATAATGTATATGCTCAAAAGTTGTTAGATGCATTTATATATTATCAGGCACTTTCCAAACTATAATACATTCTTGAATATCCCAACACTTTTTCTAGTTTCTTTAACATATTTCTGATCACATGGCTAATCTTCTTAATAGTCTCATTTTAAAATAGAGTGGAATAGCAGTAGCCAAACTAGGATAGAAGGTGATCTTTTTCTCAGAAAATGAAAGAAGAATATTTAGAAGGTTAAAAAAGAGTATTTAGTTCAATTAAATCAGTCTGTGCAGAAAAAAGTAAAGGTAAAAAGCATCCAAATGGCATCCATAATCACGTAATTTAAAGAAATTTAATGCTAACTATAATTGTTTTATTTAGTAGTTTTAATATGAGAATTACATCTCCCAACTAGTAGGGATAGGTAGTGATGGGCGAATTTGCGCCGTTTCGCTTTGCCGGAAAATTAGCGAATTTCGCGCAAAATTTGCGAAACGGCGAAAAATTCGCGAATCGGCGCTGGCGTCTCGTTTTTGACGCTGGCGCCCGTTTTTGACGCCGGCGCCCGTTTTTTCGACGCCGGCGCCCGTTTTTGACGCTGGCGTCCATTTTTTCGAAAAAAACATTTTGACGCCGGCGAATTTTTGACGCGAATTTTCACAGGAGTTTCGCGAATTTATTCGCTGGCGGCGAATCGCGCAAATTCGCCGCGAATTCGCGCCTGGCGAATAAATTCGCCCATCACTAGGGATAGGCAAATTTTTCCCATAGACTTTAATGGCTGTCTGCCACATTTCCCCGGTGGCTAATTTTTTGTGAAACGGGTCGAATTTGCCCATCCCTACCAACTAGTAAAGTTGCCATGCTGTTTTTCTTGAACACAGTAGTAAAAAGGACACATCCTTGTTTTTCTGCATTGACTTATTCTTGATTTACTTTTTTTTTTATATACAATTCAGCACTCTGAGGAGGTTATGTTGTATCCCTGATCCATGTATTTGGTAATGTATCAAAAGAATGAATACTTAAGACCTCTATTCCAAGTTCACCTATGATATACTGTCAAGGTTTTGAAGCATTTCTTAGAATTGCTCATAAGAGACCCAGGGACTTCAGTAAATCAGTGAAGGTTGTTAGTTAAAAGAGGATGTGAATTTGAAGAGTAAAAAAAAAAAAAAAAAAAGTCGTGTCTTGTGAGAAAAGGGTGGAAAGCTTCAGTACTTATCCTTACAACATTCACATAAATTATACCTTTTTGTGGGTTATCCAATAATTACAGCCTTACTTTTCCTCTTTACCTTCCTGATCAAACACTTCTATTCACTCAAAAAGCAATGCCTACTAGAAAGTATTGATGTTCATTAAAGAGAAAGTGATCTATGTGTCATTCAGTTTATCCTTTAACCATATTCTAAGAAAGACTTGCATGTAAACAGTGCAACCTTATATCAGTCTTGCTGTATGATCAACAGCAAAAATAAGCTTGCATAATTTAGCTTTAAAATATGCTTAAATTATGGTGTGAATAATTTTTTTGGAGGTAACCGGGGTCTAGGAATTTAATCTAAACCTTGAAATCACTGTCACTGTGCTAAAATAAGTATGTTTACCTGTTGTATGTGCATTTTAATGTTGTCTAATTTGTATACACTCATAAATACACCATACTGTATATTTTATACTTAAGAATTATTGGCCTTATAAGTGTTGTCAGATGTTGGTGCTTTTGGGTATAATATTCATTAACATGTTAAGAGAACTAGTGCTTTTGGCCTTTTTATTTGAGCATGAATCAGTTTTACATGAAGGGTTTTAAAAGCAACTGCTTAACCCTTTCCCTGCCAGCCGTTTTGTACTAGATGCGAACATCTACTGCCAAGCAGTTTTTAGATATTTTGCACTCTTTCACTTTAAGGTGCCTTCCTGGGGCGGTCTTTTAGTTTACCCAGGAAAACAATATATTGTTTTTTTCAGGACAATCTTAACTTTCAAAATATGCAAGAATTTTGGTGTAATTCTACTTCTGTAAAAAAATATAGGCTTCTAAGTGTCCAATAAAATGAAAAAAATCATGTTTCACAAAGAACAATCACATATATCAGAAACATTATTTACTTTATGTATGAGAACACAGCTGATTTGGAAAGGTCTATGTCTCTTGAACGCGGCAATACCAAATATATATAGTTTTATGGAGATTTCTCACTTGTATAGATCAAAATCTACAAGCAGTACACTAGCAAATGTCCAAAGCACCGCTCCCCAAACGGCATACTTCTGATTTCAAGGCAAAACATTCCACTAACAGTAGGTTTACCCTAGAAAACTACCCATTATTAGAAAGAACAGATTCTGGTGAATCAAAAATGGGTAAACATATCGTTGTACTCCAAACTACCAAGTTGCAATTGTTTCCTAAAGTTATAATGTTTTATAGAAATTGGTGAATTTTTTGAAAAATTACCTCAAAGCTTCCAATCTACATAATCGTATCTCCCACACATCATTAGGTATCAATGTAAAACACCCCAAATATGAAAGCCTGGGGTCCACTGAACAGTTTGATGCCCAATATGTATAGGTGTACCCAAGCATGTGACATATAGGGGCCCTAAAATGTAGACACCTCATTTGAGCTATCAGTTCTGTAATTCCAGATACTGCAAAATCAACACATTTGCATCGTTTTGGGGTGGGGTAAAAGTAAAAAAAATAAGTTCACCCCACAAAACCATATATTTTCAGAAAGTACACATTCCCACAAATCTAAATTGGGTATGCATGTCTTTGTACTACAAAGTACCAAGCCGCAAACCATTCCTAAATTTGGTGATTTTGGTGACATTTCCAAAAATCACCTCAAAATTTCTACCCTGCAGCATCGTATTACCCACATACTTTTAGGTATCAAGAGAAATCACCCCAAATATGAAAGCCTAGGGTCCTCTGAACAGTTTGATGCCCAATATGTATAGGTGTACCCAAGCACGTGGCATACAGGGGCCCCAAAAGGAAGACCCCCATATGGTCTGTCATTTCAGGTACAGCAAAATCAAAACATTTACATCGTTTTGGGGGGGTCAAAAGTAGAAAAAAGTAAGTTCACCCCAGAAAACCATATATTTTCGGAAAGTACACATTCCCACGAATCTAAATTGGGTATGCATGTCTTTGTACTCCAAAGTACCAAGCCGTAAACCATTCCTAAATCTGGTGATTTTGGTGATATTTCCAAAAATCACCTCAAAATTTCTACCCTGCAGCATTGTATTACCCACATACTTTTAGGTATCAAGAGAAATCACCCCAAATATGAAAGCCTAGGGTCCTCTGAACAGTTTGATGCCCAATATGTATAGGTGTACCCAAGCACGTGGCATACAGGGGCCCCAAAAGGAAGACCCCCATATGGTCTGTCATTTCAGGTACAGCAAAATCAAAACATTTACATCGTTTTGGGGGGGTCAAAAGTAGAAAAAAGTAAGTTCACCCCAGAAAACCATATATTTTCGGAAAGTACACATTCCCACGAATCTAAATTGGGTATGCATGTCTTTGTACTCCAAAGTACCAAGCCGCAAACCATTCCTAAATTTGGTGATTTTGGCGACATTTCCAAAAATCACCTCAAAATTTCTACCCTGCAGCATTGTATTACCCACATACTTTTAGATATCAAGCAAAATCACCCCAAATATGAAAGCCTAGGGTCCTCTGAACAGTTTGATGCCCAATTTGTATAGGTGTACCCAAGCACGTGGCATACAGGGGCCCCAAAAGGAAGACCCCCATATGGTCTGTCATCTCAGGTACAGCAAAATCAACACATTTACATCGTTTTGGGGGGGTCAAAAGTAGAAAAAAGTAAGTTCACCCCAGAAAACCATATATTTTCGGAAAGTACACATTCCCACGAATCTAAATTGGGTATGCATGTCTTTGTACTCCAAAGTACCAAGCCGCAAACCATTCCTAAATTTGGTGATTTTGGTGATATTTCCAAAAATCACCTCAAAATTTCTACCCTGCAGCATCGTATTACCCACATACTTTTAGGTATCAAGAGAAATCACCCCAAATATGAAAGCCTAGGGTCCTCTGAACAGTTTGATGCCCAATATGTATAGGTGTACCCAAGCACGTGGCATACAGGGGCCCCAAAAGGAAGACCCCCATATGGTCTGTCATTTCAGGTACAGCAAAATCAACACATTTACATCGTTTTGGGGGGTCAAAAGTAGAAAAAAGTAAGTTCACCCCAGAAAACCATATATTTTCGGAAAGTACACATTCCCACGAATCTAAATTGGGTATGCATGTCTTTGTACTCCAAAGAACCAAGCCGCAAACCATTCCTAAATCTGGTGATTTTGGTGATATTTCCAAAATCACCTCAAAATTTCTACCCTGCAGCATTGTATTACCCACATACTTTTAGGTATCAAGAGAAATCACCCGAAATATGAAAGCCTAGGGTCCTCTGAACAGTTTGATGCCCAATATGTATAGGTGTACCCAAGCACGTGGCATACAGGGGCCTCAAAAGGAAGACCCCCATATGGTCTGTCATTTCAGGTACAGCAAAATCAACACATTTACATCGTTTTGGGGGGGTCAAAAGTAGAAAAAAGTAAGTTCACCCCAGAAAACCATATATTTTCGGAAAGTACACATTCCCACGAATCTAAATTTGGTATGCATGTCTTTGTACTCCAAAGTACCAAGTCGCAAGCCTTTCCTAAATTTGTCGATAAAAGCAACGGTTTTTACATTTCTGAAAATCGCCTAAAAATATTGCAATTGGCCGCATTTATCTCACCCAACTTCTTACATACAATTGTAAAACACCATAAATACTGATGCCAAGGGTCTACTGAACAGTTTTATGCCCAATATGCATTGATATACCAAGGCAGCTGGCATGTGCGGACCCCAAATGTAAATAGTGAATATGAGTTTTCTCTGCTGCCGATTCGCCTTCTGTAAACATAGACTCTTGACTTCATATTATGTGCCTCAGACCCTCCTAACAGCAAAGACCCCCCAAAACCATATGTTTTTGGAAAGTACACATTCTGACGAAAACAACCAAGATAAAGACGTTTTTCTACAGCAAAGTACCAAACTTCAAAACTTTTATAAACATAGAGATTTTTACATTTCTGAAAATCGCCTAAAAATGTTGAAGTATGCCACATTTATCTCACACAATGTTTTACATACAAAGAAAAATCACCCCAAATATGGACATCAGAGGTCTACTGAATAGTTTGATGCCCAATATGCATAGATTTACCAAAGTATATGGTGTGTACGGCCCCAAATGAAACATGTGCATATGAATTTTCACGCTGGCCAACTAAGCTGCTGAAAAGAGAACCCCAACTGTGCGTTATGTGCCGTAAGACCCCCAAACTGTAAAAAGACCCCAGAAAACAGTATATTTTTGGAAAGCATATATTCTGACGGATCAATCTAAGTAAAATAATATACCAAAGCACCAAACAGCAAAACTATACTAAAGATACATAAGGAACAATAATGCAGGGATAAAATTGCAATAAAACCACAAAAATTGTGCAAATCAATGAAATAACAAAATAACTGCACCAACAGCGTAATTAGTGGCCGAAATCGATTATCCAATAGTCACGCTGCTGAAATAAACAGTTTTTATGGGTAAAAAAAACACAAATTGGTGAAATGAAAAAGTAAAAAAAATAAAATGTGTATACATGTGTGTACACTTCCAAGAATTGTGTGACAGTGTATAAGTGTGTATATAAGTCCATATAAGTGTATATAAATGCATATAAGTGCATATAAGTGGAAAATGAAAAATTAAAAAAAACGTTTTTTTTTTTTTTTTTTTTTTACTAAAATATGTCTGTATGTGTGTATAATGTAGGTAGGTATATGCAAGTGTGTAAAATAAAGGCCACTTACCGTTTTTGGCTGAGCTGGAGAAGAGAGAGAAGCAGATCTGCAGATTCACAGCAAGCAGGAAGTGTGTGGGCGTCGCTGGAACACGAGGTGAGCAGGAGGAAGCAGAGCAGCAAGGCAGACACGCGATTTGCTGTGTCTGCCTCTTTTAGGTCGGCCCTGCGACAATCCTGTCGCAGGACCGACATGACAGCCCCCCAGCCTCGTTGCCCAGGGGGCTGTCAATGCTGCTAAACCTCTGCAGAGGCGGCTAAAGCCGCTGATGCAGAGTACAGCATGTAAAATTGCAAGCACGTACAATGTACGTGCTTGGCAGTTAAAGCCCTTGCCTGCCAGAACGTACGGTGTACGTGCTTGGCAGGCAAAGGGTTAATAAGCAATACACTTTAATACACATCTTCAGAAGCCTTCTGGTAACTTTCTGGTATTTTAAAGCATTCAACGTTTTACCATGGAACTACCTGCACTATGTAAGCAACATTTGAAATAAAATGGATACATACATGCAAATAATACTAAGAGCTTTAACCCTAAAACCAGGAAGTCAAGAACCACCTCCTGTGTATTGGCTGGTTGAAGTCCATATTAGTTTTGTTAAATTAGTCAACTGACAAGTCAATTCAAGTGCTCTTAAAGGAGAAGGAAAGGCTAAAATTAAGTAAGCTTTATCAGAAAGGTCTATATAAATACACCAGTAAACCCTCAAAGTAATGCTGCTCTTAGTCCTCTGTCAAAAGAAACAGCACATTTCTTTGCTTTTATTGTGTACACATGGGCTTCTGTATCAGACTTCCTGTTTTCAGCTTAAACCTCCAGGGCACGGCCTTGAGCATGCTCAGTTTGCTCCTCTCCCCCTCCCTCCTCCCATCCCTACTGTAATCTGAGCTCAGAGCTGTTAGTAAGCAGGGAGAGACTCAGGCAGGAAGTGATGTCACACCAAGCATATATGGCAGCTTCTATCCTAAACAAACAGAGACAGTGTCTAGAGCTGTTTACTTAGGTATGGTAAAGCATTCTGCAGAATAAATATAGCGTTCTAGTTTGCACTATTGTGGCTATTCTATTGGCAATAAACTGTCTTGGAGCTTTCCTTCTCCTTTAAATCTTTAGGCACCTTCCCCTTTTGTCTTAATTTGTGCTTACTGAGGGATAAACACAAGTAACATGCCTCAGATCATTAATCCAGTTCAGGATTAACCCAGGGTCTCAAGAACCACTTAAAATTATACAGTGTGTGCATTTTTTGAACTTCTCTGGAAGATGTGGTACCAGAGCATGGGTCCTGCTATCTAGAATGCTTGGGGCCTAGAGTTTTAAGGGGTCTTTCTGTAATGTTGGGTCACCAATACTGTAAGGAGCAAATTTATTATGTTTCAAGTTTTTTTCCTGTTGAGGTTCTGTAGAAGTCAATGGCAGAGGTCCCTTGAATCATTTGAAGAGGTTAACCGCTTGCTTTATGTTGGCGTTTTTTTCCAAAGGATGTTGCCCAAAAATTTGAATGATTCAAGGTAAAAAAAAACTCCAATCTGAGTTTTCAGGTTGCGGGACTCGAACTTGCAGAATTGGGTTCCCATTCAAGTTTTTTCTTAAGTAAAATACAATTAGAATTTTGAGTTAATTTGAGGTAAATTAAACTCTAACATTCAACCTTGATAAATCAGCAAAGTATACTAAATATAATTTAATTTAAACTTAAAATACAAGTACAAGGTAGTTTTATTATTACAGAGAAAAATTACATTGATTTGAATCAATTGAATTATTTAATTAAAATGGAGAAGTGGGAGATGTTGGGGATGTTAACACTGGAGAAGAGGCGTTTAAGGGGTGATATGATAACTATGTATAAATATATAAGGGGATCATATAATAAACTCTCTAATCCTTTATTTACCAGTAGGTCTTTCCATGGAAGATAGCTCATAGTACAAGTTGATCTAGGGACTAGCCTGATTGCCATTCTGGAGTCAGGAAAGAATTTTTTCATCCTCTGATGCAAATTGGAGAGGCTTCAGATGGTTTTTGCCGTCCTCTGGATCAACCAGTTAGGCAGGTTAAAAAAAGTTAAGGTTGAACTCGATGGACGTGTGTCTTTTCTTCCTAACTTACTATGTTACTATGTAACTATGTATAACAGAGGTCTAGTATCAGGGGTTATTGAACAGGTACAGCCTAAACACAGAAAACTAAAAATAAGCATGAGTAATTTTTTTGCTATTATCGTTATCCACAGCAGTTTATTAACAATTATTTAAGCATCTAGCTAATTACTAGGGTTTACTGTTCTTAGAAATAATTTGTCCATGTTACTAGTTAACTTGATCAGTCAAAATTATACACATATAGGGTAGTTGGCATTCTTTACATTAAGCAGGTTATTTACTAAAATCCAGATTTGTCTCATTATTAAATTTAAAAAAGCTTGACCAGACACCCATGGCTGATTTTGCCTTATTTATTAATAAAATAACTTGAATAAATTTGAATAAACCCAATAAAATAGAGCGGAAACCCAAATCCCTCTAGTTTTTTTTTGGGGGGGGTTGCCTGAAAACCCCCTAAAATAATCAGATTATTACGATTAATTCCAATTGGGATAGGGTAAACTCCTATTGACTTAAACATGACCCCGACAGGTCTGAGGTGCCAAATTTTTGGATTCAGGCTTATGAAGAAAATTTGTCAGAAAGCATGCTCAGCTTTTCTATATCTAAACAAAATATCCATTTCCAAAAATATTTACTACACAAATGTGCTGTCCTAACTTTAATAGGTACTAGTAGACAAATTCCTTCATAATGCATTGGACTACAACTTTGTCAAAAGAGATTCTTTTCCAGTCGTAAACCAGAATCTGGTAAATATTTTGAACTTGGTTGAGATCATGTGAATGGAATAGCTATGGTGTATGGTTACATCATATTTATGCATATTAACTTAAGGCATTCAGCTATCTCTTGTCCATAGTATCCTTTTTATGCTTAAGGATAGAACTGATCCACCATATTGCGGTGATCATTCAGTACAGTTTTGTGTAATGGATTTTACTTTGTCCTCTATAGTGGCAAGGTTATTTAAAAATAGATACTACATTGAGATAACTGGCAAAACACTTCAGTGTGAAATACACACCGGAGGCTATTTTTCTTAAGCCATATATAAACTTGTCTGCTTGTTGACTACTGTTCGGTAGTATTTTTTTTCATCCTTACTACTGTAGTGCTTCTTTATAGATGCAGCCACTTTGGTTTGTCTGTTTGACACAGAATAACTAAACACAGATATCCCATTTATCTCATTTAACACTGAAAACTGCGTCACAACATCCCATCTAATTAAAGCATTCACCATTGTGAACAATGGAGCTTTGGTATGCTAATGAAAAGGTTAAATGCATTAAATGAGTTAAGATGACTTAAGATAACACAGTTTCTTCAATTACCCCTGAGTCATGATGCATTTAACTCACAAATCCAAGTGGCTTCATCTGTACCTGAACTGAATGCTGATCAGCTGGAGGGGCCAGACCCACCAGCTTCATGTATGTACTATGTGCATAAATAAGAACAGAGAGGTTTAATTAAACTTCCTACAAAGCACCAATTTATATGCTAAATCAGTACATGTAGTGTGAAACACAAGCTTTCAGTGTAATTACACTCCATACTACAGTATACCCAACTATTGGGGCAAACAATACAATAAAAACAAAAGAATTGTTTGAAAACCCAAATTGTTAGGTTTTTGACTGAAAACACAGAAAAGTCACATTTTCGAGCTAAATCCTGCGCATACCACGATAACTTCATTTTGGGATAGCTGCCTCTCTCATTTACATATACAGGACCTGGACACGTCTGAGATGGTGAATTTTCTGATTCAGATTTTTTGCAGCACCGGGTGTCAGGGGGCCTATCGCTTCCCAGCGGAAGAAGTCCGGACCAAGAAGGAAGCTTTGGGTAAATATCCACGTTCAGTGGTATTCAAAAGGGTTCAGATGAAAGCATAGTCAAATTCAAGCAAAGGTTTAAAAGGCAGACAGCAAGAATCAGAATCCGGGACAAAGCAGAAGTCCGATATCCAGGAAACAGCAATATAGGCATTTAGGGAACCCAGGAACACAAGTCAACACAAGTCAAGAATTCCTATAATAAGGCATTGAACCTGTGACCTCGGCATCTTCTTATTTCCGATTTTCTCGGCAAGAGCATGTCATTGCACCAATGTCAGGACGCCGGTGTCTTCCCACGTGGCTCATGGGCACCGCCATCTTGAACACACCACCGCCCGAGACGGAAGTGCCATGGGTCGCTCCTGACATCGGGTTACTAGAAAACTTCAAAAGTTTAAGGTTTTTTTTTACATGAAAAATTAGTTTTTGTCAAAAAAAGCTTGATCAGAAAGAGGGTGGGCCCTATTGAAAAGAAAAAAGCCATTGAATGCATGACCATGCCTCTGACCCACCTGCCATGCTCATTATACTAAAACCATGCCTATTATCCACCCAAACCCCACCCTGCCCCTTTGTGGCCTGCAAATCACTTTGTCTCTTAGGGCCCACTTTGCCCTGATGGTGGTGCTGTACCCCCGTAACACTTGTGGTTTTGCTTGACTAGTTTACCACACACCCACCTGGCCTCTCCAACAGAATCTAACAGGGCCCACCCCTGAAATGTTGTACTACTTTGGTTTGGCATGATAAAACATAGTGTACCTGCCTGTTAAGCATTCCACCCGTGTGCTGAAGTTCACCATTGCCCCAGGGGTAATTTTAAGAACACTATGGGGGTACAAAGTTGCACATAGTACTCCGTAAATTAGCCATTGCATCTTGCACTAGAATATGAATCTAAGCCGTGGGTACCCTTCTCCCCAACCTTTTTACATGTGAGCTACATTCAAATGTATAGAGTTAGGGAGCAACACAAGTGTGAAATGTCCCTGGGGGTGCCAAATAAGGGATATGATTGGCTATTTGGTAGCCTCTCGGTGGACTGACAGGCTACAGGTGCCCCTCTTTGGCAATACGCTTTGTTTTTATGCACCCAAAACTTTCCTCTGAGCCAGGAATCTATCTAAGGGGTTAGTGTGCAACATGTTGCTTGTGAGCCACTTGTTGGGGATCACTGATCTAGGCTATCCTGAGGTCAGTCAAAGCATACAGTAGGTACAAGTATATCATTAAAAATTTGAATTATTTTATTGTGCAATGCTATCTAATAAACTATCTGATATAATAAACTAAAGAATTAAAAAAAAATTTTGGTGAAAATATTTTTTTCAGATGACGTTTTAAATGCCCAACAAGGTTTTGAGATTCGTGATATTTAAAATATGTAACTAATACTATGGCACAAAACCTAAATAACGTGTATCATCATTATAAAGAAGTGAATTGTGTTTATAAGAATAAACATTGAACTGTTGCTTTAACCTATGTATTGATGAAAAAATATGGAATTTGTATTGATCCTCTTTTGGACAATTTTATTTTCCTATAACCATGGTCTATTTAGAGCTTTTGATGTCTCTTCTTTGACAACAAATGTAGTTAGTGGTTAAATGTTGATATGTTCTGCCACTGAGCAATCTAAATGATTACATGTTCGTCCTTCTACTTCCACAGTAAGGTTTTCACACTAAGAGCAATGGAAAAGGAAAGCCTTACTCAACAGGGAGCCAGATAGATTTGTTCAACTGAAATGAGCTTATAATAAGGCTTTCATCCAAAGATAAGTGAGAACAACATCTTGCAGATCTCTACTGCCTAAATATGAAATAAGATAATTTCTGCAGGGTTTTCATATAGATACAAATTAGCAAAAGGGTTGGAAATATATATTTGTTTAGCTCTAACAATGACAATTGGAACTCAATTACATGTTCATTCATTCACTTTATACTGATGTGGGATTATCACATTGTAATTAATAAAGGAAACCTTAGAAATATCACATAGTTTTGTGTCATATTATTTTCAATAGTAAGGCTAATTTTAATGGATGATATTTGGAAAGGGAATCTAGCCTGCTGACAGCCTGATGCCAAGGCAGGGTTAAGTAGACCTGGGATGTTTTCCAAATGTTTAAATTAGTAGTAAAGATAAAGAAAACTGTAGTGGTCACATGAATAAAGGCAAGGAGATTTCTAATAACAAGAATACAAGGATCTTGATTGATTTTGAGCTGCAGTGTGGCATTTAGTACTGAGGACAGGTGAATGACTAGATCTTAATCAACTTTGTTTCCTATGGTGTAATTAACAACATTTATTTGATAAGCTACTTAGTCTCGGAGCAGAAGACCATTCCAGAATGCTGTCTCCTGCTTGAATTAGAAGCATGTCTTGTACTGGCTGCAAAGATATTTAATGCTTCTCAGTTTATTTCCAACTTTAAATGCATGATTGCCTGCACATGTGTAGTCTATAAGAGTGGTCAAACATGCAGAATGAAACCCCAGACCAACTGGTGACCTAATTCAGTTGGTGTGTCACTCAAAGCTAATGTAATGAGATGTATTGATGTTTTGACCTATTAAATCAGTATTGTAAGCACTGGATTGCCATCATCCATATGACTAGTACACTTGATTTCTAGAAAATTGATGGAATCATCCATAAATAGTAGTAGTAGTAGTAGTAGTAGTAGTAGTAAGTTAGGTTGAAAAAAGACACACATCCATCAAGTTCAACCTTTTAACTCTATTTCAACCTGCTCAACTGCTAGTTGATCCAGAATAAGGCAAAAAAAAACAAACATTTGAAGCCTTTCCAATTTGCCTCAGAGTAGAAAACGCCTTCCTGACTCTAAAATGGCAGTCAGACCAGTCCCTGGATCAACTAGTACTATGAGCTATCTTCCATAACACTGTATTCCCTCACTTGCTAACAGGCCACCCAACCCCGTCTTAAAGCTATCTAATGTATCAGCCTGTACCACTGATTCAGGGAGAGAATTCCACATCTTCACAGCTCTCACTGTAAAAAAAAAACCCTTCCAGGACCTCCTTTCATCTAATGGGAATGGGTGACCCCGGGTCAGCTGAAAGGACCTACTGGTAAATAAAGCATTGGAGAAATTATTATATGCTCCCCTTATATATTTATATATACTTAAGTTATCATATCACCCCTGCTACTTCAGCATGAACATCCCCAATTTGGCAAGTCTTTCCTCATAGCTAAGATTTTCCATACCTAGCTTAGTTTCCCTTCTCTGTAGGAGGTTTTTACCATTAGAAGCTTCATAATAGTGTTGATATGGAGACCCAGAGCAGATAATTTGCCAATTTATGTTGTCACTTTGTTAATAATATACAGTATGCATGTTTAAAAATCCAAGCAGTTTTTTCTGGCTTGACAAAGGACACATGTGTTGTCCGAAACGTTGCTGCTAATTGATGCACTGACTTTCTAATATATCTTTTTGCAATATATGAGTGCTGCTTCTTCTTTCAATACTTCTATATTATATGGGGATGTGACGGCGTCTCCGATTGGAACGAGCACCGAGAAGCACAACAAGTATACCTCTAAGAGTGCTGGGGCACCCATTCTGTAATTTGTATGTATGTATGTATGTATGTATATATGTATATATATATATATATATTTCTTTATTTTTCAAGATTATTTTGCAGTCAACTATATAATGGAGTAAATAGAATTTGTCAAAACTTTGCAACATATAAACTTTGTTAAATACAGAGGCAAATAGAGTCTTTTGCTGTGGTTTTGCAAAAAATATTCACTGATGGAGAAATGCATAATTTTGCCACAAATCCATACCTGCCAAAAATGTGTGTTTTAGAAGATGAGGTAGTCTGAAAAATATCATATTTTGAAGTAGCAGGTTTTAATTCCAAGGTTCACTTGCGTCCTTGTGCCTGTTATTTTGCAAGGTTCAAGTGTCAAGGAAGATGTATAGACTACGAACCTTTGTGAATACCATTCTGATGGATGGACTTTTTTCTTTCATGTTTGCATTTTGCACTGCACCTTGCTATTGGAAATCTTCCCCACTACCTTTAATACTGATGTACAGTATTTTATTATATAAAATGAAGCTTACTAAAATTCTAAAAGCTATTGTAGTTATCTTGGTTGGGTGCTGTGAACTATTGCCATTAAGTTGGAATAGATTTTGCATTTGTGAAGTTAGTAACTGCAGGCATATGGCATTGGGAATAGAGAAAGGACCCATACATATAAAAGGTTTACAGGTTTTTTGGTGTATTCTTTATTGGGTAATATCTGATGAAAATAGTGAAAATTATCCTTCACTTCTTGATAAATTGCCAAAGTGTATCTGCTGCAGTCTGTTTTCAAGGTCATTTTGTATAAAGTCCATGTGTAGCCCAAAGTCATGGAATTTATCAATAAAAAATAGCAAAAAGTGGAAAACTAGTGACATATTCAGACAAGTCTCTCCAGTGTACATGCCAGAGGGAGCAGTAACTTGATGAAAAGACTGTGCCAACCACAAATATTTTAGTGGGTAGAATGCATGCTCTAGCTTAACCAGCTGGGAAAAGAAAACTATACACACAGACACCTTGTGCATAAGACTGGATCAGATTAGTGATGGGCGAATCTGTCCCGTCACTTTGCAGAAAAATTCACAAAATAACAACAACAAAAAATGCGAAACACTGAAAAATTCACAAAACACATTGAAGTCAATGGGCATCAATTATTTTGATGCACAACAATTTTTACACAAGAGACAATTTTTATATGCACAACTATTTTGTCCAAATGCATTAAAGTAAGTGGGTGTCTGAATTATTTTGACAGCAACAATTTTTATGTACGCACCACACAAAAATTTTGTTGCAACAAATTTTTCACGGATCCATGCCTGCCAAATAAATTCACCCATCATTAGATAAGATAAATAGTATAACATTATTGAAGTTTTAGGATCAAAGCCCTGGGTGTTCCTGAAGAGTACCCATGTGTTACAACTATCCCCACCTTGTAGGAGGAAATTATAGCAGAGGTGACAAGTAACACAAACAAGTTGCAAATACAAAAAGTGGGTGTGGTTTGTATTTGCTTTATCGGGTTGAAGGGCATATAAATTAAATATCAAACTGGGCAATCCAGAGAAATCACCAGCATTTCAATATTTTTCCTAGGTCAGACCTTTCTAACTGTTGGAAATAGTGAGGGAAATGCTGGTATCCCTACCCTCTGCTCAGTTGAGTTTAACTTGGTAACCCCTTGGCTATTGATCATAGGAGGTAGGGGTTCACAGTGAGGCCATTTGTCCACACTTGCCCTCTTGAATGCAGCATTTTGTTATAGGATAGTGATTGTTTTTTTTCTATCTCATTTATGGTATAAATAAAGCTGTGGCCTTTCATATTGGGAGGTGGTTAAAGACAACCAATGCCTGAACATTGCACTTATCATTAATGATTTAAATGTTTGAGCGTGGAAAATAAATTGTTTAATATGGAACCTTCTATATTTATGCATATTAAATATATTTACCCAGTGATAATGATGGTAACTGTTAAGTAAAAATAAAATCCAGCGGTCTGTAAATTGGCCCCTTAATTTATGTTTGCATTTGGGAAATATTCATCAGCATATATCTGTATAAGAATAGTTAAAGCTTTTTACATTATTATATTTTATAGTCAGCCTTAGTTGAATTCTGTAAATAAAGAGTATCTTCCTATTGTTTTCTGTGACTGTGATCTGGTGAAAGGTCCTCTTAAATACCTTGTTTACAGTTTTCCAGCAACTGTGAATTAAATGATGGATAGTTTTGCATATGGATGTCACCCAGTAAAAGGATTTACACAAGTAAATGCAACTTGCATGAGATTCTGACAAGAAAATTACTGTTATTATGCTTTGAAAGTTCATATATCAAAGAGATCCAAACTTCTGTCAGCAAAGGCAAAGACAATGCAAAATAACCCTTTGCCCTAAAGTTTCCTTCCATGAATGACACACAGGAGATAATCTTTAGTAAATGAATATTTTATTTTGCATGGTATGCCCCTGTTCTCTGCCTAAGGCTCTGTTCTGTAGGTGGTATGTTTGCCAACTTTGTTGTCCTTGCTCTCCTAAATTAAAGCGACTATAATGACCAAAAGTAGGAATTGTTTTAGTAGTTTCCTCATTGCTCAGCCCATTATTATAATGTATTAAATTATATGGCTGCCCCATGGCATTAGGGAGAGCCAGTTTCTATCTTCTGCCTGTGGATACTTTGGCTACTGTGTGTTTCCCCGGGGCAAGGACAGGTTTTGCTTGTGTACCTACCACATGGGAGTGGCTACTACTTTTAAAGAGAAAGGTACCTTGAGGCAGGTAGCACTACCTGAGGACATAAGATCTCTTGGAAACTGGACATTGAACTGACTGGAGTGACTCTGCATTTATCCACCTTGTGTGGTACTGTGGCATTGAGACTGTGCCAGGGGTTTATAGTCCACATAGGTTCCCCAGAGTAAAAGCTATATTCTGTGATTTGCAATCACAGCTACTAAATACCATTTACATAAAGTTGTTTTAAAGGAATAGTTCAGTGTGAAAATAAAAACTGTGTAAATAGATAGGCTGTGCAAAATAAAAAAATGTTTCTAATATAGTTAGTTAGCCAAAAATGTAATGTATAAAGGCTGGAGTGAACAGATGTCTAATAAAACAGCCAGAATCCAACTTCCTGCTTTTCAGCTCTATAACTCTGAGTTAGTCAGCGACTTGAAGGGGGGCCACATGGTACATTTCTGTTCAGTGAGTTTGTAATTGACCCTCAGCATTCAGCTCAGATTCAAAAGCAACAGAAATGACCCATGTGGCCCCCCCTCAAATCTCTGATTGGTTACTGTCTGGTAGCCAGGGCAACCAGTCAGTGTAAACAAAGAGAGTTGAAAAGCAGGAAGTAGTGATCTGACTGACTTGTTATACATGAAATCACTCCAGCCTTTATACATTACATTTTTGGCTAACTAACTATATTAGAAACATTTTTTATATTGCACAGCCTATCTATTTACCCAGTTTTTATTTTTACACTGAACAATTCCTTTAAGCTGTGTGTGTTTTATTTTTCCTAGTGGAAATCCCCTGAGGGGTGCTCCTTAGTGTGGAGGCTCTGCGCTGTAAATCCCAGTTCCCAGTACTTTTCATACACAAAAGGGACTCGGGGGCCCCTGGATTCCCAAGGCTTAATTGCCGTTTAAAGATACAGTAATCAAATTAGGGTTATACCTGTATATTATATGAGGATTTAATAAAAAAACAATTACTTTGCATGTTCATCTTTAAATCCAGGTAGCCATGGATTTTCACTGAAATAGGGGCATAATTCCATGACATGACTTTAGATAGCCTATTGATTGAGGGAAGCATACAAGTGTGGATACCTGAGAGATGCGGGAAGGCTTCTGACAATGAGGAATGGCAGGAAATTGAAAAAAACATTCAGTCAATATCTGTTGTAATCTATTATCCAAAAAACTCTTTATTTCACAAATAATAATGTTCATAGAGGAAAAAAAAATCAGTTTTACCAGGACAAAATTTTGATGTAAAATCCCAGAAAATATAAATGAAAACATGGGAAATGTACCCATTTAAATGCATTATAAATTGGTGGGACCACAAATAAAAAATGTAAAATCTGGGGAACTTAAAATTAAGGTACTTAAAATTGAGGTTTCACTGAAATCGGTATTGCAAAATAAAAAAATCCTATTGGATTCAATTAATGTTTAACTGATTTTGATTCCAAGCATTCTGTATAACAGGTCCCATACCCATAAAGGAGATGAAAACATGGAATTAAAAAGTTTTGCCCAATGAAAGAAAGTACAATTTTAAGCAACTTTACAATACATATTAAACTACATCAGCAGTCATTTGTAGAGATGAGCAAACTTCCCTGTTTGAAGTAATTCTCAAAAAAATGGCCATTTTCATCATGTTGTTTTCTTGCACCATACAGTATACATTAAAGTCAACAGTTGTTTATTCTGACTTTTCTTCCCAGCAATATATGTCATGGCACCATTTTGGCGCTGATTTGCAAAAATTTATTTTCCCAAGTGATTTGTTTGCAATTGCAATTAATAGCAGTACCTGTATCTTAAAAATGAAAGTAGAAGTTTTACTCCAGTTCTTTTACTCTGGCTCTGGCTTTTACTACATTGTTTCAGCAATCAGAACCAAAAGTTTAGTCAATCAGATACTGCTTTCAATATAAATTAAATTTCCACTTTGCCACTGAACATTGTATAATAGAAAGTTGCTTACCTATACATGTGTTTTACTACACAAAAAAAATATTTTGTTGGTTGGGTTCCCTTTAAAAGGATTGGTATTAACTAGACATTTAGTTACTGAAAAATCCAGCATTCCCTCTCTAGGTACAAATTAACTCATGGCAGCTAACAACAATTTAATACATTTACTACTGTTTCCTGAAATAATAATTATGGATGACAACTGCTGAGGCAAACAGAATATATACATCAAAACATGCAGCACGTCTCTTAATTCTGTTAATCAGTGTTGATATTTAGTGTGTTACACATTGTTCAGCTGCCGATATCAGGCCCATAAGAGCAGCATGTGCCAGCCGTTCACAATCAGAACTGACATAATCAACAATCTATATAAAGGTATTGATCCGCAGAGTGAATGCAGCCATCTCCATTCTGCAGCGCAGGCAACATCAGCAATAATGTCTAAGCTAGTATACAAAGTCAGTGTGATGTGTAATGTAATTAGATCTCTGTATTCTTCTTCTTGAATATATATTTTTTTAATAGCAGCATAATATACACTGTGTGCTTTGAAGGACTTGGTAAATTATCTATCTTGTATGTGTTGCTGTTGTGCGTGTTTTACTTGTTTTAGCTTTATCAAAATGCACACCTTGCAGGAAATCACTGGTAGAAGAGGTAATGCCTTTCCAACATATAAACATTTTGTCAAAATACAAAGCAGCAACACCCAGGGTAACTTCAAGTGAGTGTTTGCCTCTGTTTTATTTACAGCAGGTTTTTCAGGCAAATTCATTTTCACTTTCACAAAATATATGCACAAACTTCATTCTGCAGGTTCACTTGCAGGCTATTTATATATAGGACACATGCACTTTGGTTACTCACTAGGGATGTAGCGAACTGTTCGCCGGCGAACTAGTTCGCACGAACTTCGACTGTTCGCGTCCGGCGCAAGTTCGCGAACGTCGCGCGATGTTCGCCAATAGGCGTTCGCGTCAAAATCGTTCGACCATTCGACCATTCGATCGCTAAAATCGAACGATTTTCGTTCGAATCGAACGATCCAAGCCATTGGATTGAATGAAATCATTCGATCCAATGGCTTCGATCGTTCGATTCGAACGGAAATCGTTCGATTGAACGATTAAAATCCTTCGATCGTTCGAATCGAACGATTTTCGGATGTTCGAAGTTCGCGAACTGTTCGCGAACTGTTCGCGAACTGTTCGCATTTTTTGCCGGTGTTCGCGAACGGCGTTCGCGAACACATTGTCGGCGGTTCGCTACATCCCTATTACTCACAGTTAGGGCAAACGAATTCAGGAAAATTAAACACAATGTATGTTTATTTTGTGGGTTTTTTCTCTGCTCTTCCAAAAACGACACAATCACCTTCACTTCTTCGATAGAGCTCACTTCTAACCCCAGATTCCTTCTCAGTCACCCGTATGCTGCGCAGTCCTAGCAACCCTGGGCTGCACTGTCCCCTACCTGCAAGCGCACGCACAAATGCACCAGAGCACTGGGGAGCAGCTGGGTGGCATGCCACCCCTAATATTCTGGCATTTGTGGCCTCACCACAAATCCGAGCCTGCCCATCCCATTACATAGGTGATGATTCATCGAACCCAACACCATTCCTGGCTTTTTTAAACTCTGTGAACAGTGCCCCTGTTATTCTGCTCTCTGTTTAGGGAGAGCATAAAGTATATTGAAGCACAGAATCCATTGTTATAGGATTCGGCTGAACTCCAAATTCTATCTGAAAGATTCAACCAAATACCGAACCAATCCATGCCTTAATCTGCAGATGTAAATTAGGGGAGAAGAGTACTGCAGGCACAGCTAAAAAAATCGTTACTTCCTTGTTTGTGTGTTGCACGAAACTTTTTTGTTTCTAACTTTATAATGGTTAACATTACCTTTAAACAGTTAAATCCTGCAAAGGAAAATATTAATGCTGAGTTCTATAGACAAAAAAGGCTGTTCATTAGCTTTTTCAAACAAGGCCCATGTTTTGGCATGTGTCCAATGTTGCTCTTATCACTCATTTAGCATTCTAGTTGAGCTAGACTGCTCTTAAACTTCTTGTCTCACCTTCTACTGTCAGACACCTACCTTTGACAACATACATTGAAGCTGATTTGCTTGACAGCTTTGGTATAATTAGCCAAATTGAATCAAGCCATAGGGGTATATTTATCAAAGAGTGAAGTTAATAGTGAAGTTCCGCCACTAGAGTGAAATTCCGCCACTCCCCATTAATTTCTATGGTATTTTTAAAGGCGTATTCATCAAAGGGTGAACTTTCACTTTCACCCATTGATAAATACACCTTTCAAAATCCCATAGAAATGAATTGAGAGCTGCGGAACTTCACTCTTTGATAAATTTACCCCATAGCACGCAATCCGGTCTCATGGCTGATCTTATTAGAAGTTGATGATTGTAAGTGCCAAATTGCTGGTTTGCATCTGGAGTTGTATCTAACAGCAATCGCTAGAGGAATAGGTACCTTACCAACTAAGCAAGGTACCAGACTAGTACTTATTTACGCTACTTATCAGTATGAAAACATTCATATTCTGTATAAATCAGAAGCCACATCTATATCTTTTTCAAATACTGGAACTAAAGCCTACTTTAAAGTCTAGTGCTAACTAGGTCCAAACTCATCTTGTGACCTCTTTTTTTTTTTTTATGCAACACATCAATACAGAGCACATGTTCTTTTAGGCTATGCTTTGCACATAAAGTAAATGCTATTTATTTTAGTTGTGGTTTGCCTGAGTCTTCTCAGCTGTTGCCAAGCTACAACTCTGTATTCCTGATGGCATAGTGGACACTATTAATCTTGTATTAGCACTCTTTTTTAAATCTTTGATATTTCCCAAGTTAATATATCCATTAATTAATCTCCCCTTGCTTATAAAACATTTTGATATTAAGAAACTTGACTCTGCCTTAAATAAATTTATTTGGAATGGTAAAAAGGCAAAAATTGCACTTCATAAATTAAGAGCTCCAGTTAAACTAGGAGGGTTAAATCTTCCTAACTTTAGAGCTTTTAATTTATCAGCCCTCACTAGATACTGTATTGAGTGGATCTCTCAAGGCAATAAATTTACCAACCCTGACATTGAGATCTTTCAAGAACCCTTCTTTGATATTTTATCTGTTTTACATAGCAAATGGGGAAATGTTCCTTGTGACTTTAAAAGGAATCCTCTTTATCGTGATTCTATTTTTGTGTGGAAACATTTATTCTCTCAACATGGGTATAGTTATACAGAAACCCCTTTCATGCCAGCAAAACTCTTACTTAAACCATCAGATTATCAAAAGTCTGATTCCTTTCTATTTTCTGCTAAGAGAAATTTACTAGTCTTAGTTAAAGACTTATTTGATCCACATAAGAAAACTTTATTGTCTTGGTCAAAACTCAAAAATGAGTACAAGCTTAATGAATCTGATAGACATTATTACTTAGCTTGTCAATGCGGTCTTTCTCTACTGCATGATAAAAACAATTTGATTTTAGCTGACCACAAGCTAGCAGATGATTTGGCAGAATTTTTGGAACTCCCCTGTTTGATTTCAATTAACTCTTTATCTAAAAAATTTTGGAATATTTATGGTACAGACTCACATCCATTATCTAAATCGTCCATTAAATGGACTGAGTTTTTACAATGTCAAGTGTCTCCCTCAGATTTGGTGAAATCTATTAATTCTTATAATAAATTAATTTTGGCAGAGAGTTGGAGAATACAACACTTTAAGCTTATTCATTTAGGATATGGGAAAATGTTTGCTAAAAGTACCTCTAATAGTCCTATATCATTTTGTCCTAAATGTGACAAGACTAATGTGTCAATTTTTCATTATTTATGGTCCTGTCCAAGAATTAACCTTTTTTGGAGGGAAGTTACTAATTTTTTGAATTCTAGACTGAAGATAAAAATTAAACTATCTCCGTGTATTGCTTTACTGCATCTAGATATTAATATGCTTTCTGCAAATCCTAAGTCAAATATTATTTCCCATGAGAGTAAATTATTGACTTCCTTTTTTCTAGCTGCTTCTAGGAAAGCTTTATTTAATTTCTGGTTACAAAAGGAACCCCCCTCATTATCGGACATCATCTCTTATATGAATCAGCTTAGTTGGCAAGAAGCCTTAATAACTAAAACTAAAGGAAGTATTTCCAAAGATTCTTTTAGGCTGGTCTGGTCTCCTTATTTTGAAATCTGTAACTCCAATATTGGCGATCAAATAATGCGCTTTCTTCAATAGTTAGATGACCTATCTGACACTCCAGATGATAAATGGGCTTTTTCTTTCTTGTATTACTTGTGCATCCACTGGCTTAGTTAATTTTTTTTATTTTTCATGAATGATATAGTTTTGATACTATCATGCCATTGTCTCCTTTGCAACATATTTTCTTCATCTGCATAACATTTGTTGTCATTTTGATTTCATTTGTTTAATATGAAAATCAAATAAAATATTTTAAACACAACATAAAAAAAAAAAAAAAAAAAATCTTGTATTAGCCTAGCAGCCACATTAAGTGTTATATAAAAAATGTAGTGAAAAACTAAAGACCAACTGCAACAATTTTTAGCAGACTAAACACCCCAGCACCTTCCTAACACTTTTTTTCAGTTATTTTCAGATAGTTCACCACAAAGAGACTTTTTTTTAACTAATTTAGATTTTCTATTTGTGACCATTTTTTTTTTTTTAAATTAAAGCTTTAGGCTAGTGCCACATGTAACAGATTTGCAAGCCTTGAAGGCATAGAATTCACTCCCAAGCCGAGGCAATGTATTCAGATGCAGACACATCGAATAGTGGAGGAGCAGCAGAAGATTGGATTCTCGGCCTGCTTTTCTCTGCAGGCTGAGATCCGTTACATGTGGAGCTAGCCTATCATTTCCTTTTTCACATTCTTCAGACTTTTTAACAGCTATGAGAGGGGGGCCACTGATTAAACTGTTCTAAATTGGTACATTAGTTGATGCATTTCTTATCCTTGGCCATGCTGAGCAGAATCCCTGACAGACACACTAGAGACACGAATATTAAATTAGAACTATTGTGAAAATTATAATTTAATAGTTTAATGATTTAAAGCTTCAGCATACTGAAATTAGAAGTTTTCTAAATATATTACATATTCAGAATACATATTCTGTATTTCTGAAATAATCAAGTTTATCTTCACTATTCCTCTCTCAGCAACTGTTTCTCTCTTCAAGCAGGAGTTGGGTGGCAGATATTCATTGACAGGTAATGCCAGTACAGGGTATATCGTATGGGGGGGCATATTGTGCCTAAAAGATGTATTAGAGATAACTCTATTAAAATCACCAGTCTCTCTACATGCAGGATTTGTGCAAAAGGCAGTTATTTTGTTAAATTTTGGACTGGAATCAGTTATTTGAATGAGCTCTAAGACATCTGCTAGGAAAGGACCACTCCTATAAGATATTGGATCTAACTGTCAATTAATATCTGACACCTAACTGCTACATGAAGACAGAATAAAGAGAAACAGATGCTGAGAGAGGGGTAGTGAAAATAAACTTGATTATTTCAGACACCATGCTGGAAATGTAATTGATTGTATTTAGAAAGTTTATTTTCATTTTTGCAATAGTTCCCCTTTAAACTATAAACTTCAGTTTTGGAAAAATGGTGAAATATAGAACACAATTGAAAAAAGTCTTTATTCCTAGTGAACAATCTAAAAACAGCTGAACTGAAAAAAAATGTTTTGAAAGTTAACAACCCCATTTAAAGCATCAAGGTAGACATTGACTGTACTACTGAACATTACTGTTACATATCTATTGCAATACTTGTAGCCCAGGATTGAGTATTTGTATTCACGGTCCATGTCTTTTGTAAAACTGGTCATCTTTTTCAAAAGGCCTTGTAAGATTTTATTGAGGAGCCCATAAACTTCTAGGGAGGCTACTACTCATTATTATTGTTGTTTTAGTTCCAAATGTTCCCCCTTTCAGTATTTGCTGAGCATTACATTGATTTTACTATGCACCTCTAACCCATCCTTAGGAGCTAAATAATTACATGAATATATGAATGCCGTGTTTTGACATTTTAATTCCTCTTTGTTGACAATTAAAATGCTTGTACCCCCACCCAATTCCACCCAAGGGGAAAAAAATCTTCTATTACATCACAATAAATCATTATTTCTCAGATGACCAAAAGCAGCAGGATGCTCATATATTTTCCTGCAGCAGCTGATTTCCACGCATACTGAATAATGAGTGCTGCTGCTTTTCCTAAGTAAAACAGATTTTTCTCTTTCGTATTCAGTTAACTTTGAAACACAGTTTTTGTTATGTTTCCAACAAATCCAATAAAAACGTTGACAAGAAACTGCATCAGTGGAAAGTAAATAAGAAAGAAACAGAAAATTGTGTAGGCTAGTGTCATTCCTGATTACAGCCGAGCATATTTCATTGCTTTTATCTCTGTTTTGCATATACATCATGTTATGTTAACGCTTTAATCTATTAAATTTAATTTTCTCATCTTAAATATTTAATCAGTTGATTTAAAGGTTCCCCATCAGAAAAGTACTACAATTTGTCATTGCTACAGTGTAAACATGTTTGCATTTATAAAATGTAATTTGATTCAAAAACCATTTCATATTCTCATATTTGCATGTATGCGCATGTATGTTACTGGGTTATTTTTTAAAATCCGAATTTATCTAATTTATTTCTGAAATATACTCAGACGAAATCCACATGGGTTATTTCCCCTTATTTTTCAATACATTTTCCCAAAAATATGCTCAAAATAGTGAAACATTTGGATTGTACAAATTATTCGGATTTCCCCCCGAAAACACGATTTTTTTTGTTTTTGCCAGAAAACCAAAAAATCTTTGGATTATTACACAAATCAGTGCAGATCTGGATATCTTCAGGGCTTCTGAAGTTTTTTTTTACTTCAAATTTAGATTTTAGCATTCAGTTTTGAATAAATAACCCCCTTAATGTAAGGTGCAGATCATTTACAAAAGCAATCACAAGCAATGCCTTATTTGGATGCAAAATTGAGCATGGATTAATGCTATACACTAAAGGTATTTGCACCCATACACATGCCATGTGACATGCTACTTTTGGGGTGCAATGCCCTGTCCAGCCTGCTCTGATGAATAGTATTAATGCAGACATGGACCATGTAAATTCTGGAACTTGAGGTAGGCAGAAGAGGCACATGACTAGGGCACCAAGGTGGTGATGGGGTGCTATCTAGGCTCATACTTTGTAGTTGCTAAGAGGGGGAGCGCATGAGTAGAGGCTAAGGGGAGACAGTGTGGTGGCAGGAAGGGTGTGGGGGCACATTGGGTGCCCAGCTCTAATTCAAAATCTATTCATTTTACAACTTTATCATATATATGTAACCCTTTTGACACACCTTCTGTCATGTCTAACTCCATGTGTGGTGCTTACTGGATGTCACGGGACAAACCTGAGCCACTCCACAGTATGAATGAACTTGAATAATCTCACAATTTGAATTGTTGCTAATTTAAGAAAAAACATGAATGTAAAAAATCTTGAATCAGTGTAGTCATAGTGAAAAACTCAAATACTCGAATTTATTGAGTATTCATGTGAAACCCACCAAAGAAAACTTAAATATCATGAAGGCTATTAACATCTTTAAATGGTTCAAGGGACCTCTCCCATTGACTCCTACATGACCTTGACTGGTTTTAGATGGTGTATTTTTAGATTTGAGCTATTTCCAGGTTCAAGGTATAATAAATCTCTTTTCGTGGAAAAAAAACCCCAACTTTTGATAAATAACCCCTAAGTGTATTACAGTACGTGGTAATGTTAATGTGTTATCACAATACTATTGTTTAATAATGTAGATGTCTAGTTATAGCATTAGTCTAATTGAGACTTCTCTAAAGTTGCATATTTTCAGTTTTAAATTGAATGTAAAGTCACAATTATTTCAGCTGGGTATGCTTGCTGCCAGAAAAATGCCATTTGTTATTGTTTCATTTCTCTCAGGATTAATTGAATTTCTGTAATACAACATGGAAAAGAAATTCTGAGTAATAGTTGACATCCCTTGACAAGAACAATAAAAAAAATCAAAAAAAAAAAAAAAATAGAATCCATTAACAGCAGGTAACTTCACGTTTTCCAGCAGAGTGGATTTATGAGATATTGATTGGCTACAAAGTCAATTTTAATACAGATTAAATATTGTGGCTTTATTCCAGATCCCCTGCCAAGTCTTCTTATAATATTGAAACTTTACTAATTGGTTCAATTAATTTTGGAGCTTTGGAAGCAACAAAGCCAGCATCACTGGATGGAGATTATTTGTCTCTGTGTTACGCTGCAAGTGTCTGAGATAGGCAATTTTATTTTGCTCTCTAATCTCATGGTTGATTCCTTACAAACAAAACAAAAACAATTCTCTGAGAATCGTATCTTCAAAGCTACGCAATTGGAATAAGTAAGGATTATCCGCAGGGAATTTCCATCTCAGTCATCAAAGATAAGCCTTGTCAAAACCGAGTCCTGTATCATTTCTAAAGCTTGTGGGTTTGTAAAGCACACCCACTGCATAAGAGTTCTACAGGTGAGCATGTTCAAAGCTTAACTTGAAAAAGTATAAGAGTTGATAGACGAAAGCTGTTGCTCTCTCTCTCTCTTTATTTCCCCTGAGAAGAAAACTTGCCAATGCCAAATATAGTAATAGGAGTCTTTAGTGTTGGGAACAAATATTCAACAGCCGGAACACAGATTTTCAAAAGTGATCCTTCTAATACTAAACTCTGTTTTAGCCGTCAAAGGCTAACCTGCACACCTAAGTCTGGAAAAAGAATTTCCTGACTATAAAAGTTTCAGTAAATGACTTGCATGCTGCAAAATACAAGGCCCATGAAGGCAATGGAGCCCTAGAATTAACACCTGCCTTAAAGATCATATTTAAATTAACTTTTGTATAACGTATAGAGTGCTATTCTGAGACCAACTGCAATTTAATTGTTGGGTCAGCAGCTTTCCAGTTTGGAATTTCAGCATCAAAATTACCCTAGCAACCAGGCAGTGGTTTGAATGTGAGATGGAAATAGGATAGGGGCTGAATTGAAAGATAAATAATAAAAATAACAATAAGACTGGAGCGTGACAAAGCAATTGTTGTTGGCATCAGGTCTGTGAAAGCAAACAATTTAAAACTATTCATTTTTTTTAAATGGTGAAGTTGCTTAGAATTAGCTGTTCAATAACACACTAAATGTTAACTAATTAGTTAACTAAAGGTGAACTACTCCTTTTGGGGGCAGATTTATCAAGGGTCGAAGTGAATTCGAGAGCATTTTCGAAGTTAAAATATTTGAAATTCAAAGTAATTTTTTGAATACTTCATCCTTCGAATAGGATACTACAACTTTGAATTTATTTTGACTTCGATTCGAAGTAAAAATCGTTCGACTATTCGATAATCTTAGTACTGTCTCTTTAAAAAAACTTAAATACTTCACCAACTTAAACCTGCCGAAGTGCTATGTTAGCCTATGGAGACCTTCCAGAGCAAATTTAAAAGTTTTTTTATACTCTAAGAAAAATCGTACAATCGTACGATAAAGTCGCTCGAATCATATGATTTGAAGTACGATCGGAGTACTTCGAATTCGAATGTCAGAGGATTCTATTCAATGGTAGAATTTCGAAGAATTTTCCACTTCGAAATTGGACCCTTGATAAATCTGCCCCTCAGTGTTACCCTTTGCATGTAGCAACTACGGATACATGTGACCTAATGAAACTAATGTCGTTACTGATGCTGTGTGCATTGTTTTGGCAGATATGATGCTATTTTTGCACAAAGTGGATACAAATTTGAGGCTAATAAACTAGAGTTTTAGGAAAAACCCTGTATTTTAGGTATTAGAGAAATACTGTGATAAGATTGGCCATACCACACCTTTCATGTATTTAAATCCTATAACATTTTCATACTAACTCATAAGAACAGATGCCCATTAGCCATAATCCCTAGAACACAATAATAGGTGAAGTGGCTATTGCTAATTGTCTGAGTTTGGGATTTCATGTCATTGCATGGATTATAAAAGCTTTCAAGCCTTACAGACATGTATGCATTTCAAATTACATATTTGTATTCACACAATGATATTCTTGGTAATGAATTATGGGGTTGAGATTTACAAAATAAGTATTTAGTTATTAGGAGGCAACATCAATAGTTAAAGGTATACTGGCATGGGGGAAAGAAATCAAAATGAATCAGTTAATAGTGCTGCTCCAGCAGAATTATGCACTGAAATCCATTTCTCAAAAGAGCAAACAGATTTTTTTATATTCAGTTTTGAAATCTGACATGAGTCTAGACATATTGTCAGTTTCCCAGCTGCCCCCAGTCATGTGACCTGTGCTCTGATAAACTTCAATCACTCTTTACTGCTGTACTGCAAGTTGGAGTGATATCACCCATCCCTTTTCCCCCCCAGCAGCCAAACAAAAGAACAATGGGAAGGTAACAAGATAATCGCTCCCTAACACAAGATAACAGCTGCCTGGTAGATCTAAGAACAACACTCAATAGTAAAAAACCATGTCCCACTAAGACTCCTTCAATTACATTGAGAAGGAAAAACAGCAGCCTGCCAGAAAGCTTTTCTCTCCTAAAGTGCAGGCACAAGTCACATGACCAGGGGCAGCTGGGAAATTGACAATATGTCTAGCCCATGTCAGATTTCAAAATTAAATATAAAAAAATCTGTTAGCTCTTTTGAGAATTCTGCTGGAGTAGCACTATTAACTGATGCATTTTGAAAAAAACATGTTTTCCCAGGACAGGATCCCTTTAAGAATATTGCATATAATATAGGCTAATGCCTGCTGATCACATTTACATTTTTTGTTAAAGCTTTGCAAATGAATGCGTTGCAGTTTGCGGTTGAGTTGTCTTTGATTCTATGATTTTTATGATTTATTTTATAACCAACTTGAAACATTGAGAAGTTTAATCTTTCCACCTCTGATATGCCAAGATACCTTTGAAAATTATCCACTCATTGCTGATTTCTTTTTGGGACTTGGAAAATTAATTTTATCCCTCAAAATTAAAAAAATGGTGGCTTCTCCTCATTTTTCAAATAACTTTGAAATCAATGGTCATTTTTTTTCATGATTTTTTTCTCCCATGAAAGAAAATGCAAATTTTGCTGCAAACATGTAGCCGGTGCTCAACTTTATTTAAGAGTGCAATGGCCATAAAAGTGGAAGTATTAACTTTTGCAACAGTGTTTCTCAGACAGATGTTAGAGCTCAACTAGTCTTTAATTTCTTTTTGATGTATCTTTCAAAATGAACTCCAATTATAAAGCAGTATTGATAGCTCTGTCCCTTGCAGTACCCTTTCTCAACAGCTTGCCAAATAGTTTCATGGTCTATTACAGGCTTAAACATTTTAGAATATTTTTGGGCTGTGTATTAAAAAATATCATATCCCTCATTATAAGTTGCCATTTCATAAATTCTAATTACTGTATATAGATCTATTTTTAGACACTGAGGATGAGGCATTCATGCTCTGTCTTTGAAGGATAGCTCAGGCAAAGCAATATGACCACCACCCTCATGTGTTGAAACATAACTGAAAGATATAAATATAAAAAGCATATTTAGGGGCCCATTTACTTAGCTCGAGTGAAGGAATAGAGGAAAAAAATCTTCTAATTTCGAATGGTCGAATATGGCTACATCGACCATCGAATGGACTGCATCGACCATCGAATGGGCTACTTCGACCATCGAATGGGCTACTTCAACCTTCGAATCGAACGATTCGAACTAAAAATCGTTCGACTATTCGGCCATTCGATAGTCAAAGTACTGTCTCTAAAAATTACTTTGAGCCCCTAGTTCGCCACCTAAAACCTACCGAGGCCAATGTTAGCCTATGAGGAAGGTCCCCATAGGCTTCCTAACAATTTTCTGATCGAAGGAAAATCCTTCGATCGATGGATTAAAATCCTTCGAATTGTGCGATCGAAGGATTATTCCTTCGATCGTTCAATCGTAGGAATATCGCTAAATCCTTTGACTTTGATATTCAAAGTTGAAGGATTTACATTTGGCAGTCGAAGATTGAGGGTTAATTAACCCTCGATATTCGACCCTATGTAAATCTGCCCCATAGTGTTTAAAACTCCACCCCTGAATTTCCCTGTTATACATTAATCTCTCCCTTATTTTACAAAGTTTTGCCACAACAATGGAAAACAGGTAAAGTTACTCAATTAAAATCTTTATGAATAGAAATCTGGATACAATAAGATAAAAGTACTCACTAGCCCATAAATAAAGCAATCACTGCCAGCTGAGCCCATTTTAGAAAAGAGGACAAAAGTCATTCATACTTGAAATAAATAATTTATTTTTTTATATTCCATTTGAAATAAACATTTCAGTCTCCTTGAACATATTCTAATGTCTCCACTGTCTTCAAAAACAGTCCAAGGAGAATGATATGTAAATGCCACAGTGCTGTGCATTATAATAAAAATTTGATTTTCTCACAATATGTGGAGGTGAAGCAGCCTTGCGCAAGGGCTAGGTAGGGCATTGTGGTTTAAGGACTCAAAAGATAAAATAATAACATGATCTGTATTAAAAAAAAAATGGACCTTTCATTAACGTGTAAATGTGTTGTTGCCCTAAAATGTTCCTCAATTGTAAAAATTTTAGCTTGCAATATAAAATAGATAATTGGGAATTGGTTCCATCAATTTCACTTTGAAACCCAAGTAACAGATTAAAAATGTTTATAAAGAAATATTGACATGAAGTGAATATAATAATGAAAACATTCATTTTATCAAAAAAGTGTTGTAATATTGATGTTGGCTTGAATGCTTTTCAAAAAGTGAAATGCTGTTTACGTTGTTCATATTTCATATTTGGGAGAAAATACTGCATGCTTCACTCTCATTTTGAAAACCGATTAATATGACCTGTAGCTATTTGAGATACATTAATTAGTACTTTACAACTATATGGCATGGTTCAAAATACTTCATAACAAAATGTGTTTTGTGCTTTGCACCCATACCCCTTTCAGTTTGAAAATATTATCTGTTTGATTTGAAATCTAAATTGCCTTTTTAAAATCATACAATTTGTATAGACCCAGGTAAAATTCTGTGTAAAGGACCTTTAAGGTTTATATGTAATTAAAAATGCTTCCAAAAAGCAGACTGAAAGTAAAAGGTTGCCATTAACATATTTTAGCCATACTCTTTACATTGCACTATATTTTGAATCAAGCAGAAGTCACAAAGCATCTTGCTATTTGTACAAGTATTCTGTTTATAGACCCTAAAGCGGGGGGGGGCAATTTTGTGCTCTTAACATTCCAGCACTTACTCCTATACCAGTGAATGACAAATAGGATCTGCTATCTGGAATGCTTTGATCCCGGTCTTCTATATAAGGGATCTTTCAGTAATGTGGATCATCATATCTTGTCAGCTAAAATTATTTAACTAAAGCTTACATAAAGAAGTAGGGCAGACATGGTGAACATCAGGGTTTGGGCTTGTATACTATCCCAAGACAGCCACAGCCCTTTAGCAATAAATATCTCTGCTTCCAAGTGTGCCCCTGTAGCTCCCCATCTTATTTTCTGCTGATTCACTGCATATGCTCTGTGCTGCTGTCACATACTGAGCTTAGGGACTGATGCACAATATACTGAGTATAAATAATATAAATGCTACAATATAAGGCTGATTAGAAAATGATTCAGAGTATTGGTACATGGCAGCTCAGAAACTGTCACCAGCGCACGACGGCGCTTCCCTTAGATTTGGTGCCGAAATCAAGATGGTGGCACCCATAGCTACCACATGGGTAGTGGTGGTGCTGGCTAATTGACGCCAGCATCAGGATGCCAGCGCGATGATGTAACGCAAGCTGGCGCCAAATTCAAAATAAAAGGATGCCCAGGATGCCGGTTCAATGCCCAAGGTTTTGTTTTTATAGGTTTTGTTTTGAAACATTCCTGGGTGTTTTATAATTCTTGTTGTACTGTATTTTGGACTTGGCCCTGCCTGAAGATCGACTTTGCTAATTTATCTGCCTGCCTTTTGAACGACTGTCTGGATATTGATTTACAATCACTCTTGATCCCTATTGGTGCTGAGAACTTGGACTTAACCCTTTAACTTCCTCCTTGGTCCGGACTACTCCCGCTGGGAGCCATTAGACCCCCTGACAGAAACCAGTACAATAAGTATCACAGTTAAATAATCATCCCTGTAGCATCAGATTATATCACAGACAAAACTCTCCTGTTCTCCTTGATGATTTTCAACAGCTACTGTACTAAGCTTAGCTTCTTAATAACTGTTCAAATTACACTGAGCATGTGCAGTGTCAATGACACTAACAAAATACAAGATGGGAAACTTCTGTGAAGGCCTGAATCATTAATATTATAGAATTGCTGAAACTTTAGGCTGGTTAAATAAGTTCAGTATATAAAACATGGTATTTCTAGTCATATTCACTTTTAGGTTTAGTTCTCTTTTTAACTTTGAATAAACCCAATAGGATTGTTTTGCCAGCAGTATGGATTCATGCAGCCTAGGTACCAATAAGTACAAAGTATTCTGTTGTATTACAGAGAAAAATTAATTAATTAAAAAAAAAATCTGAATTATTTGATTTAAATACACTCTAGGGGTGATGTCTTTCTGGATAACGGGTTTCTAATTAAAGGAATCCCATATCTGTACTGTTTAAAAGGGAACTTTTCTTAATGTTTGTACTATACTGCACATTGAAATCCTACTGCAAAACTGTTGTACTCAAATCATCAATTTGAAAACAAATTTGCCTTAATTAGAACAGTAGAATTTGTATAGATCTAGGTAAAATTCCATGTCAAGGCCCTTTCAAGATTTATATGAAATTCAAATTAACATTGTATATACATAAAAACTACTAGAGATGCTCTTTTGTAAAATGCTCCTCGAGACAGGCTCACAATTAGAGAGGTCCATGACAATTTAGCTTTTTGAGCATGAGTGTTAACATACACAAATTGGAATGACATATGGTTTTCCATATGGAGATTTATTCCCATGCTAGCCAGTTTGAATTTACTAATGTCTGCAGTGCATTACTCATCAGAAAGCAAAGGAAAAGCTAAATAAAGTGACTCAGCATGTGGTTATATATTTTAATAATTTCAGGAGATCAATTGAGGACTATCTCTTTTCAATGCTAAAGCAAAAGATTAAATGTTTATGCTTCTTTAAATTGTATATTTAAAGAAGAATGGCAAAAACAGGTAAAAGATTTGATGTTACTTCCCAAATAGAAATTAGAAATATAACCTGTCTGAAACGCATAGAGTCAATGGCCATCAAAGTTTAAAGTTAATGAGTGTTTTTCTTGCGGCAACTTTTTGTGTCTCTGCGACTATGTCCAAATACATTAACACATTGACACAAGTCAATGGGGGGAATGTAATAAAAGTCGGTAACGGAAAAAATATTCGCAATGCGAAAAGTTCTGCCTCTTTGCAAACAAATTTGCCTTTGTGTGAATTTAATAAAGCTTTTGCGAAACTGTTTAGCTACCACTTCTGACAGTGGAAGAAGGTTTTCAAATTTTATAGTTAGCACCAGTGCACAGTGAATGTAATAAAACTTTTTACTGAAAAAGTTGTTACGTTTGCTCCAAAAATTACGACACCTTCAAGCACTTCTTAAAAGTGGGCAATGCGCAATTAAAATTTGCAATGTAATAACAGTTTAAGGAAGAGTATTACTTTGCAAAATGAGACTTTTTATTCTTATTTGTGCGAATTGTTTTGCTCTTTGCGACTTTTATTACATTCCTCCAAAAGTGCGTTTTTTGTTATGGCAACTTTTTTGTCTCACTGACATTTTTGTTGCAACAAATTTCTGCCACAGTTTTGCGAAAAAATTGCTGATGGGGAATTTCACCGTGAATCTATGGCTGGGGAAAAATGTGCTTGTCACTAGATATTACACATTGTTGACAAGATAATGTTTGATTTTAGTTAACCACATACAGTATTAACTTAAAATTAATTTTGTTTTCCTTCACTCCAGCATTATACTCTCTGTAAGGATTGCTGCTTACCCTGGTGGTCTAGTGGCCGGTGGGGGCTACCGTCGTGTCTCCGACAGGAACGCCCGATGTGTTGTCCCATCCAGCACCGGTTCTCCTATGGCGCGTGTGGCGCGAAATTCAAAGTGGCTTTGTAATATAACACATTGCCCATTTTTAGGTTCAATTAGATTGTTCCAAGTGCTATTGCTACTTGTACTCTTGATTTCCTTGTTATTGATCCTTGCTTAGCGTGACTATTCTGAACTATGTATCCTGACCCTTGCCTGCCTGGTTATCCTGAACTCTCCTAGCTGACCTTGCCTGTATGATTATTCTACTCTCTCCAATCCTGATTCCAGCCTGTCTGGCTATTCTACACTCTCCAATCCTAATTCTGGCCTGTCTGATTATTCCATTCTGCTTGAGATGTCCCAGCCTGCCTTCCTGGTGGTGTTCTTCCATTCAGTATCTTTGGTGAGATGATTGTGCCCCTTTGCTCATTCAGAACCTGTAGCTTTGCTCCACTCTTAATAAGACCTGGCGGCATCCAATTAGCTGAGGGCTTCTCACGAGGTGAAAGGGGTTTGTTAAAGGCAGAAGCAAGAGACTAGACCAGGGAGCCTAGCACTGGTTCTGGATTTAGAGTGCCGTTTGTGACACAGCCAAACACTCTTGTTAATAAAACAAAAACGTTATTTTACTTTCACTTTTCAATGTCATGCAAGAAAGTCTGGTTCATTGACCCATAATATATAATGCAGTTCATCATTAAAACAATGGGCAAAGTAAGAAAAAGTTTTGTTAAATACAGTAAATGCAGGTTGAAATTTGTCTTATCACCAAAGGGAATAGGAAGTATGATTATATTCACGCAAAAAAAAAAAAAACATCTTTGCAAAAATGTTAGGTTTTAACATCTCTGCAAGGGAGAAGCAATTCACACAGATAAATATGTGAATTTGTGGTTTTGATGCAATGCTCTAAATCATCATGACTTATGGAGCTTTTGTAAACTAACATAAAAGGAAATGGGTCAAGCAGGCCATTTAGAGATGGAATATTTTCTGTATCCTGTTAATATAGTGCAATTATAAGGGCAACAGACCCCATGACTGCGAGAGGCAGGGGTTTGGGGTGTAATATTGTTTGGTGAACCATTTTTCAGTGGTAAATAGGCATGCATATTTTGTTATTTGGTTTCCCATTGTTTTTCCTTGAATCATTCTTACTTTATGCTGAAGTTTTACTTTGCTGAAAAAAATGTTACTCCTCTGACAGATGATGGAAGAGATGCTTGAGAGACCGAACTTGAACTTGCAACTAACGCATTGTTGTCTTTATAATACTCTTACTAGAGTGAAAAAAAAAAAAAATTAAAGATAGGGAAAACATATGTCTGTGAATCTGCTAATAGCATAATGGCAAATATCTCTACAGGTATGGGATCCTTTATCTGAAAACAATTTGTTTTGTCTTTTGCATCTGTACCCATTTGGATTTGCACAAGCTGCCAGAAGGCAAAACCCCTTTGTGCTTAGAAACTCCTGGGGCAAAACTATTGTACCCTGTACTAATAATTAAGTGAAATATGTTATGCAGAAAGCTTCAAATTACAGAGAGGCCATCTCTCATAGAGTCAAATTTAGGTTAATTATGCACATTTTTAAAATGATTTCCCCTGTAATAATTAATAAAAAGTACCTTTTAACTTGCATGAGTCTATATTGGTGGCAAAAAAATCCTATTGGGTTCATTTAATGTTTTTGTTTTTTAGTAGACTTAAAGATATGTTGATCCAAAATTAAAAAAAAATTCTTATCCAAAAAATCTAAAGTCTCAAGCATTCTGAATAGCAGTTTCCATACCTGTACAATTATGCATCTAGGCTCATTTACTAACATATGTTTACTTTGCAGCATTGCAGTTTTTTTTCTGATTGGTCTTCTACAAGCTATAAAATGAAAGCAGAGATCTGACTGGCTGCAAGGGGTGTGGTATAATTTTACACTTTACAAATCAGCCCTGTAGAGTGTAATTGATTTATTTATAAAGAGGGCAGAATGTCAATGCACAGTTACCTTCTACACAGGTGGATGTTCATATTCTATTGTGCAACAAATCCTTAAGGACCATGGACTACTGTGTTTGACATTGTAAAAAGTAAAATGAGGTCTAGGCATGCTGAGGCAGCTATTATTTCTTGAAACCAATTTCCATGCAATACTGGAGTAACCGTATCCATGCAAGATGTAGCTCACTTTGATATAAGAACATTTTATATTTTAAATATTATGACCAAGAAAAGCAAATAAACCCATTTATTTCTGAAAAGAAATAAACTGCACTTATTAAATGTTAAGTAACTTATTTCTTTTTTTTAAGCTTTGATTACTGTTCAAGATTTTTTTGTATGAAGTAAAACAGTGATCATAAGAATGATACGGAATAGAAACATGGATCATGAAGAAGTCCAGTCCATGCTGATAATGACCGCACGACACGTGCTGCATGGTTTCAATTGCAGGAGACAGCATGGGGCCAGTAAGAACAATTGTAGCAGTTCAAATGGTTCTCTACTTCATGGTTCAGATACCCGAGAATTTGCTTTTTGATTTCCTATTAATGTTTGTTTTATTTCATTCTTGGTCTTGTTTTTGAAGGTAGGCAATTTAGCATTTGAATCTAGGAAAAAGAAAACCCTTTAACTTTAAAGCTTGTCCTGTAATAACCTGACATTTCCAGTCATAAACCATATTAAAATTCATTTTCTTTTTTGTAATCTAAAATAAAGTGAAAGTTGTTTAGGAAAGTGGAATAATTCACCCCTTTGAAAAACAAGAGACAAACTCAAGAAGACAAAATCACATTTTCTTCTTTTGAAAAGTTTAGATGAAAGCTAAGAACCAGTGGGAAAGGCAAAATGATTGAATTATTTATTCTTCAAAGAAGCCAGGAACCCCCCCCCTTCCCCAGATGTAAACACATGACAAGCAATTGTGTTCATTCTCTTTCTACCTACTAATGACAAAGTAGGCCTGTAACCCTCTGTTGGCAAGCATTAAAGATGATCTTTGGATTCTATGTTAAGGTGTTAGGGTATATTCATTGAAGAGTGGAAAGTCCCCCTTTAGGAAAATATGCTCATTTATTGGCATTCAGTATTAAGTGGCAAACAAGACAATGGCATATGGTTTTGCTCATATGCTCTGCCAAACATTATTAAACAGCAGCAAACCTAAAACTCATTACATTGTTATAATAATTTCCAATTATTTTTTAGGATCTTTTTATCTTCTAGGACTTGCTGAAACTATATGTATATCATATATGTATACATTCCCATCTATAGCTAAAATGTACGTTTTTGTGTACGTAGTGGCAGGCAGGGACTCCATCTGCCAAAGAATATACCAGTTATGTTCTTTTGCAAATGAACTGTTCTCTATGCATCAGCAGCTTCAGCCACCTCCACAGAGAGTGTGCAGCAGTGACAGCCCCCTAGGCAATGAGGTGGGGAGATGTCATGTCTGTTTTGCGGAACGATTGACGCAGAGCCAACCTCAAAGCAGATGTGATTGATCTCGCTTCTGCTGTGCTGCTAGACTTCCTCTACCCCTAGTGCCACCCACAGACTTCCTGCTGCGCAGCACTCTACAGACACAGATTTCAAGGACCCCTCCAGTGATTTCATTGTCCCCCTTCTCCAGGAATGGTAAGTTGACTTTTGTTACACACTTACATACATTTATACACATTTTGTGGGTTTATGTACTATTAAGGGGCACATAATACGCAGTTGGGGTTTTGTTCACAGAAGTCGAAATGGCATCCAAGAAAATTCACATGCACTTTTTTCATAAGGGGTCCACACATGCCATCTGCTTTGGCAAATGTATGTATTGGGCATCAAACTGTTCAGTAGACCCTTGGTGTTCATATTTAGGATGGTTAACCATTGTATGTTAGAAATTGGGTGAAATAAATGCAGCAAATAGCAATATTTCTTTTCAGAAATGTCATAAAAACTGCTGTCTTTAGCATAGCTTTGCAGTTTGGAGTAGAAAGACATAATTACCCATTTTGGATTCATCACAGCACAATGATAGTTATACAGTTGGTTGGAACCTTGATGAAGCCAATGAAGGTGAAATGCGCATTCGCATGGGGGAACCTGTGAGTCAAAATTGCAGTTAATCCTTGTATATGTCTTACAATTTGGCAGAGAGGCATTAGTTTTTTCCGGTCAATTGGGCAACTGCTGTCCTGGTGAATTCCTATACAATGAGTGGATCTGTAACGTATGTGTTTGGTAAATCCATAGGAAGCAACATTGGAAAAACCTAGCTGGTGGCATCAAGCTCAGACTACACTAGCTAGAAGTAACAAGAAATTAATTAGGAGGGAAATCTGTGAACTGAAACTTTCTTATTTATATGTTTCATAAGGTAGAGGATAGTGATGGGTGAATCTGTCCTGTTTCACTTTGCCAACAAATTCGCGAAATCGCAAAGAATTCATGAAAAGCATTGAGGACAAAGGGCATCAAAATTATTTTGATGTGAGACAATTTTGACACAAGCGACAATTTTTATATGTGTGACTCTTTTGTCTAAATACATTAAAGTCAATGGGTGTTCGAATAATTTTGATGTGCGACAATTTTTTTGTTGCAGCAAATTTTTCCACAGCGACTTTTCAGTTTTGTAAAAACTTTCACAGTCAGTGAAATTCAGAAATTCACCGCAAATCATTGCCTGCCGAATAAATTCAAGTAGGCTGCACAATTGGGCATTACTGGTTTGTTTTGAGAGTGTACCTACATTAATTGTGTGTTATTCAGCCAACAATCCTTTCTCTGTGCTACACTCAACTAAATTTGGTCAGTCATTTGGATAAACATCAGGTTGACCCCTATGTAGCTCTCTTTACATTGTGCTAAGTTTATAGGAATTTGTTAGTGAAAATCCCAGTATGCAACAAATGGAAGAAGTTGTTACAAATCTATTTTGAGCTAGCCAATGAAAAGGTTACTTTGACATTTAATCAACATTTAACATCGTTATAATGTGCAGTGAACTTAATTGTCTGTCTGAATAATTAAAATACCTTGGGAAAGGCCTTTGGTTAATCACAAAGCTTATAATAGATCTTTTGTGTTTTTACCAAGGAAATGGTACCCTTTCTTTTCTTTACTCTAGAAATGTGTTGCCATTTGTCAATATTGCATATTTTTTCCCTTTATAGGGGGTGATATGGTTTTTATTACTTATAACTACAATGGTGCCAAGTTAATTTATTCACAAAAGAAAAACACACATTCTTATTTTATCCATATCAAATAGTGGTAAACATTGCATTGTATCCACATCAAACAGGACCTTATTCATTTCACAGTTTGTCTTATAATGTACATGGTATGTAATTGGTAGCCAGCATTTATGCTGATTACATTTAATCAACAAAATTTGTTTTTTTAAAAAATTAAAATTCACGAATGTATTTGGTTTAGCAAAAAAACAACCCATAAACCATTCAATACATACATTTTAACTGTTTTTAATGGTTTGGTCATTGGACTATATGTGAGGCCATTCCTTTGATTGTAAAATGTATGGGACAGCAACCATATTCTGATTGTGTCTCTTACCAAATTATATTTAATCTCTTCATAATTATAATTATTTTTTTATAATGTTTGTCTTCATTGTTTATTCTCTTCTTGTAGTATGCAGTGCTGAATATTTCAGTAGTGCTTTAGAAATACCTACATTCATTTGAACTGTCACACTGAATATTGATGACCAAATCTGTCCCACTTAAACAAAAAAATCATGAAAATGCTGAAAAATTTGCAAAACGCAGTGACGACAATAGGTGACAATTTGTTTTACAAATTTTTATGCACGCAACTTTTTTTCTTACACCAAATGCATTAAAGTCAATGGCCACTTTTTTCTTGAGGCAACTTTTTTTGTCTCTGCGACTTTGGTTGTGCCAAATTTTCACAACAGTTTTGCGAAAGAATTCACAGATGGCGAAATGCCGAATTTAGCCATAAATCCATGCCTGGTAGAAGAATTTGCTCATTATGAACTCTGAACTGATAACACCAATTTTAAATAGTTTGTCATTGATTTCAGACTTCCATAATGCCACAAGCACAGCCTGGCCTTCTTCTACTTGGTGCTTGGTTAGATAGGTTTAGTTTATAAGGATACATTTATAAGGATACAATTTGCAAGATATTCATGGCTTTTGTGTATTTTTATAATATATGTGCATATATGTAGTGAGTTATAGGTAGTGTCACAGGTTTAATTAGAGTTTTATTAAAGTTAGAATATCTAGGAGGTATGGGTGACCTGACCTCCAACTGTAAAGAAATCTAGCATATGAGTAGCGTAGTTTTTAAGTTTTGCTAAGAGAAGATTTACATGAAGATGAACATATTATTTTTGAAAGAAGTAAAATTAGGATTGACTAGTGATTTATAATGGAATGGTGAGTCATTTTGTATCAAGATAAATTAACAAGGTTTTCAGCAATTAAAATACTTGGTGAGAAAGCACATGAGACAAAGGAGAAAGTTAGAAGTATGATTGCGATTAAAAGACAGGAACAAAATAACCAGTGCTCCGTTGTAGCAGAAAAGCATGGATTTTAAATGCATGACTTCAGAATCAGAGTTTAGTCACATTTTACTTTATTAAAAGTGTCTCTTTTCATCCTCATCTTCCATGTACTTAACGGGATATGGTCATGTTTTTCATGGTGTCGTTTTTATTTCTAAATTCTCAAAACACTGTTTACACTGCAATAATTCAATCTACCATGTAAAATTTGATTTCTAGTGAATTTTTCTTAATTTTAATATTGGTGTGCAGGCGGCAATCTCAGGTCACTTTGCCTGGTCATGTGCTTTCAGAAAAAGGCTTGCAGTGCAGCAGGTAAGCAGGCAAGCCCCTGGGGAAATTACAATGTCAGATTTCAAAATTATTTAAAAAAAATAAAAAAAATATGTTTGCTCTTTTGAAAAAAAGGCTTTCAGTGCAGAAGTATGCTAGAATAGCATTATTAACTGTGTTTTGAAAACATGTTTTCCCATTACAGTATCCCCTTAAAAATCAATACTGTTATTAATGTGTAACACATAAACAGATAATGTGTCACATAAACAGATAACACATAAAAAAATTCTGTATCTTTGGCAGATGTTAAAATTACATATTTAAAGGTTTGGAAGGTGGACCCCTGCTGAGGCACATCTATATACATATCAATTTGTACAATATTTGCCACAGACTAAAAGCAAAAGCCATCTTGGTCAATGATTGTCACCAGAAAGCTAAGGACATGAAGTCAAACAGCAAGACATTAAAGGGATCCTACCATCGGAAAACATGTTTTTTTTTCAAAACACATCAGTTAATGTGTAAATGGCAGGCTGCTGTTTTTCCTGTAACTGAACGTGTTTCAGTGGGACGTGGGTTTTTACTATTGAGTGGTGTTCTTAGATCTACCAGGCAGCTGTTATCTTGTGTTAGGGAGCTGTTATCTGGTTACCTTCCCATTGTTCTTTTGTTTGGCTGCTGGGGGGGGGAAAGGGAGAGGGGTGATATCACTCCAACTTGCAGTACAGCAGTAAAGAGTGATTGAAGTTTATCAGAGCACAGGTCACATGACTTGGAGCAGCTGGGAAATTGACAATATGTCTAGCCCCATGTCATATTTCAAAATTGAATATAAAAAAATCTGTTTGCTCTTTTGAGAAATGGATTTCAGTGCAGAATTCTTCTGGAGCAGCACTATTAACTGAACTCATTTTGAATTTTTTTTTCCCCATGACAGTATCCCTTTAAGGCCACAATACCTATTGTGATACACCTTTTATCATGAATCGTAAGGCAGATGTGCCATATTGGGGAGTGTGGTTGTTTCCTGAGATGGGAGGGGACCTCTTCTGGACTTAGGATGTATACCTCAACCTTATCCTTTAATGTTACATTGGCACAGTTAACAGTGTGATATGTTCTCATCATATAAATAAAGACAAATGCGTCTACAAATACCCTGTGTCAGCCATACCCACTGTAAGATATTTTGGTAGTTTGGTAGACAGTTGAAAAGAATGTGTCAGTCAATACAGTCAATAATAGTGTAAATAAAGCTTTGATGGGCTTTGAGTGAAGCATGCATGTAAAGGTACAATGGAACACAATCTAGGAATTGTGTGTGTATATGGGAAAAAATAGTGCAAATGTATTGCTATGATTAAATGTCGTGTTGTGGGGGGAATGCTGCTTGCAGTGTTCCAGAAAGTACGGAAGCATTATTTATGTGAAAAGTAACAGAAGGAGCTAAGACCCAATGGTACCAGCACTGACTCCAGCTTTGGACTTGATTAATTGAGAAATGTCATTCAGAGCAAGTAATCCTATTCCCTTGCTATTCTGTGAAACCTAGTTAACAGTCTAAAAATGTCTCCCCTAATAACATAAAACACCTTTTAAAAATATCCTTTTTCTGGTTGGAATACCTTTTTTAGCCATGTGATACATTTATTCTGAACAATGGAAATTTGATTCATATGTAATTTAATTGTGACCTCGGGCAAACAACTTCATCTCTCAGTGCCTCAAGCACCAAAACGAAAATTGCAAGAGCCACAGGGCAAGAATACGTTCGTAAAAACAAGTTCAGATGTAGCCATCATTTTTTTTGTACCCACCTTTGTTGATTGTGACAAAACAGGCAGGTGAGCAGAGAATCCCCATGTAAACAGAGCTTATGGTATGCAGTGTCAGTTCTAACCAAAGAGTTCCATTGATATTTAACTGATGGGATGGAACAGTGATTTGTATAATAAAAAAGTAAAACATATTTCAATGTTTTTATTATAGTGGCTCCTTAAAGAAAGTATACTTAAACAGTAATTGATGATCCCAGTAATATATGTAATTAGCACTCATTAAACTCACACTGAAAAGCCTAATAGTCAATGCATATATAAAGAAGAGTCCATGTGAATAATACGAAATGTAAGGTGTTGAATCCTAATTGCCAGTGTCTGGACTCACACCTCTGATGTTAGCCAAGCAAGATCATATCATATACTAATGGAAGAAAAATCTATTGATTTAATAGTTTTAAACTTAGTTCAAAATAATGACTATTTCCAATGTTATGCTGTGTATTTTTCTGAAAATTACTAGATCCCTTTTCATAACGCTGAACATTAGGGATAAGTGAATTTTTTTTTTTTTTGAGTGGTTAAGAATTTCGGCAAGCTTTGTTTTGCTCAAAAAGTGTTTTTTTTCCAGTGCAAGAAACAAGGCCCTTTGACTCCAATGCATTTACTTCAAGAAAAAAATGGCCATTGAGTTCAATGCATGCGGTATAAGAAAAATACATCAAATCAAAGAGCTATTGACTCCCTTGCATCTGGCCTGAAAAAAATGCCCATTGACTTTAAATTTACCATTTTCCATTTTTTTTCTGTGGTTTTAGGAGAGAAGCAAAACAGGGAAAGTTCACTCATCACTAGTGACATTTTGTTATTGATCAAACCAGTAAATACCAGTAGAATGGCAGCAAGGCCATTCAAAACCTGCATAATTCTGTAGAGATTCTCAATGGAATTTGAGTTGTTTGGTGCCATACACTTGATAATGCATACATATTGGCTATGTTGGAAGGCATGCTTGCCTGTCTGTAACCATCAATTGATCTGTGCTTATTTTTCATTGCTTAAAAGGTTGTTTTAAATTATAAAACTTAGTTACTCTACAAAGTTAATTAACATTTTTTGCTACAAAGTGAAGCCCATTTTAAAATAAGATTTACACAAAGTAATGTGCTGTAACATACAAATAATGATTCATTATTCTGTTAGAGAATTGATTAAAAGTCTAAACTTGTCAAACATTACAGGTAGGCCCTAGAGAAATGTCAAGCCATGTCTGCAGTGCTGAAAATAGAAGTAGACAAGTGCTGGGTGCTACATGTGTAATCTCTAGGCTGAACTATTGATCCACCCACTATATTTTACATTTCTACTCAGTGTTTCTTTAGTTGTGTTTCTGAATGAAGCACAGTTTCAGCATATCCATGTACTCAATTAATTAACTGTTCATCTAGTGTTTATGGCTATACTTTTTTCAGGATTTTATTTTTTTTTTTTTTTAGAAAGGCTTAGGGGGTTATTTACAAAACTCTGAATGACAAAAACTCATAAAATTTGAGGGGTTTTTTTAGTATAAAATCTGAAGTTTTTAGTGAAAAAAAAAATCACAAATTTTTCGAAAAAAACATAACCCGAGGAAGGAAAAAGTCTGAATCCAAAGATCCGGCATCTCAGACCTTTTCGAGGTTGCATACAAGTCCCAAAGATTTTTTGATCTCACTGAGTTTCATGCAAAATTCTGAAGTTTTTGGGGGTTTTGGCCAGAAATATTTTTCAAGATTTTTTCCTGCAAACAAATTTTTCCAGTGAAGCTATAAAATCTCCACTGTTTTAAAAATCCTTTTAAAAACTCTTATACTGTATAAGCTTGTTTTCATGCTGAAGGTACACTCTGTTAAATATCTATGCTTCTACAGCATTTACATTTTCTCATTCAAATGTAAATACAGTATTCAAGTAGAAACCTCATGAATGCATGCAAAATGGCTTTTTTTTATTGAATAGCTGATATAATGTGACCTTGCTTTTTAATCAATAGTATTGATGCTGATTTATCAAATATATAACTTGGAGTTCCTGAAAGATTTCCAACAGTTCAATATTTATCGAAACTTTTCTGACAAACACTTGACAGGAACATTTTGAACAGATTGACACATGAAACTTGACAAAGGTGTCACTTCAATTATTAAATAATAATACATTGTTAATTAAATCTTGAATATCAAACATTTTATTCACAGTGCAGATCAGCAAAAAAAAATCAAGCTATGGTAAATTAGCCCCACATAGGAAAATCTGCTCCTTTGGTGACATAACAGGGGGACCCTGTGCTATAATTTTTCATAGAGGACTCTCTAGAATTTTTCAGCTGCCCTGATAAAACAATCGAAAATCCTAGGCCACTGGTATTGATACTCAATATACAAAGTTGTTCCTGGAACTAGATTTTAATTCCCATTGTGAATGAGATACAGCTTTATGCGGCATTATTGAACTTTCGTCTGAATCAGCTGACAGTTATGCATTTGTTACTGAGTAAAAGTCTGAAGATGCATGGATAAATACATTATTTTAAACCTCAGGTTCTACATAATTATATATCACTCCAAAAAAAACACAATGGTATTGATTTTTGCACCTATTCAGAATGCTGTTGTATTATTGTTTGGTTATACAGTAGATCCTTTGCAGTGTGGTTTACAGTGATTTTGTTGATTTTGGCTGCAGTGTATCGGTGTTCTATTTTGACTTACAACAATTTAATTGTAATGTGTTTTTAAAGAGACTCAGACTGAACATGCTTGTTCATTTTAGAAAAAATCTTTTCATTTATATTAAGCTCCAATGATACCTTGCAACTGGTCATCAAGGGGCCAACGAGTGGACCATACTGCAGGTATATGAGGACTCGTCAGATGAGGACAACATAGATGTACAAATGGGTTCTCGGGATTCGTAAAGAGGACCTGTCACCCAATAAATATTTTCCAAATCCTACTTTATCACATTAGTTAAGCTAAAATAACTTTAATTACACTGTATAAATTATTTGAATTTTGTTTCCTTCAGTTTGGGAGGTCCTAATTATAGCAAGTAGGGAGGAGCAATTTTGTGGACACTGTTATTAAGGCAAGCCTTGCATCATCTCAGAATCTTGTTTGTGCACCAGAACAGGGGACCTGATGTCCATCCCCATGCCCTGGCTACACAATTAAATGGTTAAGAGAACTTGAAGTGTTGAATAAAAAGTGAAAGTAACTGCCTGCCCCCCTACATGCCTACGGCATAAAGGAGGAGCAGGAAATATTTTACTTACAGTTGAGATTTTTTAAATGTGTTTACAACAGCTATGAATGCTTTAATAAAAAATAATATTTGGATTTCATGTTTAATTTGAAAAGGACTTTAATTATATAGTTTTTTTTTATGTCTGGGTGACAGGTCTACTTTAAATCTGATTTTCAGCATGGTCAGCTTAAGAAAGGATCAGTTTGTACACATGGGTGTCCGCAGAAAATTTTCCAGGGTGGGTCAAGGAGGCATCTGTGGGCGGGCCTGTGAGATAGGTGGGTGTGTCACTGCCATCAGGGGGTGGAGCTATGCCACGGCGATCAGCCGATCGCCGGGTCAATCAAGGGGATCCTGCACAGTTTCCCTAATTTGAAAAACCATCCAGGAAGTTTTGACCCGGGCAACCCTTCAAAATACCGGTTGTCTGACAAGTGGCAACCCTAGTTCACACAAAGATGGCAAAGTGGCAAGTTCATGTATAAATACCCCCAGAACTCACAAACAGATGGTACAGGGGCAAGTACATGCATAAATACCCCCAGAACTCACAAACAGATGGCACAGGGGCAAGTACATGCAAAAATACCCCCAGAACTCACAAACAGATGGCACAGGGGCAAGTACATGCATAAATACCCCCAGAACTCACAAACAGATGGTACAGTGGCAAGTACATGTATAAATACCCCCAGAACTCACAAACAGATGGCACAGGGGCAAGTACATGCATAAATACCCCCAGAACTCACAAACAGATGGCACAGGGGCAAGTACATGCATAAATACCCCCAGAACTCACAAACAGATGGCACAGGGGCAAGTACATGCATAAATACCCCCAGAACTTACAAACAGATGGCACAGGGGCAAGTACATGCATAAATACCCCCAGAACTCACAAACAGATGGCACAGGGGCAAGTACATGCATAAATACCCCCAGAACTCACAAACAGATGGCACAGGAGCAAGTACATGCATAAATACCCCCAGAACTCACAAACAGATGGCACAGGGGCAAGTACATATATAAATACCCCCAGAACTCACAAACAGATGGCACAGGGGCAAGTACATATATAAATACCCCCAGAACTCACAAACAGATGGCACAAGGGCAAGTACATTTATAAATACCCCCAGAACTCACAAACAGATGGTACAGGGGCAAGTACATACATAAATACCAGCAGAACACACAAACAGATGGCACAGGGGCAAGTAATTGTATAAATACCCCCAGAACTCACAAGTACAAGGCTGCAGACTGCAATAGACAGGGCTTTCCTTCCTTCGTTTTCTCCCGCGCTGCAATCTGTGCTACTGGCCAATCAGATGCTCCCTGGCTGCTCTCTCTCTGTCACAGCTGAAGTAATACGATCCGGGGCAGCACTGTGACAAGGGAGGGGGGAGCGAGCACCTAGGGAAGGAGCTAAAAGAAAACTCTGCTGCACAGAAGAAAAATCTTCGAGGGATTGCAACAGAAACCACAGTAAGCAGCTGTGCACAGTCCGGGGGGGGGGGCACTGCCCCCTCTTGCCCCCCTCTGTGGACGCCCATGTTTGTACACAGTAAACAGTAAACGCAACCGATGAGAGCTAGACAAACTATTACCGAGAAATACAGTAGTTATATACTACATAAGAAAACTGTTTTCTTTATTTTGTGTTTTTGTGGGTATGTTTATGTCCTGTATGTGTGGACACATGCTGTTATTAAGATATGCTGTCAGTTTAGTTTATATTTTCTGTTACGTTTCATTAGATTTGATTTTAGGGTCGTGATTTTAAAGGACATCTAAATAGCAGGAATGGGGGAATCTATAGATGTGCTGCACTGAAAAGTGTTTTTTTTTCCCTTAGCTACTGGATAAATTAGATCTTATCTTGAATTCTATTCAGGGCTTAACTTTTACTTTGAGAACATTATATGCAAATAAAGGCTGAAAAAACCTGAATTGAAATCACTGCTTGATAGCTTACTTATCCTTGTTTGCCCTGGGCATAGTATCATAATCCAACCGTACTTTGCATGGCCAGTTTAGAACAGTGTTCATATGGTAATAATAATATTGCACCGACAAGCAGTTGAATCAAGAAATTAAGTTGTAAACCTTTAATGTGAACCATTTTACTAGCATTGCAATTTGTATTAACTTTCTGATGGGTCATTTTGAAGAAAATAGCTCCAGTCTTGCAATATTTTATGACCTGCAGGGTGTTGCTGGACTTTCACAACTCAGAATAATTAAATATTTTATATGGATATTAAAAAATATTTTAAAATATTACATTACAGATGACAAATCATCATGGTTTTTATGCTTATTCAGTTGAATTGTTTAGAAGAAATGCTAATGTAATTGGCTTGCATTTATATGGCTTGCATTTGTATGTCTGTCATATTTACAGTTTTTCAATATTCTCCATATTGTATATCTTAAACATGGCTGTCTATGTACATACATACCAATGTATTAAATGTGTATATTATGTCCCAATTATTGATGGGCGAATCTGTCCTGTTTCACTTGGCAGAAAAATTTGCAAAACTCTTTTTTTTTTTTTTTTTCCAAATGTGTGAAATGCATCAAAGTCAATGGGTGTCAAAATTATTTTGCTGTGGAACAATTTTTACATGAGCGACAATTTTTACATGTGCAACTTTTTTGTCCAAATGCACTAGAGACAAAGGGCGTCAAAATAATTTTTACGTGCAACAATTTTTATGCACGCAACAATTTTTAGCACGTGCAAATTTTATGCGCCAATTTTTACACAAGCGACTTTTTTGTTGTAGCAAATTTTTGCAGCAATTCCGTGAAGTAATTCGCGGGTGGTGAAATGCAGGAATTCGCTGTGAATCCATGCCCGGCGAATAAATTTGCCCATCACTACATTAATACATTACTACACTACTAATACATTAAGGAGGTTATTTATCAAAGGTCGAATTTTTGAGTATTTTTATACCTTGAATGAATTCACAATTCAAATCATTTCTTATTTAAAGGAATTGTTCAGTATAATAATAAAACTGGGGGGAAAAAATCCAATATAGTTAGTTAGTCAAAAATGTAGGGGCAAATTTACTTAAGGTTAATTAACCCTCGATATTCGACTGTCAAAGTTAAATCCTTCGACTTTGATTATTGAAGTCGAAGGATTTAGCGTGATTCATTCGATCAAACGATTAAATCCTTTGAATCGTTCGATTCGAAGGATTTTAATCCATCGATCTAACAATTTTTGTTTGACCCAAAAAAGCTTAGAAAGCCTATGGGGACCTTCCCCATAGGCTAACATTGACTTTTATTGGCTTTTATGTGACGAACTAGGTGGTCGAAGATTTTTCTTAAAGAGACAGTACTTCGACTATCGAATGGTCGAATAGTCAAACCATTTTTAGTTCGAATCGAAGATAGAGTTCCACCACACCATTAAATTATTTGCTTGGAGAAACAACAGAGAATTAAGCAAACTCTTCTTTATTTTACATGCTAAATCTGGAAGCACATACTGTACGTGAACCAGTTTAGTCATTTATAACTGTATTCAATGAACACTGATCACATGTGGGGATACCATATTGTTCAAAATAGAAACTCTTTTTGGTCAATGACACTCCTGTCTTACTAGTATGTATATGGGGTCATTAATTAATCATAACTAATTATATCCCAATATTATTAATGAAGAGCATCGCATCATTTATTTGATACTTATAAATAGCATGTGATATAACCATAATTGGATATAGTGATGCCCTGTAATATTTCTCTCCTGGGTAATATGGTTATGCTTCTTTACTTCATAGCTTATATAAATATGGCTAATGTGGATTATGGATAATGTAGAAAAATACTGTTTTTAGCACTGGTCATTCAGTTTTGTACATTTGGCAAAGTATAAAACAGACATTTCATAACTGATTAATTTATGGTATCATAAAGGAAATATAAATGGAAATGTTAAAGGTATTCTGTCACGAGAAAATATTATTTTTTCAAAATGCACCAGTTAATAGTGTTGCTCCAGCACAATTCTGTACTGAAATCTATTTTTAAAAGAACTGATTTTTTAGTATTTAATTTTGAAATTTGGCATGGTACTATACATGATGTCCATTTCTCAGATGCCCCCAACCATGTGACATGTCAGTCACTCTTTACTGCTACACTGCAATTTGGAGTGATATTACCCTCTCCCTTCCCCCCATCAGTAGCCTATCAACAGAACAATGGGCAGTTAATCAGATAAGCAGCTCCCTGACACAGCTGCTGAAAGATTTGTTTACTTTGTTAAAAGTGGTAGACATGAAAATAGCACCCAAGTAGTGTTGTCTCCTTCTCAAAGCTGAGAATCAGAATCACTGATGCTCTAAGATAGCTGCTTGCACACCAATATTACAGCTAAAAAAGTACATTTGTTGCTTCAAGAATAACATTCTAAATGGTAGAGTGACTTATTTGCAATTTCAGTGTAGTTTAGAAATAAAATGTAAACCATAAAAATCTTGACAGAATCAGTTTAACTTAAAATGCAATGTTTCTTATTATTAAATTGGCCTTTCTTTTTCTCTCCTCATTGCATTATTCCCAGTACTAACGCATAAGGTGCAACTCTACTCATTATATAAACTGGATGCAAGCTTTGGTTGCAAGGGTTATATTTGTGTCTCTAATATGAGGTGCATGTATAGTTATTTTCCTGCTATATTGTGTTCTCTAGATTTACAGATTTTGAATTGGACAAGAACTAGATGGCATTGTTAGTTGAGGAAAATGGCTTGAAGACAATGAGTGAAGGGTTGGTTAAAAGTTGTAAAAGTGAAGTAAAGTGAATAAGATCAACTAAAGAGGAAATAAAAAGACACACAAACACCAACACACCAATAATTTTGCTAAATCAAGTCCCCTGGGCTAAGCACCAGATTACATAGTTGCCAGGTGTGTATGTTGTTCATGTGTGCAATAGAAAGTTTTCTCCAGTTTTCTAAAGCCCATAAATATCATAGAAACACATTTATTTTCCTGTATCAAGCAAAATTCAGTAAGATAATGTCTTTAAATACTAAGACTATATGCTGCAATTTTATATTTTATTTTTCTTTTCTGTATGTTCTTTAGAGTGTAAATGACGAAATATGTTGAAGCTATTCTTTCTAGTATTTCATACACATGGACTGAGAGAGAATAAATAAATGATTGACTGAGAGAGAATAAATAAATGATTGAATGTGGATAAAAAGCAGTAAAATTATTTTATGATCGCAAAGCTTCAAGGGTTTAAACTTGTGGCTTGATGAAAGAATTGCCCTGACGTGAAATACTGAAATTTTTAGATGTGTAAATGTCAGTATGTGATATGGTCTTGAGGCAGCAAACCAATAGTTACTGTCCATGTTTTGTTCTGAAGCTTTTAATAGTCATTCAAGTCTTTAAATGCTGTATACAGAACTCTATAAACATTTTAATCATGTGGAATAAAGGCATACCAGAAACTGAATTCAAGTCTTATCTATCATATTTAGGATTTTGGCAGGTGGAAGATTCCAATTCATGTTTGACACACCAAAATTGCCCAACAATTAAATTTTCCTTGGCAAGTCTGTTAATTGTTTCACTTAGGCATTCGGTTTTTTTTCTATCCTGGATACTACACAATTAAGTCTATGGTTTCTATATTATTCAACTTCTAGAGCCATATTTTTCAAATCTCAACTTTGAATCCTGTAGGGTTTATTGCAGTTATACATTGCCTCCATTGATTTCCTGTCCCAGAGCAAATTGTAAATTAAAATTTAAATGGAAATGTTAAAACTGGTATATTCATCGATGCACACATGGGGTGGAATTTGATAAAAATCCAGGGTGGTAGCAAGTTAGGTGGAATCATTAAGCAAACTTTAGTGTTGAACATAGCACCACACACTTTAAGGTGCCCTACATTTTTGCTGGCCATTTTCTAACGCATAAATATAAAATTTTAGTTTATATTTAAAATGTTTCCTCTATTTATTAAACAGAACATGTCATTTACATGCTTGGGGGGGAAGTTAAATTCTAAAATAACGGATGTTTTGTGCTGTAATATGTATGTGAATATGTATATGAATAAGTATATGAATAAGTGTTAAGGGGACAAGTTAAATGTAATATGGAGATTAAAAAAAGTATTATTAGAGAAAACATTATTAGAAGATAAACATGTTTATCTGAGAATGTTTGTAACAAAACAGATGGCAGTAAGTGGACATTTCCTTAATGGCCTGATCGTCAGTCAACAGGATGACATAAGAGATCTCAGTCAGTCTGGCCGTTCTCAGATGCATATTTTAATTGAAGCAATAAGGTTCCTAATTCCACTTGGTTTCTTATTAAGAGATAAAGCTGGTAAATATTCTCTAGTCAATGTACTTTAATTAAAGCTGAAAAAATGAAACCTCACATTCACAGGATATTATGCTGTCATGTGATTAGCAAAAATCCTTTTGAGTGTGTTTTATGTGACAAAGGAATCTACAAATGTGGAACAAATGAAGCAGAAAATGCTATGGCTTTGATACAAATATACACCTTATTGTGAGCAAATTAAATTATTTTAACATTTAAATTATCCCTGGTAAATCAGTGTTGATGCTAATAATGTGAATAGTCACTGTTAGCAAGTATGCCAGTATAAGTATGTTTACTTATTAAGGTAAGTTTTATTATCATTTCCTGGAACATAATCAATATTTTAACAGTACTGTAAGGAGTATTTGCACAGTGCATGCTCACATTAGAGAATTTTAATTATCTCACTCTCCCTACAAGAAGAAACAGCTTATTCTCTTCACAACCATTGTTTAAAACATGGCCCAAGCTAACTTTAAAAGACATCTGTTGCCTTTATAAAATGCATGTTGTTGTTAGTCTCTTTATCGCAAAGATTTTTAGCTTATAAAATGTGGGGCCATGCAATTTGAGTTTGAGTCACAGTAAAGACCAGAGGGCTGAAATGTGTCAAATTAATCGAAATGCAAACTTGAAATTCAAATGTATCTCCTTTTACACCCACTTTTAATCATCCTGGACAGAATGGCAAATGCCTTTCACTGGTGGAACCCTGTGTAAACCATAAAACACATAAAACTGGAGCTCAACACATTGGACTAGTTGTGCAGTAATTTCCATTCTTAGATTTACAGTTGTCAAAAGTTATGAATGTACTACCATGGTCATTCAATTCAATAAGTAAAACTGCCATTCTAAAAATGCACCATTATATTTTTTTTCAATAGCAATGGAACTTATGTTAGATTGCAAAATAAAGAAGTTAAACACTCATAGCTGTATTAACATGAGTGCTTAAGCCACAATGAATTCTCTGAAGAGCAAAGCTGTAGGATCCTTTATTGAATTTTTGCTAAAGAAATTGTTACTCACCAAACTGAATTGGTGTTCTACATGCTTCACCCAAAGCTGTAATGAGGAATGATTCATGAAAGCCTACATACTGGAAGGTATGAACCATGTCAGGAGAGTAAAATGAATCCTTTTTTTTTTTACTGTTAGTAAGTTTGTTTCTAAACAATAATGATTCACCAAAACCACTAAAGCAGAGCAGAGGAGTAATCTTGAATCCCTTTAAAAAGTAATAATAAGGCTATATGGGAAAAGACAGTTTTCACGTTGTAGTAGTAGTATTATTATTATTAATATTACTATTGTACATACTTGATTGGTGAAGGCCTGGAAATGAAAAGTAAGTCTCTTTGAAACTAGAAACTATTAAAGAGAATACCAATGCACAAGATGGTTCATAGTGATGAGCAAAATTTTTCCCTTGAAAATGACACCGTAGACTATAATGGGTGAAACAATTTGTTGTGCATCAAAATTTGATGCACAATTTGCTGCATGTCAGAAACAATTTTGTCGCCCATAGACTTTAGAGCATTTGAGCGCATTATAGCCGTTTCACAAATTTTCAGCCAAACGGGTCAGATTCGACCATCACCATCACTGCATATACTGTAAACCAATACCTACAGTACAGTACCTTGCTTATGTGAAGTCTTCATAAAACAAAACCCATTTTGACTGCAATTTAAATCTTATATAATGTATGTCTGTCTTGTTGCTTAACTACTACCAAAAAAGGTACTTGAAAAAATTGCAAAGAACACTTTGGCTCTCAACCCCAAAACTCATATTGCATACAAGTTTCTCTTTAAAAAAAAATTTGACTTCAGTAAAGCCTTATTTAAGTTACTAAACCCTAGAAGGAATTAAATTGCCAGTAACATTAAAGAAATTAAAGGTCTTCACGTATATATTAAAATATAATGGTGCTGGAATGCTGCTGTAAAAACAAAATTCGTATGCTTCAGCAGCACTAATAGCATTGATAAAATATGTTCCTTTGTAGGAGTGAAGGCAGCATTAAGGCTTGTGTAGGAGAGCTTTAGAACCAACTTTTGCATTGCAGATAGCATGAAAGCTATTTAGAAATCAGCACCTTTCTTATATACATAACACCATTGCAAAAAAATAAATAAAAAAATTAACTTTACAGACTTAAAATGAAAATTAAATATAGATAAAAAATAAATCTGTCTTATTTTACAAGTCTAATATTTATATTTTCAGCCAGAATTTGAAACATTTCAATTGAGTAGTGATGGGCGAATTTGCAATGTTTTGCTTCGCCAAAAAATTCACGAAACGACGCCGGCGTCTCGTTTTTGTCACCGGCATCCATTTTTTTTACGCCGGCGTCCGTTTTTTGGTGAAAATGTGTCGGCCTCCAAAAAAACAGAATTTTCGCAGCCGTTTCGCGAATTTCACTCCTGGCAAATAAATTCGCCCATCACTACAATTGAGTGATAAACAATATGACAATTTTTAGAAGAAATGTAAACTCAATTTAAAATTAAATAATTATACCCTCCTTGCCTTTTTTAAGGGTCAGAAGAAATAATGCCAGCTCCCTGATTTCCAAGCAATACAAAAACCTTAGTTTACAAAATGAATAAGAAAAAGGTTTTTAGTATTAATGAAAGGAAAGTGCAGCACAATGCAGTTTTTATTGCTTGTATGACATGAAGAAACATAATCTGTAAGCAATAAATCCATTTTTGTGCTAACACTAAATCCTCAGATTTTGCAGGGCCTAGTCATTGCTTTTTTCATTTCCCATTGAAATTGGTTATTATTGCCATAAAGAGAATATTAAAACGTGTGGACAGTAGGGGTTGCATTTTTAATTATTCCCAATTAAGTATGTTGCAATGCCCTGTAACTGAAATTCATTACTTTAACTGTATTTCTTTAGAACTTAATGTGGTTCACTTAAATTATAGTGTAAGTTTTAATAGTAACCAATACTGCAAACAAGTTTTAGAATTACAACCATTTAGACATATTATTAGCTTTATTGTGTGCTTTCACAAAGTAATGAGAGAGAGAAGCCAAATCTGAGTTTTACAGAAAAGCTGTATCTGATTGAATCCATGAGCTACTGTGTTCTATATCATAAACTGCTTGGAATAGCGCCATGTGTTGTTCATTTTCATAACTACGAGAACAATGTTTATGCAAATCTTTATTATAATGAACAAAATTCACTGCAAGTAAATGAACTTTGAAATTGCGATGAGCATATCCTGTAGTCCTCCTGTAAACAGGGAGTACACAAAAGCAACATCCAGCGTTATGGAAATATAAGCAGCCTGCAAGCATTGTATTAATATTAAACAAAGCAATTACGTGATTAATACTTCTGATCAGTAGGTCATATCCCTTACACCCAGTCATATAAATTGTAATATTAAGTAAAAACTAAAACGTTTGTGCATTACTTTGCTCTTAGGACAATAACTGGTACCACTTCTTAGAGTCACAATAAACAATGTATTAACTACCCAGTGGTAACAGAGAGCTTGTGCTATTTATTAGCAGGAGATACAACATCAGTTCAATAAATATATTCTAAATCAATCTACCAAGGTAGAATTCATTATGCCAACACAATGTTTTCTGCACTTTAGGTGGATGTAAGCTCCAGTATGCATTTGTGTTAATACTTTAACATTATAGAAAGGTTTAGCTATGATAGTACTATAGCATTTCCTATGATGGACTTGCAAGCATTTTAGCAAATTTTTTTTTTTTTCGCTGATGTTTTCCCCAGGTGATCTGGTAACCTCATTGTATAAAGATAAGAGTCAATGTGGGATGATAGATGACTTGTGACATATGTCTCATGCTTGGATGAAGAATCTACTATACAAATATAAAGAATGTGCTATTGTATATTACTTGTAATTACTGTCAGTCCACATCTTGACTGTCCAACTACATGTTTTTAGTGTTTTTGCAAGTGCATGATTTTGTTTTAAAGTATTTTTAATACTTAACAGAGCATCTATGCTAGGTAAAGATGCTGAACAGATGACCTATTAAATATTTTTCTTTTGGAGCAAATTTTCAAAGACAAGACAAGCAAGATTGCATTTAAACTTTTAATTCCAACTTTTTTGTGGGTACATATTGTCACCTCTTTGCATCTTAGAACATGGATAGATTCCTGTTGTGTCCTTCTCCAGCTTTCCAGAGAATTTTCGTGGCAAACACTACTCAAACCTTAATAAATGTGCCCCTAAGTAACTTTCAAACAGAGGCCATTGTGATAAAATCCATCCCACCACAATTGCTATCCATTCAGGACAAGTTTAAAGGAAGTTGCCTGCTCCCTCTGTTTAGGGACCAAGCCTCCAAGGAACCTCTGCTTCCCCCTATTAGTTAGATCCAATACCATTTCCCTTGGAATACTACTGCTAAACAACATGCCCATATTATTTCCTAAACCTAGTTCCCAATGCTTTATGAATTCTTCAATTATGTTTCTGTCACTCCATCTACCATGTCCTATCACTCCATCTGCATTGTTGCTTATAATACTGGGGTTTCCAGATAATTTCAATGTTCATGGATACATCTAATAAAGGCATGTTGCATGTTACACTCAAATTAAATTGCAACCAGCTCAACCATTCCAACTGACATTTCTAAATGTGTTTCTGAATTTTCAAGTAATCTGGTAACTATATGCTCCTGCTGTAAACCAGATGAACTGCATCTAGGGCCCCTGTTCTACAAGGCAGCAGTGCTATCCACTACACCAGCCCCATTTAGTGTCTTATTTCTGAAAATGCAAAGCATTTAGAAACACTACAAGAACTATAAAGGAAGCAATCAAATTTACATTGGCCAAAAATATGCATTGTCTGAAAAGTGTATAGTTGTCATTTGAGCAAACCTACGGATCTAAACTTACGGATCTAAAAATCATTGTTGGTATTGCTCTATCTAGTGTTTTGACAAAAAAATGATTTGCTTAATTAATAGAAACCTTTGCGCCAACTCATTTATTTACATTCCAACTGTGTCCATTAAAAGCATATTGATGCAGAATGTGTCCACAGCTAAGCCATGCTGTGAAATTATTCTGAACACTTAGGAGGAGATAAGTAAACTTGAAATCATAGATTGTTTTTGTTTTGGAATTTCTAGGATGCTGTTTAATTTGTTCAATAAAATATGCATGTTACTCTTTCTTGTGGCCTGTTATTTAAAATATTTTAAATGATTTATATATATATATATATATATATATATATATATATATATATATATATATATATATAGTATTTTAGCAGTGACATAAAATTTATTGGATTAACAGAAAATGAGCAATATGCATCATAACAAAATTAGACAGGTGCATACATTTGGGCACACAAACAAAGATATTGTTTGGGTCAGAGCCCATGGCTTAATAAAGGCTTTTTAAAGAAAAGGGAAATTGTAAGTGGTGCTGTCTATAATACAAGTATCACACAAACAAAGATATTACATCAATACTCATTTGAACCTCCTTTTGCAAATGTAACAGCCTCTAGACGCCTCCTATAACCTTTGATGAGTGTCTGGATGGCGGTATTTTTGACCATTCATCCATACAAAATCTCTCCAGTTTTGATGGCTGCCGAGCATGGTCAGTCTGCTTCAAATCATCCCATAGATTTTCCATGATATTCAAGTCGGGGGACTGTGACGGCCATTCCAGAATATTGTTATTTTCCCTCTGCATAAATACCTTTGTAGATTTCAAAGTGTGTTTAGGGTCATTGTCTTGTTGGAATATCCAACCCCTGTGTAACTTCAACTTTGTGACTGATACTTTAAGATTATCCTGAAGAATTTGTTGATAATGGGTTGAATTCAACAGATATAGGGGGTATAGTGGTTGAGAAAACTATTCCACACGTGTATAATAAAATCAAAATTTCCAGCTTTATTGGGGTGATTAAAACAACAAACAGGCATTCATTACAGATGGACTCCTACCCTATGATATGTTAGGTCACCTGACGTGTTTCATGCCTCTTTCTGGCACTTCATCAGAGGTGAGGGCACAGGAAATATTTTGCCTTATATTAAAATAATCTCAAATATAAAAAAAGCAAAAAACTTATATTTGCTTATTACAAGTCATATCAGTCACAACAGTTATTGTCATAATTTAAATATATATTATCCTTGCACTGTTTTGGGAGACATCAGGAGCATGACATCAGGAGAGACTTTTCCCATAAAAAGTTACATAAATTGTGACTCAAGGGGCATTATCTACCTAGCAACCCTCAGTTGTGGTGTGCAGTATGTAGGTAGAACATACATATCACTTAAAGAGAGGGCAAGAGAGCATCTTACACCCATAGATTTGGATAAAATAGAAGAAACAAACTTTTCCAATAAAAGAACATTGGCTATTGGTAAACATACCATGCGTAGACATGGGGGTGACTTTACCCATATTAAATTTCAAGGCATAGAAAGTGAAATTGGGACCACATGGGGGCGATATTAAGAGAATAATTAATCAAAGAGAAATTTATTGGATATCCACTTCAAAGACATGGCATCCACATGGTCTTAATAATGACTGGGAAGTAACATGTTTTTTCCAGCCATAATGTATGCATAATATCCTATAAATGTATATGTATAATATCCCATAGGTGAACATCTTTCTCACATGTGCAAGGATAAATATATTTAAATTATAACAATAACTGCTGTGATTGATATGACTTGTAATAAGCAAATATACGTTTTTTTGCTTTTTTTATATTTGAGATTATTTTAATGAACACAGGTATATAAGGCACAGGATTTCCTGTGACCTCACCTCTGATGAAGTGCCAGAAAGAGGCATGAAACACGTCAGGTGACCTAACATGTCATAGGGTAGGAGTACATCAGTATTGGATGCCTGTTTGTTTTTTTTAATCACCCCAATAAAGCTGGATATTTTGATTTTATTCTACACGTGTGGAATGGTTTTCTCAACCACTATACCCCCATACATGATGTCTACTGGAATGGAGTCCAGCACAAGGAAATCTACGCACTGTTGAAAATGGGCACAATGGAGGAGTGGCCTCTTGGGCACGGACACGTGAATCTTTTCTCTAATCTAAATTTGAATTCAACAGACCCTCAACTTTAACAAGAGCCTCAGTCCTGAACTAGCCACACAGCCCCACAGAATGTGGTGTTCTTCTGCCATGCAAAGCACTTTTTGTTATGACCAAATCATACATTTTTGTCTCATCAATCCAAAATGACTGTGAATTGTCTAAATGAGCTTTTGCATAAAATAAGTGACTCTGTTTGTGGCGTAAGTGAAGAAAGGGCTTCTTTCTCATCACCCTGCCATACAGATGTTCTTTGTACAATTTGCGCTTGCGTTGTAGAACGATGTACAGATACACCATCTGCAGCAAGATGTTCTTACAGGTCTTTGGAGGTGATTTTTTTATATTATCTGTAACCATTCTCACAATCCTCCACATGCTGCTCCTGTATTTTTCTTGGCCTGCCAGACCTGGATTTTACAGAAATTGTGCTTGTGGCCCTCCATTTCCTGATTAAATTCCTTACAGTTGAAACTGACAGTTTAAACGTCTGAGATAGCTTTTTCATAATCCCGAAATGTTGCCTAGTCTGTTGGCACAATAGACCACTTTCACAGTATTTGGAGTGCTGCAGCATGTGTTTCTTGGACTTTCCCTAAATCATGATAATGAACAATCTTTGTTTTCAGATCTTTTGAGAGTTGCTTTGAGTATCCTATGCTGTCACTCTTCAGAGGAGAGTCAAACCGAAGCACAACTTGCAATTGGCCACCATAAATACCTTTTCTCATGATTGGACACACCTGCCTATGAAGTTCAAGGCTTAATTCAACCAATTTCGTGTTGCCAGTGATCAGTATTGAGCAGTAACATGCATTCAAATCAGCAAAATTACAAGGTTACCCAAGTTTTTGCACAGCCAGTTTTTCACGTTTGATTTAACTTCATACAACTGAATACTGCTTCACCAAACATCTTTGTTCAGAAAACACCCCAGTACTCAGATGTTCCTGGGAAATGAAAGACATACCACTTGTCTTTTCTGTTGAAGTGGAGTCAGGGGTGCTTCGCCAATGAGGCAAGTTGAGGCTGTCACCTCAGACGGCAGCGCCCCACTAGGTAACAGGGGCAGCAAAAATGCTGCTCCAGGTACTTTAAGGTCGAATTTCCGGGGGAGGGGGGGCAGCAGCAACTGCTGCTGCCTCAGGTGGCAGAGGGGCCAGGATCGCCCCTGAGTGGATTAAATTAGTATGCAGGCTCAGAGAGGTTCCCAAACTTTTTCATATGACTGTAAAATAGTGGCATCCATGGCACCATCATACACTATCTTTCCAATCCTCCTCAGCTTTATAAATGCTTTATTAACAATCTGTTTTTGATCTGGCATAGTACCAGTGACTCCCCTCATTCAGTTTGTGGAACACAATAACAATTCACAACCATTGTGAAGCTATCCCTTGAATACATCGCTGTTCAGGTGATTTTTTTTTTTTTTTTTAGATCTCAATATACTGTATTTGTTGATAACATCATATTAGCACTTTATTATACAGGAAACATCTTTGGTGAACAGTATTCTATACTCACAATTGGGCATGTGAAAATGTTAGAACACGACCCACAGTTTGTTTTTTATTTCCCACTATGACACAGCCAGTTATGCCCTGCACAAGACTGTCAAAAACCTTTGAACAGCAGTGGCGTCTAAAGAGACTTTGCCTTTAAAGCATATTAAGGCCCCAACATTGGGTTTTCACAGGGGTCCCAAACTTCAGGATCTTTTCGACTGTTAGGACTAGGGATGGGCGAATTTTTTCGCCTTGTTCGCCAAAAAAATTACGCCCATAGACTTGTATGGCGTTGTGCGCCAAAATAAAAAGACGTGCGTCAAAAAAAGATTTTGCCGCGTGACAAAATTGTTTTGATGCCCATAGACTTTAATGGGTGTCGGCGTCATTTTGCTGCCAGCAAATTTTTGGTGAAACGAAATGGGTCAAATTCGCCCATCCCTGGTTAGGACATTACACCTTCAGATACTTAATTATATCTTGGATCCCGAAGTCCAAATCAGGTTGTGACAGATGCAACTATTGTGTTTTATGTAAATACCGAAGTGAACAGCTTTGCCGACCCACATTCTGGCAAAAGGATCAAAATAAAACATAGACTTACCTGCATTTCAGATTTTGTTGTATACTGTACATTTTACTTTGTTCTTGTAGACTGTTGTACATGCGCAAAACCATCACCACATTACAGGAGTAATTGGGAAACCATAGGACTGCAATTAAAAAAACTATCTCCAGTAAGGACTGTCATTTCATCAGTGAATCATTGTCAGACAGAACACAAAAAGAAGGTGTTGGTATAAAGAAATTAAACATAACTGGCTGCTAGACATTTTGCCAAAATGGCACTTCTTTACCAACCCCCGGGTGCATGGCTATTGACTATACTCTGCCCCCAGAAGAGATGTGGATAGACATTGGGGCTCATTTATTAACGCAGCGCAGTGCTAAAAAGAGCGCAGTGGCCTGACATTTGCCCAGCGCATGCGAGTATTTAATAATGTAGCGCACGATACCTTAACAGTGCGATTTTGTGCGCTAATGTAGGTGCGACTTGTGAAACTGTGTGAAACTGCGTATCAGCTGTCGCAGTGCTTATAATAAATTGTGCGCACAGGAAGATACCGCAAAGGTAAGGATTAGTTGTGCTCATGTATGAATGCGCTGCTTTAATTAGTTGCGTCACATATTGCGCATATTGCGTTCAATTAGACGCATCTGCATTTGTTTCTGTGCTAATATTTGTATGGTTGCAAAGGTGTTTAGCCTACCTGATACCCTTAAAGGAACCTTGGTCAATATAAACATGTTGGGTGGAAGGCGTGGTTAATATGCACTTAACAGGGGTTGTTCATCTTTGAGTAAACTTTGAGTTAACAAACATCCCCACCAACAGCAGCACCATTGTATTTACCAGAACCCAGTTTAGCAGTGTGGTTCTGCTAGCGCAGCTGGGCAGGAATGCGCATTTTGAAGAGCGTTACTATTACGCCACAAAGAGGCAGTCGTAAAAATTGTGGTGCTGTTGACCGGGTGCAGTTTTGCACATATACAGACGCAAATCTGCGACGGCCGCAGTGCAAGCGCATTGTAGCCACGCCCACAGCCACGCCCCTAACAACCACGGCATTGTTTGCGACATAAATGCCCAATCTTTTGCGCAATGCGCATAAACAAAACCATCACAAAAGCTCTGTGTTATGCGCAATATCACGCAAATATATTAGCGATCACACTCGTGATGTCGCAGACAATCTTTTGCGTCCACTTATGCGCTGCGCTGCGTTAATAAATGAGCCCCATTAAGTTTTATTACAGTGTCAAGCATACTGGCTTTACTCATTACAGACTGTGGCTTCAAGAGGACTGAATGAAATATTATCCCTTAATTGTTTTTTGTTTTGATGCTTAGCATGAGACTAAGTTTGTTTGGCCGTAATGGAAATTTTCCTGTGTGCACTCAATTAATGTGGCAGTTCTCAGTTTGTCGGCCAACCCTATGGTGGAGTATAAATGGGACACAGTTTCTTTGATGATGGCACAGTTCTCACAATATCCTACTGTATACATGCCGACTTTGCACTATGGTAGTGCACCATGTTGGTGGGTGCGGACACACAATTCTTTGCCATTCCTTGTTGGGGACCACGTTCTCCTAAGTGTGCACACCATGGGCCCTTCTGCGGATGACACACAGGTGGCATTGTTCCAGTATATATAGTAGGTACTGTATATGAGTTAATTTTGTACAGATTAATACTGACATAATGATTTATGCTTAACGCTCATTAGGATCATGTTTTATGTAGACTGTTCTTCAGTAAAGGTTTGCACTTTATGATATTTACTTTGTTCATTAAACATTATACTGCTCTGTGCCTTGCCTACCTTTTAATGCAGGCTCCTGCTACAGAAAATATATTTATTTTCAGTGACTTGCCTCTCTCAACTGCTTTTTGTTTCCTGGGAACAAATCTGAAAACAAAATTGGTAAGGCAGACCAAAGAGTAAATTGCAGTAATTTGTGAATATGGCTCTTGTGTAGAAATGTAGAAATATGAAATGCTATGAGTGCTTGAATAATCTTTGCTGCACACACTGATTCCTTCTTGCTGAAAATCTATGGTAGCCATGGAAAGGCAGGGAGCAACAGGGTGGAGACGATGTCTTTATTGGCTGACCGAGGAGCTTTATAATGCATGGTAAGCTTTCAACGCCACTTAGGTCTCTTCCCCAGGCATGTTAGAAAATAAAAGTTGAAGTATCTCATACATTTATAAAGACATCTGTACAGACGGGCTATACTCTGTTCTCTTGCTCAGCATCTTTGTACAATTATTATTCTAAATAAAATGTAATTGTAGAGGCCATAATATTCACAGAAGCAGGCGGTTAAAAGTAGGGCACATACACACACAAGATATACAACATGAAAAATAGGTTTGCAGATATAGAAAGAAAAATAGAAACCTAAAAAATTAAGTGTTCTAGTTATCAAGGTAAGAGAAATATTTGTGTAACAATTCAGTAAATTTTGAAATTGCATATGAAATATATGTATTGAAGGCAGGCATTCTTTAAAAAAAAAAAAAAATATATATATATATATATATATATATATATATATATATATATTGCTTGTGCTTAAATGCAATACAGGTATGGGATTCGTTATCTGGAAAGCCATTATCCAGAAAGCTCAGAATTACGGAAAGGCCATCTTACATAGACTTCATTATAATTCATCATTTTTAAAAATGTCAATTATTTTTCTTTCTCTATAATAATAAAACAGTACCTTGAACTTGATCCTAATTAATATATAGTTATTCCCTAATGAGATTATTTAATGTTTCAATGATTTTTTTAGTATTCTCAATGGAGATTCAAATTAAAGAAAGATCCCTTATACAGAAAACCCCGGGTCCAGAACTGTATGGATAATAGGTCCCATACCTGTATATTTTTATTGCAGTTAAATTCCCTGGGCATCCATCTGGCATGTTTTGGGTATATGTGATGCATCTACCCAGTAGACAGAGAATGTAAAGGTATGACTCGATTTTAATTCTCTCTTCACTTTACTTCTTAGTTTTTTTTATTCCTATAGTACAAACATATTCTGCAAGTGCTTTACAGAGATTATATATCATTCACACCAGTCCTTTCCATGGTGGAGTGTACCAGGAACAAATTAACCTGCCTGTATATATTTTTGGAGTATAGGATAAACCCACACAGACACAAGGAGAATATACACACACTTCCTGTGGATAATGCCCTGGCTGGAACTTAGGATCCCAGTGATACAAGGCAGCAGTGCTAAACACTGGACACCATGCTATTTCTTTACTTTATCTTAGCTGTTGGTTAGATCTGGTCCTATTTTCCAATATATTAGTGAGTGAAAAAACATTTGATTCTCAGATCATAATTAGAGACCTGGATGTCATTTATAAATCCTGGGCACATTTGCCTCTTGACAGTAACCCATGACAATTGCTTTCAGCTGGTCAAATAAAGCTAATCACTGATTGGTTGCTCTGGGCTACTGCCCAGGTGCAAATTTACTCTGAGTTTTTAAATGATCCACTGTCCCTAACTTACAACACAAGGATCTTCACTGTGTATTCATTCATCTAATTATTCATATTATTCACAAGTTGTTTCCATTTTAATATTATATGTCATTACAGGCTGAATTATGATGTCACATATATCTGTAGGTACATAATAAGGGTAGCATTTCCTTAATGAGGTATGGTATTGGTATGTTCTACAATGGTCAATAATAAGCATCTTTTCAGTTGGTCATTATTTTGTTTAATGATTTGCCTTCTTCTGCCTCTTTCCAGCGTTCAAATGGGGGTCACTGACCCCATCTTAAAACAAATGCTCTGTAAGACTACACATGTATTGTTGTTATTACTTTTTTATTACTCATCTTTTTATTCAAGTCTCTCAGATTCATGTTTCAGTCTCTTACTCAAATCAATGCATGGTGGCTAGGATCATTTTTGTTACAGCACCTTTACTTAAATGACATGTCATCTCTTAACTAATGTGCTCTGCATTGATACGGTAAATAAAAACCATGTGCCATAAGCCAGAGTTCTTTAAGCTCACTGTTGTTATTCCAGTGATAGGGATTGAATTTGTGGAAAACCTATTTATAGATAATGCAATACACCAGCAATCATAATTGTAATGCTACTGAACAATGTGTGTAATCACGTGTAATTAAAATGCTCTGTAGTTATGCTTTTGGAAAGGAGCCAAATGCCTGGAAAACTGCACTAAGAAACAGTTACATTTTCTGGTGGTGCAAGGCAGAAAGCTATATGTAGTAAAGGGAAATTTGGTAATGCTGTAAGCTACAAGCAGTTTCTTTTCCCAAAGAATGCATATGCAACTGCTCTCCCTATACTTGTCTTTTTATTGTCAAAGCTTGCATTAAAGGAGAAGGAAAGGCTAACATTAAGTAAGCTTTATTAGAAAGGTCTATATAAATACACCAGAAAACCCTCAAAGTAATGCTACTCTGAGTCCTCTGTCAATAGAAACACAGCATTTATTTCCTTCTATTGTGTACACATGGACTTCTGAATCAGACTTCCTGTTTTCAGCTTAAACCTCCAGGGCACAGTCTTGAGCATGCTTAGTTTGCTCCTCTCCCCCCTTCCTCCCCCCTCCCTGCTGTAATCTGATCCCAGAGTTATGAGCAAGCAGGGAGAGACTCAGGCAGGAAATGATGTCACACCAAGCCAATATGGCAGCTGCTATACTAAAAAAAGAAAGAGAGCTTCTAGAGCTGTTTAATCAAGTATAGTAAAGCATTCTGCAGAATTAATATAGTGTTATATCTTGCACCATTGTGGCTAATCGATTGACAATAAACTGTTTCAGTAGGTTTTCTTTTCCTTTAAGGATGATTGCCAGGGGTTTGGGGGTTTACATCCTAAACTCAATGTAATGTTTGTCTCCTTAATTGCCTGACCATTATCTGCATACAACTAAAATTGTTTAATTTTTAAGAAAAAACTTGAATCAGCGAGTTTGGGGCTAACAAACTGAAAAAAAAGTTTTCGGCAAAGAAAAATCAAAACACTCGAGTTTTCAGGTAAAACCCTCTGAAAAAAAAACTTGAGCATCATGAAGACTATTAACATCTTCAAATGGTTCAAGGGACCTCTTCCATTGACTCCTACAAGACCTCGACAGGTTTTAGATGTGTATTTTTGGAGCCATGCTATTTCCAGGGTTGGGGTATGAGAAATCTAAAGAAATTCTTGTTTTAAAAAAAAAAAAAAAAAAACTCAAAAAAATTTCAAGTTTTATATTTTAACCCGAAAAATGTATTTTTGACCAAAAAAATAATATTGAAAGCTTGATCCTTACTAAATCTGCCCCATGTGTTTCTTGCTTTGCTGCAATTAGTAATAGCCTAAGTCTTCCAAATGGGGTGTTCACATTTTTTATATTGTATTTTGTAATAGGTCGTTGGGTTATATACATAACTTGTTCGGTTATATACAGTACATAACTTGGGTTGTACATATGTCCATACATACTGTATATCTTAATAATTTTGTTTTATGGTTAGCAATAAAGCATGTACTCTTTAGTATCCCAACTTGGTGGTCTTTTTTTCCCCCTTGAAGAGTATAAATAAAGCTATTTACAGCATGCCAGTGAATGGTTTTTCTACAAAAAGTTCATAACTAATTTTGAGAAGTTGACAGGCTTGCAGCTAACAGACATGCACAGGGTTATTAGTTAAACAAATGTCTATCACTTCATTAAAAGCTTGAATCTTGAGTTTAAGTGTCTGCAGCTCTATGGAGATCAGTAGCCTCTTAAAGGCACTCCACTCTAACTTGGTACAAAAATGATGACTCTGACAGTTACTCAGCTACTCTTGACATATTTACTAGATTCACATGTAAGGATTTGCATTCAGTTTTACAGATAATAGTAGGGGTATAGATTTGTCACTGTGACAATTTCTTCTTTTTTTTTTTTTGCCAAGTTATTTTCAGTAGCGTTTGTATACCTCTGTCTCAGGGATGAGAAATGGGAAAAGCAATGTGCTTAAAACTCTGCAAACTGGGGCATACATTTCACTTGGTCTTTTACAAAAACGCACAATTTAAACGATATTTGTGTACAGTAACCTTCTACTTCTTTAAAAACAAACCGTGATATTGGTAGTATCTGATCTTCTCTAAAGATGCTATAAATATTCTGAGAGCAAATATACATATATTCACGATAATGTTTAGGAGCATAAATATAAGTTGCATATATGTGTAATGTATATTTAAATATAAAAATAAATGCATGCATAGAGAGAGATTCAAAATTAACCCGATTTGTTTACTTATTAATACCAGAAAAAGCACAATGTTGTTTCCCTCTAGATGTCAATACAGTGTTAGAGATGCTGCCTTCAATTGGATTGACCCTGCCACTGAGTGACAGGCAGATATTAGCAGTATGAAATTGCTAATATCTTTAAACCACTGAAAAAATAAGTAAATTGCAAAAGTGGCCACAAGCAAATAGGTTTCTTCTTTATTTGTAAGTATATGCTGGTAAATGTATGGTGATAAATTAGTAAGCACATTTGATTCCAGCAAAAATTATTAAGCCATGACTTTGCAACCTCAAGTTGCTAGACACACTCATTTAAAATGGAAATCTCTGTCCTACCTCCTGTCACTTTAGTATCTTACTCAAGATAGAAAATATGGATGCCCATGTTGGAATGGAACACATCACAGCTTTTATTGTTAGACAAAAATGAGTGTTATCAGACGTAACAGCGCATGCTTTTGTGTGCTGCTGCCAAAGTACAAAGGGCACCCCCTTGGGCTAGGATCAACTCCCAGTAAACTCCTAGTAAAGTATATATTAATTTTGACTCCTTATATATTTACCACTATTTTCTTCACAACAAATTAAACTCAGGCATGTTTCTTCATCTGTAGAAAGTAGTATTTGGTCATATGACTCAACATTCAAATAAAGAATAACATCTCAGTCAGTGATAACTCACACTTGTCTGTCTTCTCCAGAGATACTTTAGTACAGTCTGCCTTAGTGACAATCCCCAATATAGTCTGGTCCCACAGTGTTTACTTGATCCAGGAATCTCACTTTCTGTCTCTGAGCTCAACCAAGTAAGTCCCTATATTGGCAGTTTTTTTACTACAGGGTACTTACCCATCTATCCTCCTTGTTGGAGCATCTGGCTGCTTGTCTAGTTATCCCACCTCTGTCTTTCACTAATAGATTGACTATTACCAGACTCTCTAGCACTCTAGCTTTACTCTTACTTGGTCTGCAACCTACTCAAGTCCAATCACGTACTCACCTCCCTACAAGGTGGGATCCCAGGAAAGTGAGAGAGAGCACATGTGCTCTCCCTTTTATACCATAGCACACTGTTTACTATTGTGCAATTAATGAACTGTTATCAAATTACTTTGACCCTGGAAAAGGAAAAAACTACCCAGTTTTTACTAAGAACCACATTATGTATCAATATTAGAGAGGACTGCCTGTGTCAAGGGACTGTTGCATCCTAAGGGTCCCTACATAAACTATAATGACAACTTCAAACCAACAACATGACATAATACTTCAAGCATACTTCCTCTTTGGAATGTTTGATCACATAAAATTATCAGATCACTTTTTGCAATGATAGCCATGGAATGTGGGACTTTTCTTCTGCTTTTGACAAAAGACAAAGGTGAATAACTGACATCTCAGCCAAGAAGCATTACATTTAGTTACCTCATAACTTGGCCAATGACTTTCACTAATAATGAAAACCAAAACACATTATCAGTAGTTTTTAATTCTCTTTAACACAGAGGTATTGACACTTCTTGTAGTATAGAGAAGTGGGAGTTCCAGATTCCCTTTTTTACTTATGTGTTTTTGTGTCTGTCTGCTGTTGATTGCTATGTTTAATGTATATTATTAATGCCTATAATAAGAGAGAGTTCTAATATAACAATTTTCACTTATTCTCTGCTATAATTTAACATCAACATTTCACTCGCAAAATACATAGTTTCAATCAATTTCTTTAATTACATTTTTCCTATCCCAAGTCATTAGGTACATTTTGTTCCCAGTGACATATTTTAAGCATATATGATTGTGCACACTGTGCGTTAGAAAACCAAAAGTAATTTATACTGTTCAGAATTTTTATATAACGTTTCTAGATCTTGTGTTTTTGCTAAGTAACTGTCACAAAATATAACGGCCTTCCTAAGTACTTTTAAAAAAAGCACCAAAATATATGATAATTTTTAGATAAGAAAGAAGAAAAATCTTTTGAGTGTTCCATTTCAGAATCTTGACAGTTCGGTGTATTGTGATGAGTTATCCTAGGAAAGCGTTGAGCCACAGGTGTGTCCCCTTGATCATTTCACTGTCCTTTCATTTTTTTTGTCTGTGAAGATTGATTTTAGTTCTTCGTTTGTTGCACCAACACAGCATTTATCTGTGCATCTCTTGTACTGTATGATATGTACTTTGTTGGGAAAAAAAAGAATCTTGGATGGAACATTTTTTCTTGGATGAGTGACAGTTAATGCTGGAAACAGTTTGCAGCATTAAGATAAAAACCTCAGTGGCACTATTGAAGTGTGTTACTCAAAGATCCTAGGTAATAATGGAGAGGTGACGGATACAAATAAGGTTTGAATTCAGGGGGCTGTTTGAGATATAACAAAATTCATCTGAACTGCAAAATTATCTGTTTGGGGACCGCACTATGTTGTCTCTGACACTGCTACCCATTATGTGTGTCTTTTATATCATTTGTGGCACTTGGCTGCCAATGGTTTGGGTTGAGGATAACATCTAGTAGTTACTAAAGCACATTGTTGCCTACTGTAGGGGCTTTCTTCTATGCAACATGGGTATATGAATACATTGCAATAAACACATTATGATAAGAGCATATACATATAATAACAATATACCCTCTGGGACAAAATGTCTAGAAATGTCTCAAAATGCCTCTTTAGAGAGAACTGTAGAATGCTCCATCCTCAGATCTGAATTTGCAAAGGTTTTTCCATTTAATGCACTTATGCAGGTATGGGATCTGTTAAACAGACACCTGCTATGCAGAAAACTCTTATTATAGGAAGAAGAATATCTCCCACAATTCCATTTTGAGCAAAAATATATTTGATTTTTTTTTCTTTATTCTCTATAATAACAAAACAATACATTGTACTTGAATTCCAACTTAAATATAATTAAGGCTTATTGGAGGCAATTCAATCCTCTTGGGTTAGTTTTGTTTAATGCACTTAGTTTCAATAAATTCTTAGTAGAATTAAGGTATGGTGATCCATATTACCGTCAAATCCCTTATCTAGAAAAGCCTGTACCCTGAACATTCTGGATAATAGGTCTCATAGCTATAAAATAGATAACATTCTTATGGACTTATACTTCTAGCATGCTATTACAGTTTTGCCTCTCTGACTTGACCCATATTTCCGCAAATCTATGAAGAAAACACGGTCTACCCCTCTGTGCTACAAGCATTCACCAAGGATGTTTACAAATTTCCTGGGAAGCACTTTGCAGCAAATTATATGTTTGAATTGAGGATATTTTATTTGATGGATGGAGGCTATTTGATTTGATGGAGGGTCTATGGACTACTACTTTTGTAGTCTCATCTCCTTTCACACTGATTTCTCTGCTCAACACAACTTTTTTGTTAATTTGTATTTTGTATACTATTATACATTTAGGGGCCGAATCACAAAGGGTCAAATATTGAGGGTTAATTAACCCTCGATATTCGACTGGGAATTAAAATCCTTCAACTTCGAATATCGAAGTCGAAGGATTTTAGCGCAACTAGTGCGATCGAATGATCAATGGATTATTCCTGTGATCGAACGATAAAATCCTTCGAATCGAACGATTCGAAGGATTTAAATCCAACGATCGAAGGAATATCCTTCAATCAAAAAAACTTAGGAAAGCCTATGGGGACCTTCCCCATAGGCTAACATTGAGTTTGGTAGCTTTTAGATGGCGAACTAGGGGGTTGAAGTTTTTTCTTAAAGAGACAGTACTTCGACTATCGAATAGTCAAACGATTTTAAGTTCGAATCCTTCGATTCGAAGTCATAGTCGAAGGTCGTAGTAGCCCATTCGATGGTCAAAGTAGCCCACTTCAAAATTCAAAGTTTTTTTACTTCGAATCCTTCACTCGAAGTTAGTGAATCAGCCCCTAAATTGTTATTTAAATGGTTCATGGTCCAATGGTCCAAATTACCCTAACAATCATGCATTGATTTGAATAAGAGACTGGAATATAAATAGGGGAGTGCCTTAATAGAAAGATGAGTAATAAAAAAGTAGCAATAACAATTAAAAGTTGTAGAGTTGTAAAAGAGTCAGAAGAAGGCAAATAATTAAAAAACTTAAAAAAAAGAAAAAAACAAAAGTCAGTTTAAACGTTGCTTAGAATTAGCCATTCTATAACATACTAAAAGTTAACTTAAAGGTAAACCACCCCTTCTGCTGAAAAAAACATTTAAACATTAAATAAACCCAGTAGGCTAGTTTTGCTTCAAATAAGGATACATTATATTTTAGTTTGGATCAAGTACACAGTACTATTTTATTATTACAGAGAAAAAGGAAATCACTTTTTTAAAAAATGGAGTCTATGGGAGAAAGTCCTCTCCTAATTCAGAGCTTTCTGCATAATGGGTTTCCGGATAATGGATCCCATACCTGTATACTGTGATGAAAACCAAGAATTACTGATCAAATTATCCCACTTTCTACCCCTCTTTCTTGTAGATCTCTGGCTCATTTGTAAAACTATGCATTCATATTTCATATTAATTGTTGTCCATTATGGGAATCAGCTTTTAGAACTAATAGGAAACTCCTCTAATTGCAAGTGCAACATGTTTTATGTAGGATACATTAGCATTATATTCTTTTTTTCTGGTTTGTAAGACAGGCTAAACTCTTACTGGCTCGTAAAATGCTGGCTCTGTACATAAAAGGAAAAAAAAAAAAGATTTATATTTGTTGTGCTAATGAACTCACATTAATTCTTAATAGACAACATTTCAGCATGAACCACTTGCTAAAATATATAAGGCATTTTAGGAAAGATATAACATGCAAGAAATACAGATCTGATGCCATCGTGCAAAATTATTGAATTTCTAGGGTTCAAGCAATGACACTAAAAAATATGGTTTCAATTAAAAAAAATAATAATTTAAGTCATACTGTTATTCTCTGACTAATTTATGAATGCACCAAATTCTTAATGTCTGGGTATGTCTGAATGCTACTTTCGTTACAACATTTTAAGTGATCTGTGTTTGAATACTCAATTGCATATTAAAATATCAGCAAGAGTTGAGGGAAAAAAATAGTAATAAATAGTGTCCAAATTCCTTTGGTGAAGGCAAACTAAATCTGCTATTTGACCCACTTTGATTGGAAGCAACCCTAGTGTTAACCTTCTTTTTTGAGCTGGCCATCCATAAATTCTCAGTGGTTAATTAAGGGTAAATCTCTACTACTGAAGGTTCCTGAAGATTGTTCTTAATTCACCCTAACTTTCATAGTAGTTTTTTTTTGGCTTGACCTCCAAGTCCTATCCCTCGGAAGCCATATTCCAGGAAGAGAGTCGGAACAGCTGTATTTATGTCTTAACAATTTAAGGATTCATCTGCATTAGTAAACCACTGGTTTGGGATTCATAGTTGATGACAAGGACATAAAGCATTAATTTTCTTGTGTTAGATAAGGGTTAAGGACTCTAATTTCTGGTTTTAAGCTAGGGATATCGGTGGTTTTCTATTGCATTTCTTGCATTCAAAGGGCTTCTTTTGGCTGTTCTCCATACCTCTGATTAATGGGTGAATTATTACACAAATATATTCATAGCATGAATAGTTTTCTCTTAGGAGCTGTAACCCCAGTGAACAGCCTCTTTGAAATCTTTAAATAACTGTAACTCTAGTTGTTAAAAGGTGAACAGTAAGACTCCAGCATCCCCTTAATCACTTAGAAATCCTTCTATTCCTCAAATCCACTCTGCCCTCTCCTTCAGTTAATTACTTTGGCTGTTGGCTCATGAGCATGCTCAGTTCTTCTTAGCTCAGATTACTAAACACACCCTCCAGTCTAACAGCCAATGAAGAGATAGCATTGCTGGTCCCCATAGAAACTCTAGCTGTCTGATCCTATTTTTTTCTCCTAACCACATCTGTAGATATGCCCAACTTATATACATGGTAGGAAAAAGTAGTCTTGACATGTCCTTTAAGGCCCCCTACTGTATCCTTGTCTACACATCATGCCAAGTAGGTGGTGACACGCCAATATGTTGTCCTTACTGCCTACATGTTCTTAATTTCCAATTCATGCAATGGCTATATATATATATATATATATATATATATATATATATATATATATATATATATATATATATATATATATATATACTGTTTAGTTTGTGTGTTGCTAAAAATACAAGCAACTAAAATGAGTTGCACAGTTCATAATAATTGTGATTAATAGCTTTACAGCTTTAAGAGAAATTAGCAAGATGAAAACTTTGGTGTACTTGTATTTTTTTTTTAAGTTTAACTGTAAGTGCCAGCAAAACTAAAATCTTCTGTATGTTTGGGTCAAGACGTTTTGATGACATAAGCGATTAAATGTGTTTTTGTTTTATCTAGACATACATTATCCAATGGAGAGTTAAAAGCAACCATAAAAGTGACTCATACCAAGCATTTCAGCCATATTTTCAAAACACTCTTCTTTACTTGCTGTAGAGCTATAGAAGTCGAGGTTTACTAAATCTTTTGCTATGTAATGGAGCCCTTAACCTCTAAAAGCTATTGGTATAAGCTCATAATACTGACAGCCATATTTACTTCACAGAAATGTTCTACATGCTCAGGTTTAGTTTATTAAATAGCCCACTTTATGTACTGTTCAAGGAAATGATCTGGGTGTCCTCTGCCAGGGTGTCTTAGAGAAACAAGCTGCTTAGAAATGATAGCTTTGTACGTCCCATTAACTTTATTGAGGCCTGAATATGTTTTCTGGCATGGAAGATGTATCATGGAGAAATCTTCTTCATACACACTGTCTTAAATTTCCTTAATATAACAGTCTAACATTCTCAAACAATTAGAAATTTTGAGAAGTAATACTTTACAGTGGTATTTTAAAGAAAACAAATGGTCCAATGACAAAACAAATATATTAGCACTATTGCTAAGCATTTCAGAATTAAAAGCTGTTTTTTTTTTTTACTATCCCTTTCTGTTAATTATGCATCTTATTTCCACCATGAGACCTTTTAAAACACGATAAATGTCAAAACTGACTGGCTTAGGTTCATTTGAACATTATAATGTGCTTTATTAAAGTTACTTGAGTTAGTACTTTATCTCTGCTTTGAACCATGGGCTTTTTCTTGATTATATGTATACAAATCCTCTAGTCTTTCCTCAGATTGCATCCACTGTCCTTGTTACAGTAACTTCTTTCCTAATGCTTGTATGCTCAATAGTAAAGTAAAGTAATCCAAGCAAGTGATTGGAAGTAAAGCAAAATGCATCTTAAAATTTAATTAATTGTTGCTGAAATTTAAACTTGATAGGCTACGATAAAATAAATGTATATACTGTAGCAATCACGTCAAGATATGAGTGGGTTTTTTCATCCGTCAGTGCACTGTTCAATGGACAATTTTGGATCACCATGTTTTTTTACCCACAATGCAGTGTTTTTCTCTGTCAGTGCAATGCAAGTACCTTAAATAGAATTTTTTTGTGTTACCACTTTGGCCAATGTAGCAGTTCCACCACTTCACTGGTTGACCCTTGTTGTGTGTATATTTCCTCACAATAATAATGATTCTGTTTTTCCTGGGTACTGTTTGGGTCCTGGTTGGAGTTGTGCAAAATGGGCCAGTTTTGACCTATAGCCGCAACTAAGCAAAAATAGTGTGCCATTATTTTGAATGGTTACCTTTGATGCACCTGGTTGATTGAGGTCCAGAACTAGCAGCCCACTGTGGCTTAAAATTGATTAATTGATATATTTTTTTTTCTTTAGAAATGAATGATTACTAGTCACTTTTTTGTCCTTGTCGTCTTTTTATCATTCACCTTATTCTACCCGTGGCTACAGAATACTAATCAAGGAAATAAATAATCTGATTAGATATCCCATCCAATATCTATTATCTGCAGTCTAAAATACCCCTAAAGCAAAATCTTTATAGGGCTTGGCTATCTCTCAATTTTTACACACAGCAAGATAATAAAATTGTGCATCAGTCGGGAACCTTACTGAGTCTTAAATATAGCAACTGGGGTTGTTTTCTATTTTTATACCCCTCTCTGTCAGTTTTTGACTTGTGTGTGCTTTTATTATTACAGAGTTGTCTTTCACTGTAGTCTGCCTTTTAATTAAACAACGCAGTGCATTGAAATTCCATCTTCGTGTTTCATAGTATTTGAAACCGCAGAGGATAACGTATTTTAAACATAAACCACTCTGCTTTTTATCCACCCAAGGTACAAGATAGCTTTTTATTGTAGATATACACTGTAGCATGGCACTTGAGTTATTATTCGGATAAATCAGGGGACAAGAACCAGCAAGAGCTACAACACAAAGCAGATTCAGCAATATAAAAATAGTTTGAATTACATCCGATCCTGAGGTAGTGCAGAATATTTTACTTATCTTCAAACATATCATTTAAACAGCGAGTACTTTCTCTATATGTCCACAGTAACTTAGCCCTCATTATCCTTGAGCAGATAGACTATTTTTCTATCTAGGCATCTTAGATTTAACAGTGTTATGATCTGTGTGTAGTTTATTTGTACTTAGAACACCATCTGTGGCCTTGTCCCATTAAGTTAATTGCAAATGTGAAGCAACCATGATTTTTGCAATCATCCCTATCTTGGTTCATGAAAACTGTAAGTGGGATATCTTAAAATTTATGAGATCTGATTATAATTTCTTTTTGTTCCACTGCTAACATTGCTATAAATAAAAGTGAACTTCATATTCATGAACACCATCAATCTGTGAATTTGCATATTTTTAAAGGTGGATTCTCAGGTAAGATATGTGACTTTTGTATGTTAGTGTACAAAATGTGAGCTCCTTTTTTCTGCTGATGTTTAATCATTAGAAGTAGGGGAAAAAACTAGCAAAGCAAATATAAACCTAATCTAAATGATAGATGCCAATGAAATTTGGAGGAACAAATAATCTTTTCACATACTATAGAGGTTTTTTTAAATATATTTATTGAAAAAGACAAGTTTTTTTATTACTATTGATTATTTTTTATTGTAGAACTTGATATTAAAAGAATTTCAAAGAAATCGGGATACATGTATATGACGTTGGGGTGTACAGAATGCATTGGGAAGGAAGACTGCAATAGGGAAGAAAAGGAAAAGAATTAATGAAAGGGTTTTTTTCAGGAAAGCAGAGAAAAGTTTCATGTTATAATAAGTAATAGAATCATTAACTAACTGAGAAAAGGGCTCATTTAACTACTGGAAGGCAATTTTCAAAAATACAAGTGCAATGCACCATTCCTTTCTTGAAGAATTGGCACATGTGTCTTCACTGTGTTTCAGAATGCAGGAGACCTGCAGCTGCCCCCTCATGAATACAGTGCTGCTTACATTTGGTAGCTTTATGAGGGGCAAGCATGTAAGAGTCCTGCCCCCTAGCAGTCCCCTAACTTGCTTGTTACTAAGATGCTCAAGTTCAGGAATGTTGGTGGACCCAAGCTACAATGAGGCCATGTGCTAACCTCCTGAACTGTGGCAGGTGCTAAGTATGAGACTGGCCTGTGCCCACTAACACTGCACCTCGCACCATATTTTTTTGTGCAAAAGTGCTCTATGAATGAGTATTGAGTGGCACCCCTTAGTGTGCCTAAAAATGTATTGCATCTTAGTTTGCTTTACGGAACTTAGTTAAGGATCTCTTACCCTATCTTGCCCACCAGGAAGGGGTGGGACCCTTACTATCAGAGGGGGGTCAGCTGGTTGATGAAAACAAAATAAAAGTGCAGATTCTAAACTCATATTTTTCATCTATCTACACAAATGAGGAACCAGTAAGTGAAGGTTTCCTTCTTAACAGTCCCAATTCTAGTAATACAACTAATACAACTAATGATGCATATTCAAAAGAGACTAGAACATGTTAAGATTAACAAAGGTCCGGGGCCAGATGGTATTCATCCCAGGGTAATTAGCAAGCTTAGCTCTGTGATTGCCAAACCTCTTTACTTAATTTTTCAGGATTCATTGAGGTCTGGCATAGTGCCGAGAGACTGGCGAATTGCTAATGTGGTGCCTCTATTCAAAAAAGATCCCGTTCTCAGCCTCAAAACTTATAGGCCAGTTAGTCTGACGTCAGTGGTAGGAAAGCTTTTCAAAGGGTTAATAAAGGATAAGATACTGGACTTCATAGCAAATCATAATACTATGAGTTTGTGCCAGCATGGTTTTATGCGTAATAGATCTTGCCAGACTAACTTAATTTCTTTTTATGAGAATGTAAGTAGAGACCTCGATTCTGGGATGACAGTGGATGTGATTTACTTAGACTTTGCTAAAGCATTTGATACAGTGCCACACAAAAGGTTATTGGTTAAATTAAGGAATGTTGGCCTGGAACATAGTATTTGTACCTGGATAGAGAACTGGCTAAAAGATAGACTACAAAGAGTGGTGGTAAATGGAACATTTTCTAATTGGACCAGTGTTGTTAGTGGAGTACCGCAGGGCTCTGTACTAGGTCCCTTGCTTTTCAACTTGTTTATTAATGACCTGGAGGTGGGCATTGAAAGTACTGTTTCTATTTTTGCAGATGATACTAAATTGTGCAGAACTATAGGTTCCATGCAGGATGCTGCCACTTTGCAGAGTGATTTGTCTAAACTGGAAAACTGGGCAGCAAACTGGAAAATGAGGTTCAATGTTGATAAATGCAAGGTTATGCACTTTGGCAAAAATAATATAAATGCAAGTTATAAACTAAATGGCAGTGTGTTGGGAGTTTCCTTAAATGAGAAGGATCTAGGGGTCTTTGTAGATAACACGTTGTCTAATTCTGGGCAGTGTCATTCTGTGGCTACTAAAGCAAATAAAGTTCTGTCTTGCATAAAAAAGGGCATTAACTCAAGGGATGAAAACATAATTATGCCTCTTTATAGGTCCCTGGTAAGGCCTCATCTGGAGTATGCAGTGCAGTTTTGGACTCCAGTCCTTAAGAGGGATATAAATGAGCTGGAGAGAGTGCAGAGACGTGCAACTAAATTGGTTAGAGGGACGGAAGATTTAAATTATGAGGGTAGACTGTCAAGGTTGGGGTTGTTTTCTCTAGAAAAAAGGCGCTTGCGAGGGGACATGATTACACTTTACAAGTACATTAGAGGACATTATAGACAAATAGCAGGGGACCTATTTACCCATAAAGTGGATCACCGTACCAGAGGCCACCTCTTTAGACTAGAAGAAAAGAACTTTCCTGGACATTACTATAACTAACAATAATGGCAAACTGAGTACAAATATGTATCGTAAACCTATGGACAGAAATAATTTATTAAGAGCGGATAGTTTTCATCATCCTAAAGTTAAAAGGGGCATCCCAAAAGGCCAGTTTCTTAGGGCTAGGCGATTAACTAGCGATACCAAAGGATATAAGGAAGCAGCTACTGATTTAATTGAAAGATTCACACAAAAAGTGTATGAGAAAAGAATTATGGAATCTACTGCAGCCCAAGTGGAGCAAGTTACAAGAGATTCACTATTACTGACTAAAGTAAATAAGCAAACCAATAAACGTATACCATTTGTATCGACTTTTGATCATAGAAGTAACAAAATTGAAAGTGTAATCAAAAAGTACTGGCCAGCGTTGCAAAGTGATATAATGTATGGGCATCTGTTTAAAGACAAACCTCTTTTTTTGTATAAAAGAGGTAGGACACTCAGAGATATCTTATGCAGTTCTGATTTCAGGGTGAAAAACAAGACTATGAAATGCTTCAGTAAACCAAAAATGGGAACGTTCCCCTGCTTAAATTGCGGGTTGTGTAACTCTATCATAAAAGGGGATCAAGTGGCACACCCTTTTAAAGGGTTCAACATACCAGTAAGAACATATGCTACCTGTGAAAGTACACATGTGGTATATTTAATTAAATGCCCGTGTGGGTATGCATACAGATGCAGCCACTTTGGTTTGTCTGTTTGACACAGAATAACTAAACACAGATATCCCATTTATCTCATTTAACACAGAAAACTGCGTCACAACATCCCATCTAATTAAAGCATTCACCATTGTGAACAATGGAGCTTTGGTATGCTAATGAAAAGGTTAAATGCATTAAATGAGTTAAGATGACTTAAGATAACACAGTTTCTTCAATTAACCCTGAGTCATGACGCATTTAACTCACAAATCCAAGTGGCTTCATCTGTATGTGGGACAAACCACCAGTTAAAGTGCGTATAGGAGAACATAAAGGTTATATAAGAAATTTTGACCCCCAAAAACCAAATGAGTCGCTACTAGCCAAACATTTTTTTGAAGCTAAACACCATATTTCACAACTAAGATGGAGGGTTCTAGATAAAGTTGAACTACCTCCCAGAGGGGGGGATAGAGTAAAGTTGTTACTTCAGAAAGAAAATAAATGGATTAGGCAGCTTGATACAATGAAACCGAAAGGGTTTAATGATAAACTTAGCTACAAATGTTTTCTGTAACAAATTATTAATATATCTCTTGTTTTATGCAGGTCACAGAAATAAAAAGAGAACACTGCAAAAGTAAGTGTAGAGAAATTGTATATTGAGACTAGTTAGTCTATACAAAATAGCAGTGAGCGACATGCGAGGGTGATCCCTGCCTATGGGCAGACATTCATTTGTAGTGCTCATATGTTTTTACTTTTGATAGGCTTGGTGCAGTTTCTTAAGTATTTAAAGTATTTAATTGTATTTATTCCAACAGGTTGGACTGTTATTTATGGACTATTTTTATGGTTTTTTTCACATTTTTGAGATGGTATTCCTGGTATTGGGATATATTTGTACATGCAACAAAGGAATGGAATTTTCCATGATGTCACAAGTATCACCTGGAAGGGGTGGGGTTACAATGGTTACTTAATGTGTGGTAATTGCTTTTGTTCTTCACTTGAAAAAGGGACTGGTTCCCGAAACATGTCGTGAGTGAAAATACACCAATAAAGGGTGTTTGCAGACTAAAGTACTGCCTGTTCCTGGTCTGTTTCCTTTACTTTCAAATTGAATGCGTATCACATGATGGATGGTGTGTGTTGAAACAGCAGGACTATACGTATCTGATTTCATTCACTCATCTTGTTCTGAATATAGAAGAAAAGAACTTTCATTTGAAGCAACGTAGGGGGTTCTTCACAGTCAGGACAGTGAGGTTGTGGAATGCACTGCCGGGTAATGTTGTGATGGCTGACTCAGTTAATGCCTTTAAGAATGGCTTGGATGATTTTTTGGACAGACATAATATCAAAGGCTATTGTGATACTAAGCTCTATAGTTAGTATAGGTATGGGTATATAGAATTTAATTAAAAATAGGGATGGGTATATATATGGATGCTGGGTTTTCATTTGGAGGGGTTGAACTTGATGGACTTTGTCTTTTTTCAACCCAATTTAACTATGTAACTAACTATGTAACCACTTGTATTATAGATGTACATCATCAATATCTCACCATCCACAGGTCCTGAATCCCCTTTGCTAAATGAAAGGGTACTTGGAATTTCTCTCAAAGGCAGTACATTTGGGGATTACTCCTACGGATGGCCCCAATAGGAAACAAAAATGACACACACGTGCAGCAAAAAATTATAATACTGTAATTTAAGGGAAAAGGCAAATTTAAATCACATTTTCAATATTAACCCTGCCCTGGTGTCTCCCTCCCTCCTGGTTTGTGAACCAGCAAGTGTATATATTTTAGTTGTAATATTGGTGTGTAGGCAGCCATCTCAGGTAATTTTTTCCTGGTCAGGTGCTTTCAGAAAGAGCCAGCACTTTAGGATGTAACTGCTTTCTGGCAGGCTGTTGTTTCTCCTACTGAAGTAATGTAGTGGGACCTTAGTGGGACCTGGCTTCTACTAGTGTTGTTGTTAGATCTACCAGGCAGCTGTTATCTTGTGTTAGGGAGCTGTCATCCGGTTACCTTCCCATTGTTCTGTTTTTAGACTGCTGGGCGAATTAAGAGCGTTTTGCTTCACCAAAAAATTAGCGAATTTCCCGTGAAATGAGAGAAACGGCAAAAAATTTGTGAAATGGCGTCTTGTTTTCTTGACACCGGTGTCCTTTTTTTTTTTTGACTCTGGCGAATTTTCATGGCGGTTTCGTGAATTTATTCACCGGCAGTGGTTTCACAAATTTATTCACCTGCGTCAAATCGTGGGAATTCGCGCCTGGCGAATAAATTTGCCCATCACTACTGCTGGGGGGAAAGGGAGGGGGTGATATCACTCCAACTTGCAGTAAAGAGTGACTGAAGTTTATCAGAGCACAAGTCACATGACTTAGGGCAGCTGGGAAACTGACAATATGTCTAGCCCTGTGTCAAATGTCAAAATATAAAAAAAATCTGTTTGCTCTTTTGAGAAATGGATTTCAGTGAATAATTCTACTGGAGCAGCACTGTTAACTGATGTGTTTTGGGGGGAAAAAAATTCCCATGACTAGTGATGGGCGAATTTATTCACCAGGCACAAATTTGCGCGATTCACCGCCAATGAATAAATTCGCAAAACGCCCATGAAAATTCGCGTCAAAATTTTTTTTTAGAAAAAACAGGCGCCGGCGTCAAAAACTGGCGCCAGCGTCAAAAACAGGCGCCGGCGTCAAAAACGAGACACCAGCGCTGTTTCGCCCATCACTACCCATGACAGTATCCCTTTAAAGACTGTATTATGAGCTTCATCACCTGGTTGAGAACGTGAATAAAACCCGATTAATGAGTCTGTTTTTAGGATGACAGCACACTACGACTATAGAAACACTGCCTTTCACCACTAGTACGAATGGATTTTGGGCCAAAAAAGTGCACTTGAGCATTTTGAGGCTTAAATCTGCCAGTACGAGTGGTGACAGCAGGCTGTCAGCATTGGCGGTTTCAGACATTTGTGTGCCATTAGTTCTATGCAGCTGATTTATTAAATATCAGTACATTTTACAGACTCTTCAGGATTTAGCAATTAATTTTCTATGCTGGAACAAAAATAATTGTCTAGATTCTTTGTTTCTGCATACAATTTGCATCACTGCATTGCCTACAAAATAAGAGACTTCAGAAAATAATTTTTAGGGCTACGTACCAACCTTTTACTATTAAAAAAAATAAATGCAGAGTCACTGAGCTTATAAAACAATTTATTAGCTCAGAATCTAACTTGATTTAACATGACTAGATAATTTGTAGAACAAGTAGACATTCTTATCACTATTATCTTGCATCCTTTTTTGAATTTCAATCGCTCTTCTTTGGGCATTTTCATTTGGAGGCAAGACTGCAGGAACTGTCAGAAGGCTAACTTTTAATCACTGACAGGTACAAGTTTACAACCTGAGAGCTTTGACTTCTACTCAGTAATTAGAGAAGAGCTTGTGTTCGTCTATGGTAAATGTGTGTAATTAGATTTCTTCTGCCAGCATTCCATTGCCAATATCTTCAACCACCCACCAATACACTGTAGGATACAAGGTTTTCTCTCATTTGATAATAATGGGATAGCTATTTTTAAATAAAAGTTCCTTATTTCTCTTCTTTTTTCCTAAGATCTGTAATGCTTAAATTAGGTGCTTTGCTTATCGAATTAGAAATTTTCATCTGGAGTTGAAAATTTTTCAATATTTCAATTTTTTGAAGCAAGGTTATTTTGATTCCCATAGGTCTAATGTGGCAACTAGTGTCATATGGAAGTTTTTATAGTCCAAAAAAAACCCCTCCAGATTTCTGTAACATTATCTTGTCTGTGCCATTTGCTGCAGTCCTACTATTTATGGCTATGGGAGTTATATATATATATATATATATATATATATATATATATATATATATATATATATATATATATATTATAAGCCAGCAGAATGTGAATCTATATTGAGCATTACCTCAGTCACATAGAGCATTAAAAATATAGCAAAGGAAAGATAATGTAATGATAACTTGGCTAAGCAGACCAAAAAGGGGTTAATGTCCAGCTAGTGCTTAGATCATGGGTTACATGTGACTCAAACACTTCAGTCTAGGGCCTTCTCTACAAGGAAGATTTCAGGAATGGTGTAGTGCAACTACAACTCAGGCTACTGTGTAATAAAAAATAGGAATAATGGGCACCAGGAGGTTCTTGCAGTATAACAAAATAACTTTTTTTTGTCCTAAACAAATGATCCACAGGTTTACTTTACAGTGGTACAGTGGTACAGAGGCATTGGCAGCATATATATAGGCACAACCCGCTCACACAGAGCTACATAGGTAGATGTAGAATATACAGGCACACCTGCTCGCACGGAGCTTCCAAGGTAGATGCCAGGGAATTTCCTCCAGAGACACAGTGGAACTCCCTGAAGCAATATTTAAACAAGTTTTTACTAGACATAATGGAGATCCAAATTACATGAAGACCCCAGGTCCCAAGCATTCTGAATAATGGGTCCCATAACCTGTATATATTTCCCATAGTATCTAGCCTATAGCAACTTATTAGATGATTCCTTTCAAACACCTGCCAATTCTATGCTTCATACTTATATAGGGTTCTTTAATATTGTATAACTATGGTACCTTTCCTTTCACAGCAGTTCCAATAAATCACAAACATTGTAAACATAAGCATTAGCATATGACTGCTAACAAAACTCAACAACAAAAGATGATTATTTTATACATATATTATATATCAGATCCATTATCCATACAAACATTATACAGAGAGCTCCAAATTACAGGAAGGTCATCTTGATAAAATCTATTAAGTAAATAATTTAAATTTTTAAAAATGATCTCCATTTTCTCTGTAGTAACAAAAACAGTAGCTTGAAATATAAATGACTAAACTTCACAAATCCATATTGGTGGCAAAACAATCCTATTGGGTTTATTTCATAACTTTTTTTTAAATATGGAGAAAGATCCTTTCCTGAAAACCCACAGGTCCCAAAAATTCTGGATAACAGGTTCCATACCTTTAATAACAAACAATATCTATTGTGTTACATTGCAATTTTCTTAACATACTCCATGTCATGGGGAAATTTTTTTTTTCAAAATGAATCAGTTAATAGTGCTGCTCCAGTAGAATTTTGCACTGAAATCCATTTCTCAAAAGAGCAAACCGATTTTTTTATATTCAATTATGAAATCTGACATGGGGCTAGACATATTGTCAATTTCCCAGCTGCCCCAAGCCATGTGACTTGTGCTTTGATAAACTTCAATCACTCTTTACTGCTGTACTGCAAGTTGGAGTGATATCACCCCCCTCCCTTTTCCCCCCTAGCAGCCAAAAACAATGGGAAGGTAACCATATAGTAGCTCCCTAACACAAGATAACAGCTGCTTTGTAGATCTAAGAACAACACTCAATAGTAAAAACCCATGTCCCACTAAGACACATTCAGTTACATTGAGAAGGAAAAACAGCAGCCTGCCAGAAAGCATTTCTCTCCTAAAGTGCAGGCACAAGTCACATGACCAGGGGCAGCTGGGAAATTGACAAAATGTCTAGCCCCATGTCAGATTTCAAAATTGAATATAAAAAAAATCAGTTTGCTCTTTTGAGAAATGGATTTCAGTGCAGAAGTCTGCTGGAGTAGCACTATTAACTGATTCATTTTGGGAAAATTTTTTTTTCCCATGACAGTATCCCTTTAACATTGACTTAAATGGGTTACACCAGGGGGCCCATTTTCTTAGCTCGAGTGAAGAAATAGAGGAAAAAAAACTTCGAATTTCAAATGTTTTTCTTGGCTACTTCGACCATCGAATGGGCTACTTCGACCTTCAACGATTCAAACTAAAAATCGTTCGACTATTCGACCATTCGATAGTCGAAGTACTGTCTCTTTTAAAAAAAAAAAAACTTTGACCCCCTAGTTCGCCACCAAAGTCAATGTTAGGCTATGGGGAAGGTCCCCATAGGCTTTGCTATTTTTTTAAGCTCGAAGGAAAAATTGTTCGATCGATGGATATATATATATATATCATCATAACCTTTTCACTTTTTAAGACCTGAGAGTGCGGACCTTGTTGACCTTGTGAAAAGGTTATGATGATAGATATAGATATATATATATATATATATATATATATATATATATATATATATATATATATATATATATTCATTTTTACATGTCTTTAGTATGTTCTTTGGAGAATTGACAGCTCCTTTTACAGCCTCCTTTACTGTAGTTATCAGTAATATGTGTGGATCTGTCTGTAAATGTATTTATCTGGTTACACTTGTTAGCAAAGTACATTGTATCAGTGTGCAGATGGTATGCCTCATGAGCTGTCTCCCTGCCAGTCTGAGAACCTGTGCGAGACAGTAAAGTTAACAGTATGGATATCACTATACAGATCTATGCAAGCTGATCTTTCAGTATGATATTCTATATATCTGTGTACTGTCTGCCTATTGCTTTGAGACTATGTACAGGTACCAGAACCAGAATAATTGGTATCTGAGGTGTTCCATATATCTATATCTATCTATATCTATCTATATCTATCTATATCTATCTATATCTATCTATATCTATCTATATCTATCTATATCTATCTATATCTATCTATATATCATGTACAGTGCTGTCTATGTACAGTGTTTGATGTTGGAAAAAATGTTTTCTTAAAATGAAGCAATGAATTCATTTTATCCTTTTTTGTCATTAAATGCCAGCTGACTATGCCTATCCGCTTTTGTGCTGTGATTTTTATTTGTAATGGTAAGTGAGGGAATGAAATATATAAAAAGAATGTTGGCATTAAGTGCTTCATATCATGCTGTCTTATGTATAAAATTGTAAAGTAATTTACAGATATAATTGCAAATTTCTGTGCCATTTGTATTTTGCAAAGTACACATTATAACAAGTATGAGAGGCTTAGCATGATTTTTTCTGGTCACCGGAATGATCTTTTGTTTGATATTATAATGGGTTACATTTCTAGATGCAGTTCAAACTCTGAAATTTAAAGTATGTTTTATTCCCATCAATTGTGCAAAAAGTAGCTACCAACTGCCCAGTTTTTGTATGTCTTCCTGGGAGATGGTTGTGAATATCTCATACCTAAATCAAAAGAAAAGTGAGCTTTATGAGTCATTATTCTAGGAAGAAAAGAATGCTGGCATTCTTACAAATTGTACATTAATTAACAGTGGGGATTCATATATCCTATTCTAAACACAAATATTTGGATTATCTTGCTAAAAGGAACCATGTACATTGAGAAGATTTTTCCATCTTATTAGCATTTGTGCTTAAATCCAAAGTCTTGCCAGGTGCCTAAAACCAAGGATGGCTAAATTGCATCTATAGGAAAAAAAAGATATCAGTATTCCATTTATGTGAGCACTTCTATTCTTTAGGTATATATCTGGAGCAGAGGGTTGAAAAAGTGCTTTAGGGAATGCTATTTATTATCATGTGATTGTGGCTCCACACATTCAAATAAATATATTAAGCTACAAAAAGAGCAGTCGCCAAGCATTGTTTCTTGTGTCCATATTAAACATCAGATCAGAGCTTTAGAAAATCTCCAATAGTATACTTTATGAAAATAAACACTGTTGCTTTAAATAATTGTGGCTATGGGTGGTAATGGAGTGAATATAATATGAACAACTTAGGGGGTTATTTATCAAAGCCTGAATTTATATCAATATTTTCTGCTACAAACACCGATCAAATCCATTAGGGTTTTTTTACACTTATTTATTATTACATTTTCCCAAAAATCAGATTTTCATCCAATTTTCAAGTTTTTTTTGTTATTTTCACCTGAAAACTCAGAAAACTTTGGGGTATTGCCTGAGACCCAATGCACATCAAAAAACCATTGGGACTTTTCTCATTGACTTATAGGCAACCTCGACAGGTCTGAGATGCCGGATTTTCAGATTCTGACTTTTCCACCCTCGGGGTTTAATAAATTCTGAAAAATTTGATTTTTTAAGTCAGATTTTATTTTAAAAAAATCACACATTTTTCGTGGTTTTTGCTCTCGGAGTTTAGTAAATAACCCCTTTAATATCAAGAAGCCTTATATATTAGTAATTTACCTAATATGATTCAAAGATTTGTCTTCTAGAACATTGAAATGCCAAATTTTAGAGTTTTACTAACTTACCAACATAACTACCAAAGTTAACAATGGCCATAGTCAGAAACATGTGTAACTGTAAGTGCATAACTATTGTTGTGTATCCAGAACTTCCAGTTTAAATTAACAACATTAAATTTGACATTTTTATTCCAAATGGAATATATATATATATATATATATATATATATATATATATAATACCATTAGACTTTTTTAAATTCCCATTGGGCAAGTCAATTGGAAAATATAGATCATGGCCAGTTGTTTTTTTGAGAAGACATGGACAACCAGATGGAATCGATGGTTATTGTAGGTAGTTCTTGCCACTGAATTTCTTCCCAGCCCACCTACTACTAGATATTCCCAGCCCACCTAGTTAACTTTAACTTTTAGGGGCAGATTTACAAAGGGTCGAATTTCAAGGTGATGGGAGTTATCTTTAAATTCTCATCAATTCGAAATTCGAAAAAAAAAGACCAACAGATATTCATTAAAAAAAAACAACTTTGAGTGATAAGGCTGTATTCAATCGTTCCAATTGAATTTGGATTGTATTTGATTCAAATTATTTAAAAAAAATAATAAAAACTTAGTCCACCAAATGACTACAAATGGGTTTTAGGAGGTCCCGCATAGGCTCAAACAGCAATTCGGCAGGTTTTAGATGGCTAATAGTTGATGTTAGATTTTAAGGAGACAGTACATGATAAATTTAGTTTTTTTTTTTTTTTTTTCAAATTGAATTTGGACTATTCCATATTAGAAGTACACTAAAATTAGCTTGAAATTCCAATTTAAAAATGAGATTTTTCAATTCGACCCTTGATAAATCTGCCCCTTAGTGTATTGTCATATTTTATTGAATTTGGAGCTAGCCGTGTTGATAGAAGTAGTAGATAGTTGAGTTTGTATCATTTACTGATCTCTTCAATTTAAAAAATGTGGTTATATCCATATAAAACTAGAAGAAGCTGAAATACAGGTACATATATACATACTGTTTCTAGAAGCCAAATAAAATCCCACAAAATGAAAAATATGCGTTCGGCAATGTTTTATGTAGTGAATTTTTATTATTCTGTTATGTCTATTCTGATTTGTTTGAAGTTGAACTTTAATTACAACTTTGTTTTTATAAAACTGAAATAAATGCTTACAGGTATGGGATCTATTATCTGAAAATCTTTTTTCCAGAAAGCTCTGACATGCATTAATTATTTTTTTTCCCATTGTATCTTAATGAAATATCCATTACTCAACTGATTTAATATACCGGTAATAGGACATTTTGTTTAATGCCAACTAGTCTAATATAAATCCAGACTGATGGCAAAGCATATTCTATCCGATTGAAGTTTAGATAATTTTTGTTGCCTTAAGGCCCATGCTCCACATTCTGTAAAGATCCCTTGTCTGGAAAACCCAAGCATTCGGGACTATAGATCCCAATACAAGTAAAGAATTAGCTGTTTGTACTGCAAGTATATTTTTCTCTTGCTGGATTTTATTTCCCAACCTATCCATCCCATAACGCAATCAATTCCATTGATTTCACTTGTGAAGCAGCCATTTCTAATGGTTCAGTTGCCAAACAACAGCAATATCGGCATTTCACAATTTCCCTGAAGAAATATAATTGAACCTTAAACTTTTCTAATGGAAAACAATATGGCAAATAATTTGTTTTCGACAGCGTTTAATACATGAAACTGCAAGTGATGCTTTTCATTCTTTTCCTAGAATTTTTGTTTAGTCATAATGAATTTATATAGCACAGAATAAAAAAAATGTTCTTCACTAGAACGACACCGTTCAGTATTGCATGTCATTAGTTTAAATTGCCTTGATTTGGCACATGAGGATGCCTTCAGCAATAAATGCAATTAGAAATATATTCACTAATAGTTCTGTGTCTCTTTTCCTTGTGATTTAGATTTGCATGATTGCCCTGTTTTATACAGTTATATTACTACCTCTTAAAAATTACATCTTTCACATTTGTCGCTACTGACTGACATGCTGATTTATGTTTCCAGTTCAGAAAGCCTTCAAATTGAAGATAATATTGTGGAAAAAATTCTCCATTTTGTCCTTGGCTGCTAAGCAATTATGCGATTTTTCCACCTGATGCTTAACTTATCTAACTACAGTGGAACTTAATATTATTTAAAGTTTGCAAAAATATTGTCTTGGAATTACAACTACTGTACTTCACCTGTTCACCTTTAAATTTAAATTAACTTTAAGTATGATGTAGAGTGATATTCTGAGACTATTTGCAATTGCTTTTAATTTTTTAATTATTCGTGTCTTTTGAGTTTCTTTTTATTCAGCAGCTCTTCAATTTGCATTTTCAGCAATCTGGTGGCTTGGATCCACATAATCCTAACAACCATGCATGGATTTAAATTAGAGACTGGAATATGAATAGGAGAGGGCCTGAATAGAAAGAGGAGTAATAAAAAATAGCAATAAAAATAACAACAAACCCCCATTTGAAAGCTGGAGAAAGTCAGAGGAGTAGTGATGGGCGAATTTCTTTACTGAAAAAATCTCAAATTTCCTGCAAAATTCGTGAAATTCGCAAAAAAACCTGTGAAACTCAAAAATTGAGTCCAATTATGGATGCGTGTCCGAAAAGTCGCTCACATCAATTTTGATGCTGGTGCTAAAGTCATGAATAGTGTTGACATGCGCAATTTTGATGCGTGCAACATTTTGGACACGCATCCAAAATTTTTTGACGCAGGCCAATTTTCGTGGGAGATTGAGAATTTATTTGCTTCAAGTTCGCGCCAGGCAAATTTATTCACCCATCACTACAGAAGTGGCAATTAATTAAAAAAATATAAAAGTTGCTTAGAACTGTCCATTCTATAACCTACTAAAAGTTAACTTGAAGGTGAACCACCAATTTAACAGATAATAAAATGTGACAGTATTGTAGATATTACCATAGGTAGGTTCTGTAACATACAATGAATTCTGTAAACAATTCCCAAACTTATTAAGACATTCCCGAGACTTGTCATAATTAAATCCTATGATCCAAATCTGTGTTGCGTGAGCATAAGAAGGCAAGGGAAGTATATTTACATTGTGCTTTTCTCCCGTGAGGCTCAAAGAGCTTCACAGCAATCAGAAGCAATATAAACCAACAATGAATAAGACCTTGCTAATTATATCATTTTTTGTTTTCCTTGTAATTACAGTACAGGATACAATTAAAGACTTGTGTCTATACTCATTCAGTTGTTCTGATGAGCAAAAGACTGAGTTGTACAATCATAGTTATGTCTGTATTCTAAAAATGTTACTATTGAATTTTAACTTTTCTGCAGTTGAAGTGATTTTATAGCTAATGTTTCTCATGGCATCAGAATATGCTCCTGGACGATAATGTCCTTAGGGCACGGCAGGGCTTGGTATATGATCACCATATAGGTAGGGAATCCATTGAAACCCATTATCCAGAAAGCTCTGAATTATGGAAAGGCTGTCTCCCATAGACTCCATTTTATCCAAATTATTAAAAAAATAATAATAATGCTGTAATAATAGAACAGTACCTTGTACATGATTCAATTTAGCTTTAAATGAGTCCTTATTGGATGCAAACCAGCCTATTGGGTTTTTTTTGTTCAAGTGGTTTTTGTTTAAAGTATGAAGATCCAGTTTTTCAAAAGATCCCTTATCAGTAAAATCCCAGGTCGCGAGCATACTGGTCCCATGCATGCATGTGCTCTAAATTGATTGATTACTTTTTATGAATGAAAAGCACAATAGGTTATCAGGCACTCGTGACACTTCACTAAACTTCATTATCTCCCAGTACTCTAACCCTCATATGTAATAAAAGTCACAATGTTTCCCTGGGTGCAGTAACACATAGCAACCACTGAGGTGTTGGCTTTTAATAAGACTGATTAAATCAGTAAAAATCAGTAAAATACTAACAGCTATCAATAGAACGGTCACAAACTTTGGTCCTTATAATAACATAATCCCAAAAGACTTATTTGTAAGTGACATATTTATGAATGGGAAACACTTTCACTCTTCAGTTGTCCATTCCATCACTAAAAGCCATAAATACAAATACAGGTATAGGATCCCTTATCCGAAAACCCGATATCCAGAGAGCTAGAAATTACGGAATATCTCCCATAGACTCAATTTTATCCAAATAAACCAAATTTTTAAAATGATTTCCTTTTTCTCTTAAAAAATAAAACAGTACCTTGTACTTGATCCCAACTATAATATAGAAATCCTTATTGAAAGCAAAACCAGCCTATTGGGTTTATTTAATGTTTAAATGAATTACTAATAGACATAAGGCATGAAGACCCAAATTACAGTAAGATCTGTTATCCAGAAAACCCCCAGGTCCCGAGCATTCTGGATAACCAGTCCCATACCTGTATTTGTAAAACATCTAACAATGAATTGTTTCTGTAGATTTATGGGATTTCCTTCAATTACAAGCTTTTTAATTGTGAGAATAATCTAATATCAAATTTAATTAACTTGTAACACGAGCCATTAACTTTTAGAACAACAAATTCAATCTTGATGTTGGGACTGCATTGCTTATCCTTTATTTAGACACTTTTCTTGCTTTGTGTAGGACTCTGTCTCCTTTTGGCCCTTCTCACCCTAACAATGATGACTTTCTATATTTGGTTGCTTTCCATGCCCTATCTCTCAGAAGCCATGTTTTAATATCATGCATTGATGAGCTGTCTGCAAGTTTAGATTTATGGTTCTGAATAACAAGGCTGTATATATGCTTTTAAACCAGCAATTCTGGATGCATAGTTGGTTACAGGGAACTATGAGTAATTTGCATCTCCACCATGATTCCTTTAGTGAAACAAACTCTCATTTTTTGGTTTAAGGCAGTGCTATATACAGTATGTAGCATTAGTCATATGAATACATTCTCTTCTCAAAAGGCTTTACACTGCATGTATTGCATTGTTTGGGACTCTTTGGCTCCTTGTATCCTTTCTCACTCTAAATTTGATACTTACTTTTTTTTTCATTCTGGCTTTTAAGTAAATGGCTGCTTCTTAGATCAGTGAGCCTGAATCCCAAAATGCAGTCCAACTGCAAGGTATTTACAATGTAATTCTCAACTGCATACTAAGATAAAGGTGTTTCAGCTTGACCACGTTAACATTTTAAATGTTTTTGCTTTATTTGTATGGAGTCTGATTTAATGCAGGTCATTTCCCAGCTCTAACATATATCAAATTATTTTAAAAAACTTTCTCTGGTTAAACTTTCACCCGGCATCAAAAAAAAAATGTCCATATATAGTACTTCAATGGATTTTGGCAAATTCTCGCCATTTCACAAATTTTTGGCAAAGTGAAATGGGTCAGATTAGCCCATTACTAATCTCACTCACTCTAATAAACCAAGTCTCCTTTATCATTGAGTTTCAGTTAAAAGTTATGCTGCTTGCTATAAATTGTACCCCACTGACATTCTGTATCGAAAAGAATCTCGTAAATCCAAGATCAAGGGCATATAGCAGTGTCAAATTGCCCAATGGGGCTCATTTATATCACTGGGCAATTTTGCACCTGGACAGAAACATGAAACCAATCAGTGATTCGTTTTTGTCAGCCAGCTGCAAGTTCAACGCTAAAAGCAATCATCTGATTGGTTGTCATGGGTAACTGCCCAGGTACAAATTTGTCCAATGTTTATAAATGACCCTCCCCCATATGACACAAGACTTAAAGTATACAAATGCAACAGAGTCACAGAGACAGATACAGTGGGAAGGGTGGAAATGTGAACGTTTGATATCCCACATTTAATGAATGAATTTAATAAACTGATTAGGTAATTAAATTAGATTCTGTAGAACCTGAGCATGTTAGGGGCCCAAAAATACATTTTCGCACCATCACAGTCGTATTTTACATGCTGTTTTTCAGCAGGATATGGCATCTATTTCTACTAGCAGTTAGACATAGGTTATAAATAGACTTAAAAGTTTGAACTTGATGGACATGTGTCTTTTTTCAACATAACTTAACAACCTCACTCACCTTCTTGCCTGGATAATGGACGGAGAAAAATTGGAAGTGGGCAGATCTTCTAAAAACGAAACCTGTAATACCAGAACAAGATTGCAAAGTTATATGTTCCCAGGGACATACAGTATTACAAATAATACTTTTAGGGTTACCACCTTTTAATTTACTGTTTGCCATGAAGTAGTTCTGTGTGTCCAGGATCATATAATAATGGTATTAGGGTTACCACCCTTTTATAACATACTGTATGTCAGGAAGGAGCATGTGTTGCAGTTAACAGAATCAATTTACATACTATTGACCTGCCTTCCATGAAAGATTTGGTACTTAAAGGTTACATTGCCTCTTGGAAATTATGTGGTTACTGTACTTTGGCTATGTATTAGATGCTCAAACACCCAGCATCCTGATGCTTATTAGATATTCAGGTAGTTATGTAAGGAATAGAGGGTAGAAGTCTTCATACTATTACTCAGAACCTTTATCAAAAGCTTGATTGTACTCTGTAGGAGGTTGGTGTAGCTAACCATATTATATTTGCCACAGGGGAAGGTTAATGCAATGCATTAGTTAATTGCTTTTCATGATAGAACTTGCTGTTATACTTACAATAAATAAGTACAAAAATAAAGACCTTTCTTTATCAGTTGTCCTTAAAGAAGTCTAATATGAATGTCTCTGCTTTATGTGAACAAAGCTAGTCAGCCTTTTGTGTTTGCGCCTTCATTAATATTCTGTGCTACACATCATCTGACTCACACTTGATAATCTATCAGAACACCTGTTTTCTTTACAATGGCCACAAGGCAGCTCAAAACACTGTGGTATTTAGCATTTAATAATGAGCACAAGATATACAATTTTGACACTTCAAAATTTCTTTACAAAAGCAAATGGGAAAGACACATTTGAATATGTTTCGTAAACTTTAACATTTACATTCTGCACCTTGAAAGTTGAGTTTCTCAGATTTCACTGGCGCTCTGTGTAACATGAATCAATAGCTTTGTTGACCCAAAAAGTCGGGTTAAAAAACATCTTAAATATTCAAAGAAGAGCTTAGCAGAGATATTGCGCACCAGCAGTATTTGAAAACCACAAAGGCTTGAATTTTTTATAGCCGTGTTTGACTTGCCTCCTAAAAAATATAATAAAATATTATGTAATGCAGAACTCAACGTAATCGGATAGTTATTTCCAGAATGCTAAACTGAAATGTTTAAAGTTATGGTTTGTGCTTAAGACTGAAAGCAGCTATTTATTGTTTCTTTTCATAGTTTAAAAAAAATTAAAAAAAATAAAAAAACAAAGCGCCATGGGAAAGAGTCTATATAGCATTCCCCCCTTTAATTCTTTGTTACTACCATAATCATTATATTTTCTTCTTTACAGCCCAGTATTATAGTGCTCAAAAATACAATTAGAATACTTCATATTGCCGGCTAATTCTCATAACTCAAAACCATAACAAGTGATCCTTAAACCCTGATTATCATGTGAACCACTTGAAAATGAGTTTTAATATTTTTCATATTAATGTTTATTTTATTCATATGTGCAGTTATATACAGTATTACAAAATAGCACACATTTGCAGTTTAAACTTGCTGCATCCATAGTATGATGAAACTTAAAACTGCCAGCTCCATACTGTGTCTACCCTTTGACCAGTAGTACAGGTATGGGGCCTGTTATTTGGACCTGGCGTTTTTAGGATAAGAGGTCTATTCTGTAATTTGGATCCCCATGCCTTAAATCTGCTAAAAAATATTTAAAAATTAATAAAAAACTTTTAGAATATCTTAGTATCTTTCTAGATAACTGTTTTCCGGATAACGGGGACCATACCTGTATTAATCCATAGTAATCACGCACTCAGAATTTCCAAACATAGCCTGGCGGTCCTATAGCATGACTCAGTACAGGATTAGAGATTTCCTGTTTTGCTGAAAACTAATGAAGAGAGTGTTGTACAATGGTAATTTTATTATTTGCCTCGCAATGACCAAACATGGAGTCAATTCAATTTCCCTGTTTTCCTAATTTTGCTCAAGAAATAACAACAACCATAGGTTAACAATAGGCAAAAAGTATGTTCAACACAAGTCATTCTCATTAAGTTTGTACTGAAAAGGGGGTATACTGCCCTTTAAGGGACAGAAGAAGTAGAAGTCCCTGCCCCATAGAGATTACAGAAAAACTCTACTTACAATACTAAAACAGATCACACCATTGTTACTCAGGGGATAAATGGCTTATTCCACTATCTGAATAAAGTCTTAATAAACAAACACAAAGGAGGGACTATTATTACTCTTTCCTGTCTGAGATTGATACATTATGCTTTGTGAATTCATGAAATGTCTTTCCTTTCATAAATAGCTTTGCTTTCTTACTCCCTAGGGAAGCATATTCAGATGGGTCTTTTCACTAAAAGTCAGGAAGCAATACCTCATGAGTTACTGCCTAAAATTTCTCAATTAATTAATGGCAAGACTGTCTGCATTGTTTTTACAACATATTGCCTATATGAAAATAATGACACAACTCAAATCAGAGAAATAATGCAAATTACTTCCTTCTGTATTTATTGCTTAAGAAATTAGGTCATTTTTTATGTATAGATATGACAGAAAATATACGGTTTTGTTTTATAAAAACATTTTTATATTTTAAAAATGCCAAGATGGTGTCTGACACCTACTGATGTTTTTGGGCTCAACAGGAAATGTTATTTGTATACAGTATTTTGAGACAGAAATACCTGATCCTGCAATTAGGAACATAATACTACGAATGTTTACATGGCTATTTATCTCACCATTTAGATCAAATGTCAAATATAGTACTATCACTTGTAATTTTTTCAAGATACCTCTTGATTCCCTATGCTTTAACATAGATGGCCATACTTTTCCTTTAAAGACTAGCCAAATGAAGTAATGGGTAGGGGGTGAGTGGAAGATGTCTGAGGAGCAAATTTACTTACCTCAGTAGATCCGCCAGTGTTGTCTTCGTCGAACTTCGCCAGGCGTAGATTCGTCAGGACATCGCAAATTCACGAAGATCTGAAGTTCCGCACAAGTTATCGATCGTTTCCGAAGTTGCTCTAGAGAAGCTACGATGAGTGGTCCGAAGCTGCGCTAGCGAAGGCTAATTTGCATACGGCGCCAAATTTATATTTCAATGGAGTGTATGCCGCAGTGCATACAGAACACGACACAAGTGCAGGGAAACTTAATAAAAGTTTATTTAGGTGTTTTAATGCCCTACACATGTGCCCACAGTATAGTTAAGGTGCCACAAATGTAGGGGGGAAGGTGGGAACCCTAAAACATTTTTTGATCTTTTTCATGACTTAGAAAAAATTTAAACTACTGTATTTGGGACTTTTGAAAATTTTTCAACTTTTTTTTTTAAAACTCCTATCTACTCTATTGCACTTCGCCTGCTCTAACCTGGCGAAGTAAACTCTGGTGAAGGTCACGTTCATAAAAAGACCAATATTAGGAAATTTGCATTAGGGTGTGAAGTTGCGCTAGGCTATCAGCATCGCGGACGAATTTTCGCCAGGGTGACTGATAGTAAATTTGCGAAGTTGCAAAAAGAATTTTCGCCAGCGTTAGTCACTTCGCCCTTTAGTAAATTTGCCCCTATGTGCCTCCCCCTCCAGCCACTCTATAAAAAAACCTGGTGTCTTACTTTGTAAGCTGTGCAGAATGCAACAGTTTTATTGCTTATCTGGGGGCTAGACAAAGAAGAAATATATTTGTAGGCGTTGGCTGTTGAAGCAGCCTAGAATCATTTTCTGGGGTCTGGATTACACTCTTTCCTTTGCACTTTTTTTCCCTGTTTGAATTCAAGCATAGCAATTATTGTTGTATTGAGATAATGAGATTAGCTTCATTGGTTTTATAATTGTATCTTCAGTACTAATACATCAGGGTTATTATTGTACAGTTTTCTGTATTTGTACTGGACTGCTGATATGCAAAATAGGTAGTGTAGGTTGTCTCTCTTCTCATTGGCTTTCATTGTTATACAAATGGCATTTATTTTGGAGCAGCTATTTCCTTTTTTTCCTCGTAGTGATACACCAGAAGACATCCAAACTCTTTTCATTTTTTACATGGTGTGCAAAAGAATAAAGGGGAAGTCTGAATACCTTAGAATTAAATGTTAACATGATTTGGAGGGGGGCAGAGCTAACTGCCGATGCGGACGGAAGCTTTCTAGGGAGCTCCGTAAGGGGGAAACTCGCATAGCAGGCTGGAGCACCCTAAACGCCAGCAAAAGGGTTAGAAACCCGACCTAAACCCACCGGACGTCATGGGGAAGCTGAGGAAGTGACCGTCGCCGAAGAAAATGACGGCCTTCTATCCCAAAACCGGACTGCTGCCAGACGCGTTTCTCTCCCTCCAAGATGGCGCAGACTATGGCGGCAGCAGCCCTGCATGCACGGTCGATGAGGCAAGTAATGAGGCGCACACACCACCCGATGCCAGATCCCAGCAGACTGTTACCCTGCCCATACTTAAAAGTCTACTCACCTACCTGAGAACAGATATTCAGGCAGACTTCAGGGGCGCCATCACAGAGCTTCATAGAGAAGTGAGACAAATAGGGGACAGGACTGATCACCTGGAGGGAAAGATGGCAGAGTTAGTAAGCTATAATTCTCACCACCGCACACCTGTTTATTTACTCCTCTGCTTCCAGTGGTGCTGGTTCACCGTGGACCAGGCAAGGTCCCTTATGCAAAGATACAGGAAAATACGGATCCGCACACACTTTATCATCAAGCAGATGGGGATTACCCCAAGTTTATTGTGCCACCAACACGATCAACGTTTCGTAGGAAAGTGCCGAAGACGGGTGCGGAAACAGCTGAAACTACAGCCCAACCACCACTCCTGAGGCTTCAAACATCAAACTCTATGCAGCACCAAACAGTGAGTACCAAACCACAGCACCACGCCCACACCACATACAAATGGCGATCACTGTTACCACGTTAAATGTTAACGGGCTCAATAACCTTCTACTTTGGGCTAAACAGTCTAAGGCTTCCATACTGTGCCTCCAGGAGACCCATCTCACTAATGAACAACCTAATAGATTAGCATGCAAAGATTACCCACTGCAACTTTATGCGAACAGCTCAGTGAAGAAAAGAGGGGTAGCAATTTGGTTCCACTCTACCATCACACCCTGTGTGCTTAAACAACTGACAGACCCGCAAGGCAGATACCTCATTGTCACAATTGAACTACAGGACCAAATATACACCGTGGCATCTGTCTATGCCCCAAATGTGAAGCAATCCTATTTCTACCACACCTTCTTTAGGTCACTGGACAAACTGAAACAAGGCAAGATAATAGTAGTGGGTGATTTTAATGTGCCACTAATACAGGAATTAGACACCAGTTCTGAAACTGACCACACTCCTAGAAGAGAAGTACTTACTCATGCACTCAATTTGAAAAACCTTTTGAAAAAGCATAATCTATTTGATACCTGGAGATCGTCCCACCCTACGGAAAGAAACTATACACATTACTCACACTCGCATACCAGATACTCTAGACTAGATTATATATTTACGGATAAGGACACCCTTCAAGCTACTGAAGAGATACGAATTGGTTTGATTATATGGACGGATCACGCCCCAGTAATTTGGACAAGTAACTTCCACAAATCGGCACCGTTCACTTCAAACTGGCGACTTAATGAATCACTGCTACTAAATGGAGAAATAGCCCGAAACTGCAACCAACTACTACAGGAATACTTCACCCTTAATGATAATGGCGAGGTCTCGACTCCTACAGTCTGGTGTGCACATAAGCCAGTGCTCCGAGGTCAACTTATTAAATATGGTTCACTGCTTAAAAAACAACGTGAAAACAACAGGCAAGTACTAACAAAACAACTGCAAGACCTTGAACTGCAAAATAAAGCTCACCCAAACAAACTAACGACAAAACGCATTAGAGACGTGAAGAATCATCTATGTGAAATAGACCTATTCAAAATGCAATACCACCTCCAACGACTACGCCTCGCCCATTACACGAAAGGCAATAAAGCCTCAAAGTTACTAGCAAACTTACTGAAACAAAGACAAGTGAAACAAGCTATTGACCACTTGAAGAGCGAGGATTGGGGGAAAATTACGAATCCCAAAGCCATAGCAGATACATTTGCGGACTACTATGCTACACTTTACAATTTGCAGTGAGACGCCAATACTCCTCAACCTATACAACAGAATATCGTTGACTTTCTGGCGAGCGCCAACCCCCCTCAAATATCTTCGACGCAGTTAGATCTCCTAAACATGCCTATCCAACCTGAAGAAATCCAGAAAGCGATCAACTCCACTCCGATAGGGAAGGCCCCAGGACCGGACGGTCTGTCCACTGCCTATTATAAAGCTTTCCAATCTATACTGGTCCCTCAACTGACCCGTCTCTTCAACTACATACAACAGCACGGCAAAATACCAGAAGAGATGCTGAGAGTTACGATATCAACTATCCCCAAACCGGGTAAAACCCCAAACTAATGCCCAAATTTTCAGCCCATCTCATTGTTAAACGGTGACACCAAACTGTATGCCAAAGTTATTGCCAATAGGCTGAAGAGAATCCTGCCTGGCATCGTTCATAAGGATCAATCAGGCTTCACCTCGGGGCGACACGGTGCAGACAACACTAGAAAACTCATCTCTCTGATTGAAAAAACCACACGCTACCATACACCTACACTCCTGCTAGCTCTGGACGCCGAGAAAGCATTTGACAGAGTCCACTGGCTATATCTGGAGGAAACCCTTCAGGCTTTTGGATTTAGATCTTACAGGCTATCCTGGTGCTCTATTCCACACCAACAGCGCAGGTTACCAACATGGGCTTTCTCTCACGACCCTTCTGTATCACAAATGGGACGAGACAAGGCTGTCCCCTCTCCCCACTAATATTTAACTTGGAGCCACTAGCAAAAACATTTCGAGATTCACCAGACATCACGGGTATCACCTGCGCCCACTCAGACCCTAAAGTAGCGCTTTTTGCGGACGATATTATGTTAACGCTTACCAATCCAGAGACATCACTGTCAAAGCTCACTCAGTTATTGAATGAATATATCCAAGTGTCCTATTACAAGCTCAATGTAAACAAGACACAAGCCCTCATATTACATGTCGCAACGAATGACAAGAAAGCATTGCAGAAATTATACCCATTCCAATGGAGGAAAGATACGATTTCCTACCTAGGTATTGAACTAGGCAATACAGTGGCGAAAACATACAGCAGTAACTATCCAAAACTTTTGAGAGCAACCCAGACGCAACTAGAAAAGTGGAAGACTCTTTATATCTCCTGGATGGGAAGAATTGCCGCAGTCAAGATGATGCTCCTGCCCAAGTTCCTGTACCTTTTCCGGACTCAATCATGGTGCCAAAATCCTTTCTCCAGCAGTCACAAAACACTATAGATACATTTGTATGGGGAGGGACAAAGCCTAGAATCAAGCGAAGTCTAATGCAACTAAGCCAGAAAGAGGGGGGGTTTTGGTGTTCCAAGCATAGATTTCTATTACAAAGCAACTATCTTAGAACAACTCACCCTATGGAACCTCCCGGTCGACTGCAAACAATGGCTATAAAAAGAACAAGAACAGATCCATCCACGTACACTGCAACAATTAATGTGGTCCAAATCTCCCGTACACAAAACAGAACCCAGCTCACTCTACCATACCACTTCGACGGCTTTAAAAATTTGGACTTCAATGAAGAAGATTGAGCACATTCATATATTTCCAACAAAACACTCTCCTATCAGGATGCTAGAATTGGAAATCCCTGATATCTCTCTGGCCAATTGGGAAACACTTGGAATTACAAGCATAGCACAACTGTTTCTGGATAAAGTTCTGCATACGTATGAGACTTTACAAACTAAATTTAATCTCCCCAAACACGATTTCTACAAATATCTACAAATTAGACATTTCCTGAACTCCCACTTAGAAAGCCTATCCAGACTACCCACACCCTTTGAACGCATATGTTTTCACAATGCTGGGTGTCGAAGGACTGTCCAAAGTTTACCAAGCTATTATGCCTGGCCTAGGGCCAACCAAACCGTTACACATTCAAAGATGGGAACAGGACCTCAACATTGATCTTCCATTAACGCAATGGACCCGAATAGCAACTTTAAGGGATGTGCGAATTTGACCCGTTTCATTTCGCCAAAAATTTGCCGCCGGCGAAATGTCGCAGATGCCCATTAAAGTCTATGGGCGTCAAAAAATATTTGTCGTGCAGAGAAATTGTTGCGCGTCTTTTTTTTTTTTTTTTTGACGCACGTCTCCATACAAGTCTATGGGCGTCATTTTTTCGGTGAAACGAGGCGAAAAAAATCGCCCATCCCTGGCAACTATTGCTTCCAAATACACCAAATGTACAAACCATGTAGAAAACAGTAGAAAGATATTGTTTAGATGGTATAAAACACCTTCAACGCTACATAAGATGTTCCCTAACGAGTCAGACATTTGCTGGAGGTGCAACACTGTGAAGGGCGACATGCTACATATTTGGTGGACCTGTCCCAAAATATTGCCATTCTGGCAACTAATCAACGACCTACTCTCAGAGATATTCAACGCACTGATAAAAGTTACACCAGCGATGGCACTTTTAAACCATGGTATACCCGACCTAATCCCAGAGGCTAGAAAACTAACCTTTCACATCCTCACTGCAGCGCGCTTACTGATACCACTGCAATGGAAATCTACGGCTGTACCTAGCAGAGAAAGTCTACTCCATCTAATAGATTCGAACCTCATACATGAAAAATATGCTGCCACGACCCTTGCACAAGTTGACAAAGGTCTAGCAACACGCAAGTTATGGGAGAAATGGAAACAGGAGCATCCAACAACTACCACCTGACCACTCCAGTAGTACGTTCTTGAAAGCTGAGGCAGACAATGACTACCTCAACTTTCCACTGGTCGATCCAACGGCACCGGGTTATCTAACAATCATCAAATCATCTCCCCCCCAGGTTGCACAGCTTGGATTCATGGACAATGCCAGCCATATCCCCTTCCCTCCCCCCCTCCCCTTCCCCACCTCTACTCACCTTTCTTGCTTCACCGCTGTTTCTCTCTTCTCCCCAGTCTCCACTGGAAATTTCTTTATCTGAAAATCAATAAAAAATTTCAAATTAAAAAAAAAAAAAACATGATTTGGAAAGCAAAATTCTGGATTGTTTTTGATTAATTACTTTTTTTGTTTTTCTATTCTGCCAGGGTGAATCAAAGCTGGCAACCAGTGAGTAGCTAGGCATTTTATCATCGGGTTTTTTCAGGTCATATTCAGGTCTAGGGTAGATAGAATCCTAACAACCAGATTAAAATGACTATTGAAAAAAAGTTCAAATGCAAATTCTGATATAACATAATCCTACTGGAGGCTAGAGTCCTGTGCCCACCTCGTACTCGCTGACCTGCAACCTGACTCGCAAACACCACCCAGTATTCTCCCTTACTCTACTGGAGCCTTGGCATGTCCAATGATCTCCATAGACCTGTTTAACATCATTTTAAAATGAAGACAGTAACTGATAGCTTTGCATTGAAAATGATGGCCCATAACTGGCCTTTATCATATTAATAGTTAATTCTAAGATACTCCTTTACATGTACACTGAGTTTTTTAAAAACATTTTTTCATCTAATTGCAGTACTCTCATATATTAACAATCATCCTACTTTATTTTTAAATTTACATTTGAGTACATTTTAGAGACACTCGGGGGCCGATTCACAAAGGGTCGAATATCGAGGGTTAATTAACCCTCGATATTCGACTGGGAATTAAAATCTTTCAACTTCGAATATCGAAGTCGAAGGATTTTAGCACAAATAGTGCGATCGAACGATCATTCCTTCGATCGTACAATAAAATCCTTCGAATCGAACGATTCAAAGGATTTTAATCCAACGATCGAAGGAATATCCTTCGATAAAAAAAAGTTAGCCAAGCCTATGGGGACCTTCCCCATAGGCTAACATTGAGTTCGGTAGCTTTTAGATGGCGAACTAAGTTTTTTCTTAAAGAGACAGTACTTCGACTATCCAATGGTCGAACGATTTTTAGTTTGAATAGTTCGATATGAAGTCATAGTCGAAGGTCGTAGTAGCCCATTCGATGGTTGAAGTAGCCCAAAAAACACTTTTTTTTACAGATTTTTTACTTTGAATCCTTCACTCGAAGTTAGTGAATCGGCCCCATAGTATTATATATGAGTATTGGTAAAATACTCCAAATGTACTGGCAAAATGCACCTATAATGGAGCACAAAGAGTTGCAGCTTACTCTTTGCACAGAAATTGTCCTAGAAAGAAAACCACAAATGTATAGCAAATACCAATATAAACTGTAATATTTTAACAAATATGCTATTAAGAACATATTCTATATAAAAGCATAGTGTCTTGCTTTGATAACTATTATATTGGTCTAGGGGCTATTGAGATGAGCCCTGAGGCTTTACTCTTTGTGCCAGTGCTGCATACAGAAGGTGGTGAGGTGTAGGGCACATGGGGTGTCAAGAAAGTACAGTTACAATACAGGTAAGTTAGATCATTATTGAAACTACTGTACTTGGATTCTGTATTCAGAAAAAGAGCAGCAAACACAATAATATTCAAGGTTTATAATGTCTGTTTACAGTTTAGTGAATGATATCTTTTCTCATCACAACAAACATACTTATAAATAAGAAGCTACTCTCTTGCTGGGCAGATTGGTTTGTTTTCAAGGCCTGACAGGGCTGACTCAAGAGCAGAACTTGTCCTTGTACAAAGGGGGCCTTGAGGTGGAAAATGCAAACAACTTCTCCATAATGGACATCATCTTGATCCCCTAGGTGTCATGACACAGAGAATGTGCAAGGTGGGGAGCACCGGGATGTTAGGATGACTGTTAGGATTCATGGATAGGAGCCAAGGTGCTGGGTAACCTAAATGTATTTATTAAACAAAAAATACAAGTCTAGGTATAAGGCAGCAAAAAACACAAGTCCAAGTACAGGCTGAAATTCTAGGGCAGCGACAAAACAGAATGAAGTACAGGCAAAAAATTCAGGACAGGCAGAGTTCATGCAAAGTCAAATATCAGGCTGAGGTCAATACCGGGAGATCAAGTACAAAAAGGGAACAAAAACAGGACTAGATTACCGGGTCAGATTCAGGAACAAACAGGAATCGGGAACACAGGGTTCAGGAACAGAAAATCATGAGGCTTGGAGTCAGCATTTGGGTTTATAATACAGCACAGTGTGTGGGGCAAAACAGGTTTAAATAGTGCTCAAATGACAAATTGCCCTCAGCTGGATCAAGAGCATGCACTTAGACAGGCTGAGCTGGAAGCAGCAAAGCCACAGTCATCTTAGAGCCAGGCCAACACCACACCACGATCTGTGGCTTAAGTAGGAGGAGCCGTGTCTGGAACACAACTGGTCCCTTACATGGGATACAAGACTTTGGGGAACATCTGTACTTAGCAACTGCCATGTTAGTAACTAGCAGCAAAACTGCCTGCCAAGGTTATGTTGCTCTTGAGCATAATCCTTCAAAGATGCATCATTCAATCTGCTTATAAAAGAAATGTATTATTATTATAAAAGGTAATGCCACTAGTCTTAAATGAAGCCCATCTTAAGGCTTCTGTTAAATAGAAAGGTTAGTGCCTGCTATTTGCTAACCAATTTCTAACCAACCACAGCTAGCAGCTACAACGTTCTTTTTAGAAGTGTTTTTGGTATTGGAAACTGACCATTGAAATATTTCTTTAAAAATCCTTCAGTATAGAAGGAACCCATCAGCCCAATCACCTCTTGTTGTTCCCCTTGAGTCAAAAGCTTGAGTGGGCTATTTATTTCATACTAAGTTCATCAGTTTGACTTCTGTAGCCTTACAGATTTAAAATCTGTGAACCCCATTTCTATTGCAGAGAAAAGGTAGACTTGCAATTTAATCCTTACAAAATCTTTCAATTCTGTCAATACGATTACCAATGAAAGTCAACTATTTTTTGCATTCTTAGCTCATATGTTATTCTGCAATTCTGCTTATCTTTACTATTAACTCTTTTCATCCTAGTCATACTTTGTATTTGAGGAAGAAATATTACTATGGCTAACATTTTCATTAGTGGTGTCACTTTGTTTAGCAGACAAGCATTTTTTCCATTCTTTGTACTTTGCTTTTAAAGCACAGGAGATATCACACACTAACATGTTTTACCAAATAGCCCAGTCAATAATAATAATATCTGCCAACATATTCTGGAAAATGGCAAAACTGGAAAGGGTCCAGGCAAAAATTAAATATAGTTTATGCATTATTATCACTTTTTCAATATATATAAACAATACCATAAAATTCTATAGACATCTTGGGGACACTGCATAACCCAAGACAGTCCATGCGAGGACTATGTAGATAATTGACTTAGATGTTGTGTCAGCTCGACTACAGCCAAGGAAAGGGCACCTATTGATTGCGCAGATTAATAAACCTTGCTGAGTGAGTAGCTAGAGAGCAGCTCAAAACAGAAGATGTTACTACTTATGGACTTTTTTTATGTTCTGCGGCAAGAGGTTACTTTTCATGTATTGGGTTGCTTTTTTGATTATTTCTATGTAATTATTTAAACAGTTCCTTGTACTGGATCCCAACTAAGATAAACTTCTTTTTGGAGACAAAACTATACTATTGGGTTTATTTTATGTTTTAATTAATTCTCTTGCATATGGAGATTATTTTATGTATTTGAGAGTGATTAAAGGTCAGGTTGCTTCTTAGAACTTTTACTCAAAAACAAATACCATTATTACATTACAGAAGGAGCTGTGTAAGTTAGGAAAATAGCTTGGGCTAGTAGCATCATCTATTTAATTTTGCCACCTTTTTGTCATAAGACCATTCATTCAGCTGGACTCAACGTGCATACACAGTGTCTAACCTTCCAGAAATAAATGCACACAGAGTGGACTGAAACGACACATTGGCACTTTACTAACTTTTTTATGCAGCAGTTATAAGTGCTAGTAAATGGTATTTAAGCTTGTGAAAAATGTTACACAATTTCCACTTTGCATTTGCGCTTGGATTAATTTATTATGTTAAAGTACTTAAGTAATAAATCTTTCACCGAATCTCCATCTTTCGTTATCTAGATGCTGGAATCCTGACCCTTTGCTTCCTTTCTCTCTCTTCTCTAAACTTTCTTGTGCAGTGGCAAGTTCCTACCGCTGCTGTGACAAATAAAACTTGAAATACATTATCATACATCTGTTGTTTTAATCCAGTGGAAGTCAAAACTCAACCTGAAGCCAGTGCCAATGATGTCCTTCCTGAAGCTAATGGCGATCAGAAACATTCCCTGGATCAAGCATTTGACATGAATTATACCATGCAGACTCTTACATTTACACTGTATAACAGAACCAAAACCACAATATAACAGTACATACAGGAAAAAATCCACATTTTTTTTATTAATAGATTATATGAGAACATAAATAAGAGAAACTTCTGACATTGCACAAAATATGTGAAAAGGGGGAGGGGTGGTGGGATGTTTCTACCTGCTCAGAAGATAAGGAAGTGAACTGCTTCTTCCCTTTACATCACATCTCTATCTTTCTTCACCCCCAGCTCACTCAGCTTTCCCATCTTGACTCATTGCTTCTTACCCACTCACAACTACATCTGATGCTGCCAATCTTTAAACATAAACTAGTGTAATCTGGCTGCTGGTCATTCGGATCCCTTGTCATGCAGTCCCTGCTATTATAGCTCCAGGGCTTTCCTTTTCAAGAGTAATCTAGCTATTCTGCTTAAAGACATATCCAGGTCTATAGTGACCTGATACAGTGTAGAACGGGGGTATGACAGAGACCAACCAGAAAACATTAGACCTACTGTAATTTAGGCCAACTCCTCTCTTTGCTCAACCTCTGTATTCTTCTAATCTCAATTCTTTACAAACTATAATCTACCCTTCCATCTGTTTGACCATTTAGTTCCCATACAGAACTGGGGAATGACCATGAAATAGGCCAAATGGAACAGGAGGGCCCACCAGGAGATTTCCGGGCATCTAGTTGGCCAGTTCAACACTATATGGTCTTTGACAGAAAAATCTATGCAAGAGTAGTTGGCTTTAGGTTTAAATCTTTTTGGAGCAGCAAGAACAAATCTTTGCTGTTTTTTAAATTATTGCAACACTTTTGCTTATTTAATTTTTAATTGTTTTTGTTTAAATAATGCATTTGACTTAGTACATTGTCTACAGATGCCTTGGAAAAACCAAAGTCAACATGTAATTATAATTTATGCCATGTAAATATCGAAATAATTCCTTTTAGATTGCAAGCGAAGGGCCTTTTTTTTAGCTCTTGTAGTTATGTAATCTATATATTTGATGTACACACCTTTATAGTGTACAGTGTTGGGCATTATGTTGGCACTTTATAAATGTGTTACTAATGATAAAAATATTACAATAAGTGGTTGGATGGAAGCATTGTAAATATATCAATATTACAAAATCACTGATGCTGTCATGGTTCTTAGCATTTATTATATTCAAGAAACAAAATTCATCCCCGCTTTGTTAAAGTTTAATTCTTGTGTCTTTTCTCAGAGTGAATATTTAAAATCTAATAGGAATCTTCTAAATGATACAGAAGGGAACACTTCTCCTGTTTAGAATTATATGTATAAATACCTATGTATCTTCATTTTAGAGTAAAGGTAATTACTTATTGTATTTGATTGATGATAAGTATGTATCATCTTCCTTCATTTTGTAAATAGGTTGCACAGCTCATGACAAGTTCCAAAGGGGATTTAGAATATTTGAGAAGTAACCAATAGGATAACCAGTGAATAATTCATACAGTGCCACTTTGTTCTGTTCTTTGTTCTTTAGCATTAGTTACTTTTGCAGATAGACGTGAAGCTCGGAAGAGCATGTAATCATAGATGTATGAGAGGTTTTGTTGTTGTCACCTGCCCCATCACCAGTAAACAGCATTAGTAGCTAATTTGATAAGCATTGGCAGTATTTACATTTTAAGCAGTATGACTTCAAAACACTTAAAAACAAATTATTGTTCAAATTCACGTTTATTATTCATCCATTTTATCCCCTTTACATTTGGAAGTGGTTAGACTTAAGGATATATTCTATGCACAAGAGATTGGTCTGATACTTTGCATTTTTCTTCATTTATGTGAGCAACCATAATTATTGCTTCTGCATAGGCAGAATGACTAAAGAATAAATGCAAAATGTAATTGTCAACAGGAATGTTTTGCTGATGTATATGCAGAATATCATAGAATGCATTTCCAGACTTTAACATCTAATTCTGTTGAGGCCTACCACACTTCATAGAGCCTATCTACAGTAGCCCCAAAAAAATTGAGCCTGGGACAGGTGGAATAGCAGGGGGCCATGACAGGGGGATGAATAGGGACAGGGAACATGGTGGTAGGCTGATGGGAGCTATAGTTCTAAGGAGGTTGTGGGGGGATGAGGGGTTATATATACGAGGAAACAGGTAGTGAAGAGCAGTGCATCGTGGTCAACTGAAGGGAAAACAATGTCCCCTTCTCCTGCCCTGGGGAAAAGGAAGAGGACAATGGGGGGTTGGGCAAAGGGCAGGGTACTGTTGTCACAGCGTGGGGGGGGCTGGTAGGGCTATCCTAGTGGGAAGACAGAAATGGGATAAATTGACTAACATGGGCTATGCTACTCACAAAAGATATGTACAACAGTCACACATCACTCTTCACTTTCTCTAGTACAGGAATCAATGCCTCTCCCTCATCATACGGTATGAGGTATGATCACCTCATTAGGGATGTCTCCTGGGACAAACATCAGTGACTTCCACTATATTTACAGGGAAATAGATAGAGGCAATACTCATCATAATAATGGGCTTCTACCAGGCTTTTTATACTGTGTTAAAATTACATCTACTGTGCAGATGGGAGGAATTTATTTACCAGCTCCACAGTAAGCTGACTGAGAGATCTGCAATTTCCGTGTAATTCTGCACATGCGCAGTTGTCGCGATCCGGCAAACTGCTCCAACTGCATATGTGCAGAAATATCGATCAGCTTACAGAGGAGCCAGAAGATGGATGTGTAGAACTTCACAGGAAGAATCTGGTAAGTATGGAGTATGGGGCACTTCCCCCGGGGGGGGGGTAGTTAGCCTGCGGGGAGGAGGGAGGGAGGTCTACCTGGGGTGGGGAGTACAGGGTTTTTTCCCCACAGGTTGATTTCTCCTTTAAGTTAGAAATTTTGTTTCTTTTTCTGGCTATTCAGTGCAGAGAAAAATGGGACTTTCCAGTACAAACGAGGGCCTGCGGTTTGAGCTGTCAAGAGGTACTGTCCCTCTAAAAACAGGTGTGTACACTGTGTGGTTCTTTCTGCCAGGATTTTCTCGTTTGCCAGTGTCTGTGACTTCCTCTTCCTGCCAGCCACTCACTAGCTGTGTCACTTCCTGCTGCACTGAGATCACTGAACAGCTGGTTGCTAGGTAACAGCTTACAGCACACAGACACAGGATCTATGCCTGTGCCCTTACAGGGGTACATACATCTGAACTGTCCCATTTTTAGAGTTACAGTCCCTCTTTTGACAGCTCAACCTACAGTCCTTCATTTGTACTGGAAATTCCTGATTTTTTCTGAACAGCCAGAAAAAGAGACAGTGTCTAACATTTGGCAGAGAGCTCAGAACAGCCACAGCAGCAGAGAAGAAACATTTGTAACAATTTCTAGATAAGCAAATAAGTCATTGTAACTTTTGTTGTCCCTCTTTTTCTTTCCAAAATGTTGGGAGGTATGGGGGTAAATGCAAGGGTTTTGCACTAATTCCCTACATTATATTTACAGCAGTATTTTGCAGAGGGACCGTTTACTATAGGTTGGCTCTGCTATACACCAAAATGGAGGAAGAGAAAGAAACACAGGTTCAAACTTTACAGAAATAAAAGCCTACAGAAACAATAAATCTGAAGAGGAGGTAAACAGCACTAAAACGTTCTTATGACTCTTAGAACAGATACAATGTGAAGTGATGTTCCTTTATACTCTCAGCAGGTGTTATGATGTAAAGTCTATTTATACATGCCATTTTTATAGATATAGAAATCCATTGTTTCATATCTAAAGTAGCCAAATATACAAGTATAAAGGGAAGAAAGATTTCATAAAGAAATCCTTGAAACCACGAGACTAAGAACCCAGCAGCTGTATCATTACACAGTCCTTGAAAACCCTGTTGGACAGCAAGTTTTATATCCCTGTGTCAGAGGCTAAACTGTGTCAATCAATTCCTAAATTTTACTGCCCAGCTTTTCCTGTTCTGTGGTACTATCATTGGATATTTCAGTGTTCTAGATACTCTTCATGCTGTCTTATGCTTGTTAGAAAAAAAAGGATAAAGCAGACTCTTCTCTAAAATCAAGGGTGTAAAGAAAAGTGAATGTAAATAAATACAGTGCTGTACATGAGAGAATGCACCAGGCTTAAGTACTTATAAAATGTATGGGCACGCATATTTAATCAGATCTTGTTTAGTTTAAAGGAAAGCAGCAGCCGCCAGTGCAGCTGCCAATTAAAGCATATGTGCTCATTTACCAAAGGATCATCCGTATTTCTGTTGATAATCCCTGTTATATCCCAGCTGTGACATGTTGTGGTCTTTGAACAGGGTACATCTGTTTCTGTGAGGAATAACACATAAAAGTACTACATAGTAGATTACCATTGACTTTTGGCCTGCATTTTACTCCAGTACAGCATGGACTAATCTTCTCTGCAGCATCTGTAACACACTCAGGGGCAGATTTACTAAGCTCAAGTGAAGAATTCGAAGAATGGAAAAAAAATCGATGGTCAAAGTATTTTTTTGGGTACTTCAACCATCGAATTGGTCAAATTAGATCGGATTTGATCGAATAGAAGGATTCGAACGTTTTGAAGTAAAAATCCTTCGAATATTCGACCATTCAATACTAAAAGTACTGTCTCTATAAAAAATACTTCGACTTCATACTTCGCCACTTTAAACCTACCGAGCTGCAATGTTAGCCTATGGGGACATTCCCCAGCACTTTTCTAAGCTTTTTTTGATTGAATAAAAATCCTTCGATCGATCGCTTAAAATCGTTTTATTTGATCGTTCAATCTAAGCATTTGCGCTACAATCCTTCGAATTCGATATTCGAATTTGAAGGATTTTACTTCGAGGGTCGAATTTGAGGGTTTAGTAACCCTCGAAATTCAACCCTTGATAAATCTGCCCCTCAGTGATGTCTGTAATTATTCGCCTGTGTAATTAATATTTATACCTTAAGATAGTGATCACCACATTTAGAGATGCAGTAGCCCCAGTGTTCTCTGGAGTCAATAGCAACACTTATGCATGATTTCTTAGAAGAGGCAGGACTGGAACAATAGTGCTCACAGCAACTATATGGAAGTACAAAGGGCATTTTTTGCCTAGAGTACAGTATCTTTAATAATTAAGGTTAACATGATCTAAGTACTGCACTTTTAATTGCAATTGTATTGACAAGGGGACTCCTCAATTGACCCTTGACCCTAAATAGGACCTTGCCGGCCTCACCCCAAGGCGATATTCGAAGCCAGAATTCCATAAGAGTTAGCTATTATGCTCTGCTGCTCATCACTTGAGATATCCCATGAGAGAAGTTCAGCAGCCCTGCTGTTAGTCTGGAAACTGCAGTGTGTTGATGATAGGAAATCCAAGCAGGCTGTCACCTAGCACAAGCAGTAGTAGCATTGGTATCAATCAACGCACTATGCAGTCACAGGAGAGAACCTCCTTTCTCCCTGTTCTTAATTTACCAGTGTAGTACTGGTTAAAGTAAGGAATGTTGGTCTGGAATAGGGATGTAGCGAACTGCCGTTTATGTGTTCGCGAACGCCGTTCGCGAACACCGGCAAAAAAGCGAACAGTTCGCGAACAGTTCGCGAACTTCGAACGCTCGATAAAATCGTTCGATCGAACGATCGAAGGATTTTATTCGTACGATCGAAGGATTTTCGTTCGAATCGAACGATCGAAGCTATTCGATCGAATGATTTTAATTCAATCGAATGCTTATAATCGTTCGAACGAATGGAAATCGTTCGATTTTAGCGATCGAACGGTCGAACGGTCGAATGGTCGAACAAAATTTTACTTCGAATCGAACGCGAACACCAATTGGCGAACGTCGCGCGACGTTCGCGAACATTCGGCGGACGCGAACAGTCGAAGTTCGCGCGAACTAGTTCGCCGGCGAACAGTTCGCTACATCCCTAGTCTGGAACATAGTACTTGTACCTGGATAGAGAACTGGCTAAAAGAACTACAAAGAGAACTACAAAGAGTGGTGGTAAATGGAACATTTTCTTATTGGACCAGTGTTGTTAGTGGAGTACCGCAGGGCTCTGTACTAGGTCCCTTGCTTTTTAACTTGTTTATTAATGACCTGGAGGTGGGCATTGAAAGTACTTTTTTCTATTTTTGCAGATGATACTAAATTGTGCAGAACTATAGGATCCATGCAGGATGCTGCCACTTTGCAGAGTTATTTGTCTAAGTTGGAAAACTGGGCAGCAAACAGGAAAATCAGGTTCAATGTTGATAAATGCAAAAAAATAATAATGGCAAAAATAATATAAATGCAAGTTATACACTAAATGGCAGTGTGTTGGGAGTTTCCTTAAATGAAAAGGATCTAGGGGTTTTTGTAGATAACAAGTAGTCTAATTCTGGGCAGTGTCATTCTGTGGCTACTAAAGCAAATAAAGTTCTGGCTTGCATAAAAAAGGGCATTAACTCAAGGGATGAAAACATAATTATGCCTCTTTATAGGTCCCTGGTGAGGCCTCATCTGGAGTATGCAGTGCAGTTTTGGACTCCAGTCCTTAAGAGGGATATAAATGAGCTGGAGAGAGTGCAGAGACGTGCAACTAAATTGGTTAGAGGGATGGTAGACTTAAATTATGAGGGTAGACTGTGAAGGTTGGGGTTGTTTTCTCTGGAAAAAGGGCTCTTGCGAGGGGACATGATTACACTTTACAAGTACATTAGAGAACATTATAGACAAATAGCAGGGGACCTTTTTACCCATAAAGTGGATAACCGTACCAGATGTTTGGTGGCTGAATAAAAGGGGATATTCCCCAACTGCATTAATCGGTGTATGTGCAGATCCGTTTCTTTTACACATTAACCGTACCAGAGGCCACCCCTTCAGACTAGAAGAAAAGAACTTTCATTTGAAGCAACGTAGGGGGTTCTTCTCAGTGAGGACAGTGAGGTTGTGGAATGCACTGCCGGGTGATGTTGTGATGCTGATTCAGTTAATGCCTTTAAGAATGACTTGGATGTTTTTTTGGACAGACATAATATCAAAGGCTATTGTGATACTAAGCTCTATAGTTGGTATGGGTATATAGAGAGCATGTGAAAATAGGTAGGGGTTTGTGTATGGATGCTGGTTTTTCATTTGGAGGTGTTGAACTTGATGGACTTTGTCTTTTTTTTCAACCCAATTTAACTATGTAACTATGTACTCTGACAAGTCCTACCGCTGCTGTGACAAATAAAACTTAAAATACATCATATATCCATTGTTTTGATCCAGAGGAAGACAAAAAAACAAGCCTGAAGCCAGTGCCAATTATGCCTCAAGAGGGAAAAAATTCCTTCCTGACCCCAATGGCGATCGGAAGCATTCCCTGGATCAAGCATTTGACATTCATTTAACCTGAATATTAACATACAAGCTATCTCATGGTTATTCTGTATAACTGTACCAAAACCACAATATAACAGTACATGCAGGAATACATCCACATTTGCTTGTCGATTCATAATATGAGAACATAAAGAGAAACTCCTGGCTTTTCACAAAATATGCAAAAAAAAGGAAAGGGTGGGTGGGATGTTTCTACCTGCTCAGAAGATAAGGAAGTGAACTGCTTCTGCCCCTGACATCACATCCCTCTCTTTCTCCGCCTCCAGCCTGGCTTTTCCCTGCCTTTACTAATCCCTTCTCACCCACTCACAGCTACATCTGATTCTGCCAATCTTTAAATCTAAACCATTGTAAACTGGCTACTGGTCATTCAGATCCCTTGTCATGCAACCCCTGTGTTTATAGCTTCAGGGCTTTCCTTTAAGACTTTAGATAAGCTTTCTGTGACCTCACTTTAGTGTGAGTTTATTGTCTGAGTAGTAACCTGCTTCTGTGGACATGCATTACATCTGTTTTGCCATTGTCTTATGATTCATATTCCTGTTTCTGTTTCCCTCTTTCTGTCTAAGGTGAGAACAAGCATGAAGCAGGCCAGTCTTACCTATCATGTTCTAATACATGTACCAGAAATCTCTGTGCTTGTCTGACTGTTTTACATGAATTAACATAGCATAAAAATTTAACCCACTGCTATCCAAGCGGTTTATCACAATCTTCTTGTCCATAGTTCAGTGCCAGCACGTGCAAAGCAGCCCTGTCCTTACTTCCTTCCATGGACAAGTTAGATGAGGAGAGGGGGCATCTACATGCATTCCCTGGTCCACCCCTCATGAATGCAGTGCTGTACCCTATTCCTGGGGGTACACACAGGTCTATGTGCTTCATTTTGAAAAAGTGTGAATAACATGGAGGTTTGACCTTTTTTCTTCTTCCATGCTTTGCAATCTGCCTTGCACTTGGATGAGTATGGTTAATTTGAAGCCACGATGAAGTAGCATGCCTTTGTCTGTAGGTTTAATAATGCAGACTTTTAGACATCTGTTATATGGTGTATGGATGGCACATCTTTAAAGGAGAAGGAAAAGTTAAAACTAAGTAAGCCTTATCAGAAAGGTCCATCTAAATATGCCAGTAAACCCCCAAAGTAGTGCTGCTCTGAGTCCCCTGTCAAAAAAAAACCCACTGCATTTCTTTCCTTCTATTGTGTACATATGGGCTTCTGTATCAGTCTTCCTGCCTTCAGCTTAAACCTCATTGCCCTGGGCAAGAGCATGCTCAGTTTGCTCCTCTCCCCCCCCCCCTTTCTCTACTGTAATCTGAGCCCAGAGCAGGGAGAGACTCAGGCAGGAAGTGATGTCACACCACATTAATACTGCAGCTTCTATCCTAAACAAACAGAGAGTTTCTAGAGCTTTTAACTCAAGTAGATAAAACATTCTACAGAATAAATATAACATTCTAGCTTGCACTATTGCAGCTGATCTATTGGCATTAAAATGCCTCTGTAGCTTTCCCTTTCCCTTAATATCACTGGGAAAAATGAAAGGTAATTTATGCCATATGTCCAACTAATTCTGCTCCATATCTCTTGATGGTGCAGCATTAATCTGGCTTGCTCCATACCCAGCTTCCCTCTCCAGATACCTCCTTTTCCAGGCTCCCCATCCATCCCCCTTCAGCACGCCCACTATTAGAGACAGCCATGATGTCCAGGATGGTATATTAACATTAATATATAAAATATATATAATATATATAATATATAATATATATATATATATATATATATATATATATATATATATATATATATATATATATATATATATATATTTATTTATTTATTTCATGCTCAATAAGCTTTAGAAGTACATAATAATGACAAAACATCCCTTTTAGGAAAATGCAAATACATAAGCCGATGCCTCTGAATGCACGTCTGTTCTAATACTGTTTAATCCCATGGGAGTATAATACTGTATTTTGTTGTCTTTCAACCTTAATAGATTGTGTTTAGGATGGAGTAAAATATGGAAATAATGTCTGCCGAAAAATGTGTAGAACAGACGCTGGGACTTATGCACAAGCTGTTTACAGAAAAGATAGAAGTATTGTTCAGCTAGCAAGGGGGCAGCATTATATAAAGAAAGAAAGAACCGATGATGTATAAAATCTGATTAGAAGTGTGATTTACTTCACTGGCATTAAGCAATATGGGAGCACTGCTGTGTTTTACCAGTGGGTTATGACTGGGAAGATTTAATGATGCAACAGCAGTGAATTGTGGCAGGAGGAACCTGGTCAAAAGCAGATAATAGGCAGCTATTATATGGGGAAGGAACCAAGTCTGGGCCCATGGTAGTAAAACAGGTGAGGAAAATAAGGGTAACAAATGGTTGTGAGGTTGTAAAAGTATGTACTGTATGTCTGTTTGTACATGGGTGTATAGATGGGTCTATTTCTGTATTAGTGAGCGTAAATAATTCTCTTACGATAAATGATAACTCTTTTTGTTTTATTACTACAACTTTTAAAATACAATAAAAAATGTGTTGAATTGTTTGCAGTATATGGGTGAACACAGTATGCTTTTGCTGATTTGATTATACCATGTGGCCATGGTGTTACTGGTGTTAATGAATATCAATAACATGCCTCGGTGGCTGTTGTGCTTCTAAATGCCTGGGAGAAGACGCCAACCACATGTTGTGAAGCTGATGTTAGCACTCCTTTTTACTCCGTAATACAAAATAAGCTCCGAACAACCAATGGGTCCTTTACTTTTGGGAAGACAGTGTGCAAAGTGCAAAAAACACTGGGAATTGCTTATTTATACTTTGTCCATTGCCTTACACTTCCCTGAATTTGGTAGCATCTATATAGAAGGCAAGATGGTTAATGGTCCCACTACTGCTTTAGAGGTTCCCAGTCTATAACCAGTGTCCTGTTGATGGGACTGATGATAGTTAAGCATTTCCTGCTTCCCTAATATATAAAAAGGGAAAGTTAACAAATGCTCAGTCTCTTTTTTGACTCCAAAATGAGCTTCCATGTAAAATATGTAGAGGATAAAGTGCAGATGAAGAAAATAAATTGGAATGATTTATTGGACAGTGCTGTTCAACATTTAGGGGCACATTTACTATGGGTCGAATATCGAGGGATAATTAACCCTAGATATTCAACCATCAAAGTAAAATCCTTCGACTTCGAAGTCAAAGGATTTACTGCATTTACTTCGATTGAAGGAAAAATCATTCAATCGAACAATTAAACCCTTGAATGGAACGATTCTAAGGATTTTAATCCATCGATCGAACGATTTTCATTCGATCAGAAATTACTTAGAAAGCTTATGGGGAAGGTCCACATAGGCTAACATTGGTGCTCTGTAGGTTTTAGGTGGCGAAGTAGGTAGTTGAAGTTTTTTTTGAAGAGACAGTACTTCGACTATCAAATGGTAGAATAGTCGAACGATTTTTAGTTTGAATCGTTCGATTCGAAGTCGAAGTAGCCAATTCGATGATCAAAGAAGCCAAAAAAACCCCTTCAAAATTCTATGTTTTTTTCATTCAAATCCTTCACTAAGTAAATGTGCCCCTTAAACTGTGTATACCCAATTGGGGGGGGGGGGGTTTGATTTAATATTAAAGCTGTATTTGGCATTTCTCCGCTTTAGCCTATTCATTGAAATCAGAAGATTGAGTTGCTTGAGTCCAGGCAAAATAATGTGTTAATTGTGGGGCAATAATATTTGGTATGTGGTTATGCTTCAGCTCCAGCAAAGTGCAATTATGGATGCCATTCACCATGGTTTGAACACAGAATGCAGTCTTTTGTAATTGTGGGCACAAGGGGGAGTTACGTTTTGACAAATTGCATATTATTGCTCTAAAAATGTTGGAATCAATGCATCATATCCCACGTAGCATCAAAATTACTTTTTTAGGTGCAGGTCTGTTGTACGCAGCTCAAATCGCCTATAGCGTAATGGAGTCTGTATCTTCAGGGTTCCCCTGTGTCAACAGAAGCAATTGTGTGCAAACTAAAATCAGTAGGGCAGACACTGGTGCCAGGCAAAACTAAAGATACATATTTATTATCATTCTGAAATAAATAGCCAACATTTGCCAAAGCCCCTTTAAATCTAAAATCGTCTCATTTTACTTCTAAATTGATAAATGACAGCACTAAATTTGGAAATGTCCCTTTTACCATTCCTCGGTGAATATGCAAAACCTGCAATACATTTTACTTTTTTAATTTTTAAAATGAGGGGGATGAAAGCTCACAATGAAACCAAAATTGCTGTTGCTTTTCATGCAAATGTGCATTTAACTTGATTTTATTGCATCGGTACACAGTTTGACAAAGAAGAGATTGCCTGCATCCATGTTATGCAAATGAAGGTAGATTTTCCGTGTTAATGCTGTTTCTTTAATACTCTAATAGAGGACGTACTGCAACTTGATTATTGTAATCCTACTGAGTTATCTCATCACTGAGTGGATTAAGGGACTTCTTTCTGCTTGAGGGGTCTGAATAAACATTTCCATTTACTCCCGCTGTGTCATTGATAAATAGAGCCTTTATCAGTGGATGTTTAGGCAGAAGTAAACAAACTATGGAATTTCACCAGTCGTGACTCTCTTTGCCATCATTCAAATTGTAATGTACTTGAACTCGAAAAAGTTTCTCATTTCACTTTAATTTAACTTTATGATTGTCATAAAGGTACTATGTTATTATTATAGAGAAAAAGGAAATTATTTGTAAACATTTGGATTATGTGGATAAAATGAAGTCTTTGGGAAATGGCCATGGCAAAATACAGAGCTCTCTGGATAATGGATCCCCTACCTGTACCACCAAAGAGCCAATTGATTTATGATTATCATAGTAGTTACTGTACATCAAGAATGTCTAAAGAGATCAAAGGTAGAGACATCACACCCTTATCTCTGTTATTGGAGCTAAATAAACAGTTGTTGTATATTTCACAGCTTACATATTGATGTGCCATCAAGGAGTTAACTATAAGGGGCAGATTTACTAAAGGGCTAAGTGAGTAACGCTGGCGACGATTCACCAGCGTTACCGCTTTCAGGCACTTTTCCGATTTACTAACGGGCGCAGGCGCAACATCACTAGCGAAAGAGACAGACGCTAGCGGTAATTTGCACTCTATAGTCAGATGTATTTTCACTCTGGCAAATGGACGTTACTCCGCAAATTCACTAAGATGTGGATTTTACTGAACGTTGCCTCTTTCACCAGACTTGCCTTCACCAGCTCAGACCAGGAAAAGTGCATTGAAGTGCATAGAGCTTCCTCAATCTTCTGTTACTTACATCATATTTTTAGTGGCAAAAGTCCCAAAAAACGCTGGCATCAGAGTGATAGCCTGCAAAAGTCCTTAAAAATATTTTTGGGTAACCAGGTTCCCTCATACATTTTCTAACATATGAAACATAAACTATACAGTGGGCTCATGTGTAGGGCATTATAACAACTCTAATGTCTTTATTAAGGTTCCCTGGACTTGTGTAATTTAATGTATTTGCTGCAACATATACATCCGTTCAACTTTATAATTTCAAACGACTTTTTACACTGATTAGCGTTATATCAAAATTTCTTGTGGTGATTCCTTGGGTGCTCCGCCTCTGGCATCCCCTTATAGATTTAATCTGTAGTGAAGTTTTGGAAACACTCACAAACGCAGCTTAACTGCAATTAGGCTTTTATTCCATTACCACACTTTTTTTTTTTTTTTTTTTTAACTGCAATTAGGCTTTTATTCCATTACCACACAACATGTTTCGGGCACCTGGCCCTTTCTCAAGTGTGAACATTTGATAGTATAAAGAACATTTTATAACACCACAGTTGTTAACCCGCCCACCAATTACCAAGTGTGTGCCTTCAGTCCTTGTTCTTGGTTGAAATGGTTGTAAATTTGTGTCCATTATGTAGATTGTCCCAATCCATATTCACTGTGTTTTCTTTTATACTTTTTCAACCTTAACCAGACATCCCAGCCCAATTTTTTACAAGCTGTAAAACGTGTAAATAGTAAAAAGTGTAAAACATCTATAAAATTCATACATTAAAAACAATCATATGGTACTGCTTCACTATTGAGCCTACCACAATTCACTTAGAGAATTACATGTATATTTTTCCTTATAATGACTTTTACTTATCTTACCATTCGCTGGTCTCTAGTAAATTGCTATTCTATACTGCACATCTTTTCAATATCTGTGGAGAAAATTACAAAGTTTATTATCCCAAGAATGGTGTGATACTCCAATAGTCATTCATTCCTATTGGAGCCATCGTATTCATCTTTTTAATCCAATAGGCTTCCTTTTGGGTCAAGATTTTTTTGATATCTCCACCCCTACTGGGCATTTTTATTTGCTCCAGATTCATCCATTTTAGTTGGCTAACAGTGTGTCCCTTGGTATAAAAGTGTCTAGACACACATGTATCAGTTGCAGTTCCCATTTTAAAGTTTCTGATATTGCCCCTGTGTTCTTTTATCCTTTCCTTAACTGCTCGAGAGGTTTGGCCTATATATGCTAGTCCACAGGGACAAGTATAAGCATATATACAACGTGTTTTGAATCGCAAGTAGTATAATCTTTCAGTTTAATTTTTGTGCCTTTAGTTGGATGATTCACTGTATTACCTTTTATAGTTGAGGCGCAACAGATGCAGTTTAAGCAAGGGAATGTGCCTTTCTTTGGTTTTCCTAGGAACCGGCTATTCTTTATTTCCTGACTATCTGATGGGCATAAGGTGTCCCTTAGTGTACGACCTCGGGTATAACAAAACATGGGCAGTGTATGGAACAGGTGCCCATATTTGGCATCTTGCTGAAGAATTGGCCAATAGTTTTTAATGATTTTTTCTATGGCTCTACTCGGTTTCCCATATTTAGATACAAAGGGGATTCTCGCTCGTTCTTTTTTGGTTGTTTTTTCTGATCTCAGTAGTTCCTGTCTATCTAATTGTGTCACCTCCCTAATTTCAGATGTAAGTATGTTTTTCTTATATCCCTTATTGAGGAACTTCTTAGTTAGTGTATTAGCCGCGTTTTGGAATGTATCCATATCCGAAGATATTCTTCGTGCCCTTATATATTGGCTTTTAGGTATCACCTTGATTATATTTGGGTTATGAAAACTATCAGCGTTTAACAACTTATTACGATCTGTGGGTTTGGAGTACATGGAGGTTCTTAATTGATTGTTACTCACTTCAATATTCACATCTAAGAAATTGATTGCTTTTGTTGAGCTCTCACAAGTAAACTTAATGGTTTTATGTTTCTGGTTGGCTAAACCTATCATGTCTTGGAACTCCTTCTCTGTTCCACCCCATATTACCAAGATGTCGTCCACAAATCTCCAATAATGTATGTGTAAGTGCTTTCTATGTTGTCCTTTCAGGAATATCATCTCCTCAATGTGATTTACAAAAATGTTGGCAAATGGGGGAGTGACCGCTGCCCCCATTGATGTACCTTGCCGTTGCCAATAGTATGCCCCTTCAAATCTGAAGTAATTTTTTTTTTTTTCAACTTTATAATTTCCCGCTGCATGCAAATTAACCAGATCGAAGACCACTATCGAAGTTGCCTAGACATAATTTAACGCTAGCGAATCTTCCCTTTGATTGCCGAAGTAACAATATTGAAAATTTGCCAGTTGCAACTTTGCAACTTTGAATTTTAGTAAATTAGCACTGTCTAAGCTAATTTTCAAAGCCATCTCTGGCAAATTTTTGCCGCTAAATAAATTTACCCCTAAGACTGTAGGTGTCACGGTCGGCACCGAACACCAGAACAAACACCAGATACCCTGGTATTGGCTCGTGCTTCACCAGTAGTGTGACCGCCTTTGGGCCTCGGGAGGAGCCCTCGGCTTAAATGAGAGGTGCAAGATGAGGGTTCTGGATAGGCAGAGGGGCACGACTATAGAGTAAAGTCTTTGGACAGAAGGTCGCAGTGCAAGGCGTGAAGGAGTAGAATAGTCAGATCAGGCTGGGTCAAGGCAGGCAGAAAGTCAGCGTAAACAATTCAGGCCGGGTCTGGGCAGGCAGCGTTCAAAGCGTGGTCAGGCAGGCAAGGGTCAAAACCGGGAGATCAAACAGATGGGATGAGGCAGAATCTGAGTCAAATACAAGCAAGGGTCAGGTTCCAGAGATCAGAGTAGTAAAACAGCCAGGCAGGGTCAAACACAGGAAATAATCAGACTAGAAGCTTTTAAATAGCGAAAATGCGCACGGCGCGCGCACTAGGAAGGAAGCTGGCAAGAAGAATTGTGTGGCAGGCGTCCCTGCCGATGGTGCGCTGGGCGTCCCCGTCGCTCCACTAGACCACCAGGGTAAGTGTTCTTCACAGTAGGCAACAGATCTCTTTTCGACTAAGCACCTTGGGGTATATTTATCAAAGAGGGAAGTTAGAGATCACCACAGTCCTCTGGAGTGAAATTCCACTACTCTCCATTAATTCCTATGGGATTTTTAAAAGCGTATTTATCAATGGGTGAAAGTGAAAAGTTCATCCTTTGATAAATACGCCTTTCAAAATCCTATAGAAATGAATGGAGAGCGGTGGAATTTCACTCTAAAGGACTGTGACAATCTCTAACTTCACTCTTTGATAAATATGAGTGTTCAGTACATACAGGTATGGGAGCTGTTATCCAGAATGCTCAGGAGGTTTTCTGGATAACCAATCTTTGTTATTTAGATTTTCATACCTTAAATAAACCCAATAGGCTTGTTTTGCTTCCAGAAAGGGTTAATTATATCTTAGTCTGGATCAAGTCCAAGGTACTGTTTTATTATTACAAGAAAAAGGAAATCATCAGATATTTTCCTACTTTTTTAATTTGTAGTAGATAGATCAAATCTGTATATGAATGTAATTGGTAATACCACTGGTGCAAATTAGAAACTTACTGCCAATCTGCTGTGCTTTGTACATCAGGACCAACTGGGTAACAGCAGGTTTGTCATTCTTCCATTATAGCATTTTAGCTCTGGGTGCATTTTTTCTTATGAATCCTAACTGATATCACAACTGTAAAATTATATTCATTGTTGTAATTAACTCTGATGTTAGATAGCAATGCCAACATTTTTTTTTTTAAGAATTGACTCTCATGTTAGATGATCATAAAAATTTCATTCAGTAGAACTAATAAAAATATATATGAATTTGCACATTATTGAGGTTATTTATCAGAGGTCAAATTTGAGCTTTTTTAAACCTCAAATTAACTCCCGTGGTTTCTAATTTTAAAAAAAAAACGTGCATGGGAAAAACTTGAATAACGAGTTCAGGGTTAACAACTCGAAAACTCAAATTAATCAAGTTTTCAGCAGGAAAAAACACAAATCGCACAATGCCATTCCCTAATTGCATCTTAGATCCAGAATTAAACTTCTATTATGTCACTCTAGTAAAGTAGGTTTCCATGTTTAATATTAATTAGCTTAATACTATTGATCTGTAAAGTGTCCCTATACCATTGCTTGATATCCACGATTAATAAGACTCACATTATGGAAAAGTATGTTACTTAACACACATAACTGCAGGGATAACCCTGTTATTACATTTTGCAAAACATATAGCCTAATGGCACAAATAATGTATTCTTATGTCAAAGTCTCCTTTAGAAAACTTGTATTTAAAAAAAAAAAAAAAAGGCTGGTTAATTGGAGCACACAATACAAGGTACAGTAATTAAGGCACTATACATATCCCATGGCCTTGTTATCTAGGTAAATCAATGTGAACTTTACAAACTGTTAATGTACTTTTGCATTGGCAGCTGCTTACAGTAGGATTCTTTGAATGCATAGATCACAGTGCACAGATGTATGTAATATCAGGCTTTGATCTGGCATTTTGGTAAATTATAATTATGAATTAATATTGCAGAGCTTGTCTATCAAAGGGTGCATACCCCTCTTAACTCCTTTCATTTATATTATGAGGAATACAATGCATTCCCCAGCTCACACAGTCCAGGAAACTTGGGACGTTAAGGATGTTATGCTTAAAATATAATCTTTATTTAATCCATTAAAAAACAATGTGGTGAGGTAGGAATGACAATTGGGAAAGAAGTGAAAGAATTGCAAGTGAGAGACAGGGAAAGTTATTGAGAATGGAGCAATGATAAGGGCAAACTGTAAAAGGTTATGAATGGTAGAGGAGGAAGAGGTAGAAATGGCAGAAAGTAGGAGAGAATGGCACATGAAGAGGGTGGAATAAAGAAGAGAATGGATAAAGGAATAATAAAAAAAAAGAATAGCAGACAGTTTTAAACTGGGAGAGAGCAGGAAGAGTAGACAATGGTTTAGTGAATGAAAATCCAAGCCTGAAAAAAAGTATGGTTGGCAGGGGATAGAGAGAAGTGAAGCAGTACTAGAGATAAGGAGTCTGGAATGGAAAAGGAAATGGAATTTAAATAAGGACACACAAGGAAAAGGAGGGATGGGAAAACAGGGTTTGTAGAAGAAATGAAGTCCTGAAGAAGGAGAAGTAATTAAATGCTTGCATCTCCCTATCACTCACTTTTTATTTTATAAAAGGAACAGCCTGCCTTTGTAATTTGAATTTCTATCTGTTGCAATACAGTAAAGAGATAAGAGATTAAATAAGTGAGTTCATGACTGTAGTTAAATAGGGCCTAGCTAAATTAGACATGACCTAAAATGTTGCTGTAAACTACATTTTCTGGATCTATCCTGGTCCCCAAATTTCACTTTTGCCTCAGAAGGCTTATTGTGTTGAGGTGGTCCTACTAAAAGGTATATTTAATAAAAGAGAAAGCAAAGCATGAGATGGAATAAATGAGTACAAAAAAGGAGGGTTGTGGGTGCACTCCTAAGGCCATATAAAAACATATATAAGTACAATAATCCCCTGTCTAAATAATTCAATGAATATGCAAGTGCATGTATTTAAAAAAGAAAAACAGGGTTTTTTGTTACAAAGTTATGATCATAAAGTTGATAAGCCACCATACCACGTCAAGGTAAATCCCATACGGTGGTCCCTAACTTGTTTACCTGTAATCAAAATATAAAAGCTCATATACCTCTCTGCTTAACAGTATTACTTGGAGGTAAAATCTCCTGAGTCTTGGTTTCAATCTGTGGACTAGATCCTCGCACGCTACTTGCATATGTGGCTTTTTAAAGGGAGACTGCCCAAACCAATTTTTTTGAAAAAATGTGATAATGAAAAGACTATAATAAAGGCAAAGTAATGTTGTATATATAGGTGCACACGTGTGTGAGTATAGGTATAATTACAGGTGAGGGTATAGATGTGAACTGAATATGAAAAAGGAAGAACTAAAGAGAAGTGTAATATTTGTAGTGTATGTGAATTAGTGCAAAGGTGTAACCTAGCGGTAAAGGCAGCAGATATGAGTGTCTCACAGGCGTTGATTTCAAATAAAAGAGCTAAAGCCTACCTTGCTGCTAGCATGTGTGGCTTTTAAGAGAGAGGCATTGCCCAAACCAAGAATTAATAAAAAACAAAAAACAGGGACAAAGGACCACCATAAATTTAAAGGGGTGGGTATGAGGGTGCACTAACCACATGAAGCTCAGCCACAGCTTCTGGCTACATTTCAAGTACAAAAAAGGAGGGTTGTGGGTGCACTCCTAAGGCCATATAAAAACATATTTAAGCACAATGTATGTATGTAAAAAAGAAAAACAGGGTTATTTGTTACAAAGTTATGATCATAAAGTTGATAAGCCACCATACCACGTCAAGGTAAACCCCATACGGTGGTCCCTAACTTGTTTACCTGTAATCAAAATATTAAAGGTCTAGTCCACCCATTGAAACTAAGCTTCAGGAGATTTTTACAGTAATGCTGTTAAGCAGAGAGGTATATGAGCTTTTATATTTTGATTACAGGTAAACAAGTTAGGGACCACCGTATGGGGTTTACCTTGACGTGGTATGGTGGCTTATCAACTTTATGATCATAACTTTGTAACAAATAACCCTGTTTCTTTTTTTAAATACATGAACTTGCATACTCATTGAATTATTTAGACGGGATTATTGTACTGAAATATGTTTTTATATGGCCTTAGGAGTGCACCCACACCCCTCCTTTTTTGTACATGGAATAAATGAGGGAAGAGAGGAGTGAGCAGAAGAGAAAAATGGAAACTGAGCTGTCATGATATGCTGGGGGGGGGGTTCATAATGTGGCATGAAATGCTTGCAGGCCAGACTGTGACATAAATACTAGAGGTCAGAGCAACAAGGGAGAGGTGTGAATAGTCTGTTACACCACCAGTCAGCAGGAGAAAGGGAGAAACATTTGCCCACTCAGCCCTGTGGTCTGCCAGCTAGAAACACCCAGTCTAGGGGGCCTTTCCAAAATGATCCAAACTGGGCTCCGCAGTTGATAAGACATTGACACATTTGTCATTCTTTAGGGGAGTTTTTGCCTGTTGACTGATTTTTTTGAGCATCTTGGCAACTATGTATCGGTCAGACCAATTTTATTTTTTCATTTTTGATAAAAAAATTCTTACATTTAGAAAAATATTACCATTTTTCCTGAAAGTAAATGAAAGGTCAGTGTAGAGTAACTGTGTTATTATGTTACGTTAAAACACTGCATAAAACTGATGTATTACCAGATCCCTTTAAGGCAAAATGTAAGTTAGGGGCCAATATAAGTTTAATTCTTTTTTAATTAGGTGTAGGACATTCTACTGGAAATATTAATTCTATCAAATACAATTTTCACTTGTGTCAACTATGGATCTAAGTACAATTAAGCAGATATGGCTGACATTTTTCCTAGGGCAAAACCATGAAGCACAGTTTGTAGCACAAGGGAGATGAGAAATAGCACTGCTGCCGATGGTTAAGAAAAGTCTTAATTCAAGAAAGTAGAAATATGAATATAGCTTCATGTTACTAATGTAATTCAAGTATTTCTAATTTGAACTAAAATTATTTTTTTAACCTTAAAACTTATTTTCAGATGAACATTTATTATTTTGTTATTAATTTAATTAAATGTGTATTTTAATAACTTAACAGTGAAAGCAGTTTGCTCTCTTTGACCCTACATGATGCTGGTAATTGGAAAAACCAACCAGGTTCTTAAAACTTTATGAAGTACTGGAGTAGGGAGCAGAAATATTTTACAATAGGGTGCAGCTAGGTCTCTATTTTAATTAGAAACACACAGCAAAAGAACAGGGCTATCTGGCACTCCACAGGGCCAATAGTATGTTAAAAAGTTAAATTGTTATAATTAAAAGTATAAATCCATATCCATAGGCCCTAGGCGTTTCGGTCCAGCATGGAACTTAATCATGGGCCCATCAACTTGGTGAGCTAATTATACTTTTATTCTGGAGCACCATTTTCCTGCCTTTGGACTATTTTAATTACACAGTGTCACACTGGGTAGTCCAAGGCTTCTGATTTGGGGACCGTGGACCGCACCTCCCAGCTGCAACCCCACCCCTGCTCCTACCTCGGGCCAGGGTGGGAGTTCAGGGAGCAGCGCTCAGAGTCTCTGCCAGGGTGTGAGTTTGGGTCGGCAGGCTGGGGCCTCCAGGGTTTTTATCAGTATCCCACCTGCACAGTCCGACCATGGTTACACATGTTTAAATAATTTAGAGTATGATACATGTATACCTTAACTAGAAACCAGTAATCCAGACAGCTCTGGATTACAGGAAGACCATCTCTTAAAAAATTAATTTTAAGCAAATACATTTTTAATAATAATACAACAGCACCTTGTACTTAAAGTTAACTACTGTATATACTCAAATATAGGCCGAGTTTTTGAGCACTCAAAATGTGCTGAAAAAGTCTACCTCGTCTTATACTCGAGTGAGTGCTGGGTGCTCCGGTGCTTGAGAGCATGCTCAGGAGGGGGTGCTCGCGAAGCCATAGGTGAAAGATGGAGGATTTCCTATGGTGATCGGCTTGCTCTTGAGGGCAGGGATTGCTGCATGTGTACCCTGTGGAGCTGGATGCTCTGGATGGCTGCATGGCTGGCTCCTCCATAGTGCGGAAGAATGAGGAAGATTTGAATGCGTGCTGCAGTGTTCTCCCTCTTCCTCCTCCGCACTACATGTTGTAAGTGCATGGAACAGGCAGCCCTGGGGATAGTGAGCAGAGCCAGGGAAGCCAGCACTTATGTGCTCTCACCTGCACAGGGACTAAGTTTGCCCGACGCTGCTTGCGCTTCTACGTTAGGTGACATTTTGTGACTTGGCGTCGCCAATAGTGAAACAGAGGCCGTAAAGCAAAAGCCTTGTCCATAGCTCTGACCCTAGGCTTATACTCGAGTCAATATGTTTTCCCAGTTTTCGTAGGCTTATACTTGGGTCGGTTTATACTTGAGTATATACGTTGCATGAATCCATATTGGTGGCAATACTATCCTATTGGACACATTTAATGTTTAAACCACTTTTTGCACACATGGGACAAAAATGAAGTGTGAAATCAGAGTTCACCACAGAAAAATTCAGCCCATTTCTATCCATTTCTATGGGATTTTTAGAAGTGTATTTATCAATGGTGAAATCTTAACTTTCCCATATTGATTAATAAAATTTGAAAAATCACACAGGAATAAATAGAAAGTGAGTTTTTCTGTGGTGGGCTCTAATCTGACATTTTAATAATTGTGCTCCTTAAGATATGGAGATCCAGATTCCTTCTCCAGGCAAACACCAGCCCCAAGGGTTCCAAATAACAGATTGTATACCTATGATAGACAAATAGGATTAGGAAGCAAATTTTCAAAGCTGCTACAGATTCTCTGCAAAATTTGCGTTTTCTTTAGCGACCAAAATACGCGCTAGAATTTTGTTTCACCACTTGATACCAAATCAATTGATCTGAGAGGAAAAACAAGAAAAATGCTGATTGACTCCAAAGCGTTCAGTGTAAATTTGACATTTCATACATTTTCCCCCTCAGTGAAGGGTTAAAAGAAACGGGGCAGGTTATCTCATCACTACTAGACATATTTATAAATACATTTAAATTACATTTATTTACATATATGTTTTGGGGGTAACTTATTTATTGTGCAGTTATTTTTTGTGGGGCGATTGCATCAGCAGAACTCTCTAAAATTGGGTTCATAGAGGTCAGTCTGTCCATTTAGCCTGACAAAACCATATATTCATTCATTTGTTGCTTTACTGATGCACTCTCTAGCCGGCTTTATCTGCAACTAGCTATATCTGTCTTATATTCTCATATTGATATAAATATAAATCCACACTACGGCTGCTGCTCTAAACACACAGATGTATTTTTTTACCGACATCAGCAACAATTTTTAAACTATCTTGATGCTAGAGCAAGGGTGTTAGGTGCCCATGGGTACCATAATCTGTCTACACTTTACATCTATAGATTTGCTAAGATTTATCATTTTTTGTAAACTTTATATTTTGTTAATATATATTTAGTATCATAAGGCCTGTAATAGCCACAAAACTAAATATGCCCAGATAAAGTTGCAGCCAGTGGCATGGCCTCCACCCAGCCTGCTCTGATGAATTGAAAGGCTTGTTAACCTTTAAATTAACTTTTAATATGAAATAGAGAGTGATATTCAGAGACCATTTGCAATTGGTTGTACATTTTTTTTTGTGGATTTTGAGTTATTTAGCTTTCTAGTTTGCAATTTCTGGTTGCTTGGGTCCAAATTATGAAAGAAACCATATATTCATTTGAATAAGAAACTGGAATATGAACAGGAGAGTGTCTGAATATAAAGACAAATATTAAAACTAGCAATGACAATACATTTGTAGCCTTAGAAATCATTTGTTTTTAGATGGGGTCAGTGACCGCCAATTTGAAAGTTGAAAAGAGCAAGAAGAGTAAAGAAAATAATTCAAAAACTATAAAAAATAAAAATAAAAAAATGAAGGCCAATTGAAACTCTGCTTAAAATTAGTCACTTTAAGTTAACTTAAAGGTAAATCACCCCTTTAACCGGAGGCACACATTTACACCAGGAAACCATATAATTGCTGCCAGCCTTGATGTGGTGTTCGTGCCAGCATTTCCATCTGTGGATTGTGTCAATGCTGTTTACTGATTTGCCAAAAAGAATCAGTAATTAATAGTATTTGCACCACATTTATTGTAATCGGTCTTCCCCAAAAAAAAGTTTGTTGCAACTCGCATGCAATGCGTGCAACAAGTTGTATACACAAGGGCATAACTATAGAGGTAGCAGACTCTCTGCAGGTTGCAGGGGGCTCCAGGAGTGGAGAGAAATTGCAATATACAGTATCTTGTTTAAATAGGTCAATTTATGAATGTATTGGGGCCCTAGATTAAATTTGCATGGGGACCAGTAACAGTTACACCACTATACAGTATATACTATATGTTATATGAATTGTCCTGACATGTAATACATTGAGTTGCATTGAGGTGATAGTTCATTGTAGAAGTTTTCCCCACAAAGATTTGTGCCCATTTTACTGTAGAAGGAATCTTGATAAAATAGTTAACTGTCTGCTAAAACATTATAGCATTTAGCAAGCCCTTTGTTCATTCCAATTTCAGATGTAATTGCCTCTCCGTTTCAGTTAATGGTTGTCATTTTTTCTGTGAAATACATCCGATGGATTTGCAAAAGTCCACTTTTCTAGATTATTCCATCTGTAGATTTTCATATCTTTTAAGATAGTTGCCTTGGTATAGGTGTATTTGAATAAACATTTCTTGTACCAATCCTTGTGTTATGTAATCCTTTAAATGTATGCTGAAGATAAAAAAAAACACTATGGGGTAGATTTCTCAAAGAGTGAAGTTAGAGATCTCCACAGTCCGCCGAGTGAAATACCGCCTCTCTCCATTTATATCTATGGGATTTTTAAAGGCGTATTTATCAAATGGTGAACTTTCACTATCCCCCTTTGATAAATACGCCTTTAAAAATCCCATAGAAATGAATGGAGAGAGGTTGTATTTCACACGCGGACTGTGGAGATCTCTAACCTCACTCTTTGAGAAATCTATCCCTATGGCACTGTTTCCAAAGTATCTTAGTGCCAATACTGTAGATATTTTATTTATGTGTTGCCAAAGATTTGTTGAGTCTTACACTGCTGGCTGTCAATCAAGAGCCACAAGGTATGATAAATACAGGTATGTCCTCTTTGTATGTCATCATGTTTCCTAGAGAAATTATTAAAAAACGTGTTCCTCTCCCTCTTGCTTTGTATACACAATCATGCAAGATTAAATCTTATTCAATAGAAACAGATTTCTTAATAACACTAATGTAACAGCAAAAAGGGTCCGCACTCTCAGGTCTTAAAAATGTAAAAAAGTTTTATTGTAAATGCCAGACTAACGTTTCGGCCTCCTCCGAGGCCTTTTCTCACACATATACATACAGTTTATCTAGTATATCTAGCTTAAAATAAAAGAATAAAACAAGTCCACAGTAACCTAAAACATCCATTTGCCAGTACAGAAATAGAAAGTATAGAATAGAGGCACATGAGATAGAAGGGTTAAAAATAGCATGGTTAAAAATATCCCATCAAATAGATGTTCCATTAGCACATGATGTCATTCGTAGTTACTTTTGAATTTAGATGCTAACACCTACCAACCTTAAGAGCACAAATCCAGCAGTATGATCAGGTAGTAGGATAAATGTGTGCTTTATTGTATGATTAGGTTCCTCTGTCTTATATTTAGGTCCAGTGGCATAACTACCGGGGGAGCAGTGCCCGCACCCCCGCAGGGCCCCCCCCGGCAGTCACGCGTCCACTGGAGTCGGCTGCAGCCGCACGGACAAGGGTGGGGGGGATTGCCCGGCTGCATGGCCCGCCCCCAGGGCCCGCCCCACCTAGTTCTGTCACTGTTTAGGTCCCATTTTGAGCAACTGGATGAAGAAGATGATCAGTACTATCTGGCCATGGGTCAAGTAGGTGGAAAACACTGCATTGTAGTAAAACCCATGGTGTGCTCTAAACTGCACTTTGCACACTGCAAAATGTTGTTCAAAATGTGCCCTTTTGAGTTAGACGGGGTTCTCAGGGGGAGCAGCACTTACCTTTCCTGCAAAGGAGGGGGCTGCATCGCTAGTGCAGATAGCGTGCAATTGCACTCTTTCACTAGAATTTATTCAGATTGGGGCTGCCTTCTAAGAAGAGACTCTCAACTCGCCTAATTGGCGCAGTGCTCCAGAGGGGGACACCCCACTCCCCTCATAATATTTCAGTGCCTTTTGCTTCATTCACAGTGTTTACTGCTCCAGACAGTCAGTCAATGACGTATGTTTTCATTAAGGTCTCCTTTATTGGTTATTAATGCCCTTGCCCTTGTCAGGTGGAACTGAATTATGCTTTGTGTGTTTGGAATAAATGGCACATTTCACAGAGTCTCAGACTTGCAGCATGGTTTCTTTGTGCTTTGTATATTCTCCTAAACTTGGCTCTGAACAGAGCTCCGATTATATCTGTGTCATTGATATCAAAGTTTTCCTGCTCATTAGAAACTTCTTTTTGAGTATTATACAGTACATGTGTTATCTAGATATTCCCCTTTGAAATCAAGCATGAAAGAAGGTAAAACGGCAAGTACAGGTATCTGGAGTTATTAATTAATCATCGGTCAGGTTAATCTGTTTTCTTCAACCTTTTTTGTTTTATCTCTAAATTCTTCAACAGTCTGCCTGATACATTACTTATGCATGACTATTAAGCCCATGTTGGCCACTAAACTTCTGCTGCATGCATGTGCTTGTCCATGTTTGACAAGAAACTTTTCCTATGACTATGTATCGTTGATACGAAATGCATCAGGAAATGTGATGGTTTTAAGAAGTTGAAATAAATTTCATTACTTTTAACCCTATGGGGCAAATTTACTAAAAGGCGAAGTGACTAACGCTGGCGAAAATTCGCCAGCTTGACGTCATTTTGGGACTTTGCCGATTTACTAACAGGCGCAGGCGTAAATTCACTAGTGAAGAAGATAGACTGTAGAGATACTTTGCACTCTAACGCCAGGCAAATTTGCACTCTGGCGAATGGATGTAACTGAGGATTTTAATGAACGTTACCTCTTGCGACAGACTAGCCTTCGCCAACTCAGTCCAAGCAAAGTGCAATAGAATAGATAGGAGTTCCTCAAAAAAAATGTATTCATTTCATTTTTCTTAGTCCCAAAATCTCTGGCGACTTTTCAGTTTTTCAGGGTGATGGGCTGTAAAAGATCGTAATTTTTTTTAGGGTACCCGGCTTCCCCCCTACATTTCCTAACATATGGCACATAAACTATACATTGGGCTCATGTGCTTGCCGAATTAACTTCCCCATCGTTCGGCACCCTGGACGCAACTTAGTGAATTCGCGTTTTCCTGACGAATTTCTGCCTGGCGATGTGAGCGAAGCCGTCTATGGCGAATATCCGCAGGTTAGTGAACTTGCCCCTATGAGTGGACATGGAGTGCTTGTCAGCTTTTTGTCTACTATACATGTGTTACCTAGATATTACCCTTCAAAATCAGCCAAGCATGAAAGAAGGGAAAATGGCAAGTATCTGGAGTTAATTAATCATCTGCCAGGTTAATCTGTTATCTTCAAGCTTTTTTGTTTTATTTCTAAATGAAAATGATTAAATTATTTATTTCTTCAACAGTCTGTCTGATACATTACTTATGCATGACTATTAAGCCCATGTAAGCCACTAAACTCCTGTTGCAGGCATGTGCTTGTCCATGTTTGACAAGTACCCTTTCGCCAGACAGTAACATTTACATTAAGAAATATTGTTTATTCTAAGCAAGTGACCACATTTCTACACCTTTCACTTGTCTGCCCTGTCTGTCCCACCAATAAAAAGCACACACCATCTCCCAATAAATTATACCTAATGCAAAATAATACACTATGAGAAATAAACAAATGTTTTTCCCAATTTCAAATGCATCAGAATCACCCAGATATGTCTGATATCTTTTACTCTATGCAATCTAGTAACGTATACTTGTGACAGCCAATTTCAGCTGCAGATAGAAAATGGAGGGTGTTGAACCCTAGGGAAGCAAAATGATTGACGAGACAGCCACGACTTCTGAAATTAAAGCAGTTACCCCCCACTGCTGGTTGTATATCTGTATGTATGTTTTATGCATGGAAAATATCCACATATTGAACAGGCCATCTTCTTGTGTCTTCTGTCATACTATTTTTGGATTCAGCTGTTTTTTTTCCTTGGAATTATTGTCATTGTTGAGAAGTATTGAAACTTGAGATTGCTATTGAGAAACTTGAACAGAGAGAGAGTTTCTCTGCTTAATCTCACTCATGCTTCATCTTCTTCATGCTGACCAACAAACTTCAGAAAATAACTTTCCATTGGTGCCAGTAAAACATTTGAATGATGCAAACACTGTTTTAAAGTTTTGGCGATTGACCATGACCAACAAAGTGTATTGTGTGCTATTACATGCAGGTTATTTTCTTTTTAGGTTTCTGATGCATAAATGTTTAGATAACTGAAATATGGCAGGGCTGACTGATGCTCATTAAGTACATAATTAATATGTTGTGTTATATTAAAGCTAAGTCAAAAAAGACTCATCAGTACTACTTGATGTTTTCCAGGAAATTTTTTTTCAGTAGAAGGCAAGTTTAAGATGCTATTTCCAATGAGATATTTTTTTTAATGTCTTTTAGACAAAACTGACAAAGCAGTCAAACAAGTGAAGGAGAGGGATTTAATTTCCTATCTTGGATTTGCATCAAGAGGAAAAAAATCTTGAAAGTGATATTACTTTCTTTACATGCATAAATGATGCATATATTATTTATGCTATTCAATTTGTGTATATTATGGAAATTGACGGCACTGGGGTTTCGTTTCCAACGCACTGTGAAGAGCGTCTGAATGCTTGGCATTCGTCAAGTAGAACATTAGTGCGCTATAGCATCACTTTCCTTTGTGTTGACACTAACGTTCTCGTATAAGAAGCAGTCAAGTAAATATTGTCACAAATCAAAGCGCCGTATTCCACAAAAGCAGCAGCGTAACATAGAGATTCATTTGCAAGGATTTAGCTCCCAATCATAAATACGGAAAAACAATTTATGAAATGTGTGGTACAGTATACACAGAGCTTGAAGCCATATATAATAATAAAATAGATGTAGTGTAGAGCACTGTGATGCAATTAAGCATGTCTAAGGCTCATCCTCCTATTTCCACTGATTTTCGTACAGTTATAAAAACACATGAAAACACTAGCAGTTTACACAAATGAGTTCTCTAGCTAGCTCTATGCCCTCTACTCATAAAATCTAATTTATGAATGTAATTAAAGCTTGTTCAAGGTCATGCATACATACAAACATACCATGGAAATGATTATCTTGCTTGTAATCAAATAATTGCGCACACTGAATTGACAAATTTAAATGATAAGTCTCAAGAGTCAACAGAAATGACCAGAAGTTTTCCTTTTATGCCATAGTTATTGCTAAATCATTGCAGCTTTATGTTCTGGAAAAATGGAAGCTATGTAGATTTTTTTAAAACTGTGAGATGCAGACCTTTAAATCAGATTACACTTTATTTTCTTGCTACTTCAAAATATAGAAAATGTTATAGAAAAGAAAAACATGCTTCTTCTCTATTTTAGTATTTGGATAGGTTCAGTGTTCGTAGCAGGTCTGTTCACACACGGACACACACAAACTAAAACTCAAAATTTTAAGACATCAATAGATTTTCCCTTCTAGAAATCTGTTTCTACCAGGAAAGCAGTTTTAATTGAGTGATAATTTGCCGCACCACCTAGTGGTTTCTTTGCAAATAGGAAAGTTTACATTCTGAAGCCAGAAAAAAATAAACTCCAAAATGTGTAGTGATAAAGGTATCGCCTTTATACCACTTATACTTGTATACTTGTTATTTTTTATTTCAAAAGAGCTGCCATGTAACATTAGTACTAAATGTAAAAGTCTTAATATGCTTGTTTTTTTACATTTTTCCTATTCTTAAATATGAAAATAGCGCACAAAGAAAAATCGGTGGTGTAAAATGATATATTTTCTCTTAAATGGCAGTTTTCTTTAAGGAACTGTTTTTTTGTGCCTATGCCTAATCAATGCTAGGAAACATATTTATGCATACATACAGAATGTATCCATTTAATGTTTACAAATACTAGTGTAAGTAAAAATACAAAAAGCAATACTCCAGATTTTGTTTCAGTATTACTATCTTTATTATCACAAAGATTAGCAACAAAAGGCAACCAATAGAAGATGCTATTTAACTCTGTGCTTCCCAAATTGAGTGCAAGGATTTGCACTGATAATGAATGGAACCCAATGGGGTGCAATCTTGTACCATGTAAGGAGAAGCACGTGGGCAGGTCATGTGCTTTTACATGCACAGTTATTGCTATAAAACCATTCCAAAACATGCTAGAAGCAGATCCTGTGGGTGCAAGGGGAATTAAGAGCTATATACCTGTGGGAACTGTTAGGTACACTACTCTGCATCATTCCTCAGAATCAAAAGTGCAGAGAGCAGCAGTTTCATTCCTAGACCATATACATGTTATATGTGTATTATACACCGAGAGCAGTTTTGCAGCTATTTGTGTGCAGAGCCCCTGCACCCACATTAAGCAAGTGAGTAAATATCTGTATATGTCTGTAAATTTACTGCAAGGCACCAAAGTGGGTAATGAAGGGTGCCCAGGACTGTGGGGAGGTACTGGGATCAGAGGGATCCCTGGGAATGGCTACATGGGATGGAAGGATTGGTTGATGGCACTAAGGGAGGGCTGTTATAAAAAGGGGAAGCTGCTTACCCTCCTCCTCCTCCTTGTGATGTCACGGGCACCTTACATAGTAGTTACATAGTTAAATTGGGTTGAAAAAAGAAAAAGTCCATCAAGTTCAACCCCTCCAAATGAAAACCCAGCATCCATACACACCACCCTCCCTACTTTTAATTAAATTCTATATACCCATACCTATACTAACTATAGAGCTTAGTATCACAATAGCCTTTGATATTATGTCTGTCCAAAAAATCATCCAAGCCATTCTTAAAGGCATTAACTGAATCAGTCATCACAACATCACCTGGCAGTGCATTCCACAACCTCACTAGGGATGTAGCGAACTGTTCGCCGGCGAACTAGTTCGCGCAAACTTCGACTGTTCGCGTCCGCCGCAAGTTCGCGAACGTCGCGCGACGTTCGCCAATAGGCGTTCACGTCAAAATCGTTCGACCATTCGATCGCTAAAATCGAACGATTTTCGTTCGAATCGAACGATCGAAGCCATTGGATTGAATGAAATCATTCGATCCAATGGCTTCGATCGTTCGATTCGAACGAAAATCGTTCGATCGAACGATTAAAATCCTTCGATCATTCGAATCGAACGATTTTCGGATGTTCGAAGTTCGCGAACTGTTCGCGAACTGTTCGCATTTTTTGCCGGTGTTGCGAACGGCGTTCGCGAACACATACACGGCGGTTCGCTACATCCCTAAACCTCACTGTCCTGACTGTGAAGAACCCCCTACGTTGCTTCAAATTAAAGTTCTTTTCTTCTAGTCTAAAGGGGTGGCCTCTGGTACGGTGATCCTCTTTATGGGTAAAAAGGTCTATAATGTCCTTTAATGTACTTGTAAAGTGTAATCATGTCCCCTTGCAAGTGCCTTTTTTCCAGAGAAAACAACCCCAACCTTGACAGTCTACCCTCATAATTTAAGTCTTCCATCCCTCTAACCAATTTAGTTGCACTTAGTCTCTGCACTCTCTCCAGCTCATTTATATCCCTCTTAAGGACTGGAGTCCAAAACTGCACTGCATACTCCAGATGATGCCTTACCAGGGACCTATAAAGAGGCATAATTATGTTTTCATCCCTTGAGTTAATGCCCTTTTTTATCCAAGACAGAACTTTATTTGCTTTAGTAGCCACAGAATGACACTGCCCAGAATTAGACAACTTATCTACAAAGACCCCTAGATCCTTCTCATTTAAGGAAACTCCCAACACACTGCCATTTAGTGTATAACTTGCATTTATATTATTTTCGCAAAAGTGCATAACCTTGCATTTATCAACATTGAACCTCATTTTCCAGTTTGCTGCCCAGTTTTCCAGTTTAGACAAATCACTCTGCAAAGTGGCAGCATCCTGCATGGAACCTATAGTTCTGCACAATTTAGTATCATCTGCAAAAATAGAAACAGTACTTACAATGCCCACCTCCAGGTCATTAATAAACAAGTTGAAAAGCAAGGGACCTAGTACAGAGCCCTGTGGTACTCCACTAACAACACTGGTCCAGTAGAAAATGTTCCATTTACCACCACTCTTTGTAGTCTATCTTTTAGCCAGTTCTCTATCCAGGTACAAATACTATGTTCCAGGCCAACATTCCTTAATTTAACCAGTAACCTTTTGTGTGGCACTGTATCAAATGCTTTAGCAAAGTCTAAGTAAATCACATCCACTGCCATCCCAGAATCGAGGTCTCTGCTTACATTCTCATAAAAAGAAATTAAGTTAGTCTGGCAAGATCTATTACGCATAAAACCATGCTGGCACAAACTCATAGTATTATGATTTGCTATGAAGTCCAGTATCTTATCCTTTATTAACCCTTCGAAAAGCTTTCCTACCACTGACGTCAAACTGGCCTATAGTTTTGAGGCTGAGAACGGGATCCTTTTTTGAATAGAGGCACCACATTAGCAATTCACCAGTCTCTCTGCACTATGCCAGATCTCAATGAATCCTGAAAAATTAAGTAAAAAAGGTTTGGCAATCACAGAGCTAAGCTCGCTAATTACCCTGGGATGAATACCATCTGGCCCTGGACCTTTGTTAATCTTAACATGTTCTAGTCTCTTTTGAATTTCTTCATGTGTAAACCATGCATCATTAGTTGTATTACTAGAATTGGGACTGTTAAGAAGGAAACCTTCACTTACTGGAGAAGGAAACCTTCACTTACTGGTTCCTCATTCCATGTGACAGATGAAAAATATGAGTTCAGAATCTGCGCTTTTATTTTGTTTTCATCAACCAGCTGACCCCCCTCTGATAGTAAGGGTCCCACCCCTTCCTGCTTAATTTTTTTACTATTAACATATTTAAAAAAATTATTTTGGATTTTTTTTACTGCTTGCTGCAATATCCTTTTCTATATCAATTTTAGCTTGCCTTATAGCTTTTTGCATGATTTATTGGCCTCCTTGTACCTTATAAATGTTTTGGCTGTCCCAGCTAACTTGAGAGCCTTAAAAGCACGTCTTTTCTTACCCACCTCAACACCAACGCTTCTATTGAACCAAAAAGGTTTTGCTTTGCAACAACGTTCCTTGCTTACAAGTGGAATATACTGACAAGTATATTTATCAAGCAGCATTTTAAAGACTTCCCATTTTTGTTCTGTGTTTAACCCAGTGAAAAGCATTTCCCACTTAATATGTTGCAGAGATGCCCTTAAAAGTTTGCACGTCTGAAATTTAGTGTTTTAGTTACTCCCTTATAGAATTGCTTCTGAAACAGAATCTCAAAGGAGACCATGTTATGATCACTATTGCCTAAATGCTCACCCACACAAATGTTAGAGATGAGTTCAGTATTGTTAGTTATTACAAGGTCCAAAAGAGAGTTATTCCTAGTAGGTTCTTGAACGAGCTGGAATAAAAAGTTGTCATTCAGCATATTTACAAACCTACTAGCTTTTTCTGTCTTAGCAACCCCATTACCCCAGTCAATGTCTGGATAATTGAAGTCACCCATAGCAACAGCTTGACCCAGCTGTGAAGTCGCTTGTATCTGCAAGAGTAGCTGGGCTTCATACTCGACACTTATACAAGGTGGTTTATAGCATACACCAATGATAATTCTTTTTGTTTCCTTTTGCCCAGTCAAAATCTCTACCCAGAGTGATAATACACCCTCACCAGTGCCAGCTATTGTTATTTCTTTAGTGCATGTCTTTAATTCAGGCTTTACATACAAACACACTCCACCTTTTTTAATCCCTCTGTCCTTCCTAAAAAGGGTGTAACCATTTAAATTCACAATCCAGTGACATGTTTCATCCCACCAGGTCTCACTGATACCAATTATATCATCATTTTTAGAGCATGCAATTAATTCTATGTCTCCCATTTTACCTGACAAACTCCATGCATTTGCCAGCATACAGCGGAGGTTACTACTTTTACTTTTGAAATTTGCATTACTTAGTGGAGAATTATATGTTAAGTTAGTATTATTCTGTTGTTATTCCTTGTAACAGAGGGACATCCTTAGCTGGTAAACTGTATGCCCCCCTCACTCCTCCCCCATGACCCCTTACTAACCCCACTACCCCGTCTACCCTAGCTACCCCATAATTCTTTATCTCACCCACCCCCCCTTTGCCTAGTTTAAACACTCCTCCAACCTCTTAGCCATTCTTTCCCCTAGCACGACCTGAAGCGCTGTGCAGGCTGGCAGTATGTCTGGTCTCCCCTAATGGTGGCCGATTATCCCACCCTACCCTTTGCACTGTTGCACTTAAATTTTTACATTTATTTGTTAATAAAGTTTCAGTGGATTGCAGAGGCGGGCCAAGCAGGCTGGGCGCCCTAGGCAGCCCAGCCAGCCTGCTCACTCCTCCTTTCCCCCATCTCTCACACATGTGCAGTAAAGACGTTCCCATTGCGCATGCGCAGTAACTCCGATCCCGTGAACCGAAATGCCTCTGGAGTGTGTGGCGCATATTTGAAACAGAGTTCCAGGTGGGTTCGGTCTAGGAGTAGGCAGAAGAGGTAGCTGCTCAGCGCCCCCCAATCATTGCGCCCTAGGCAGCTGCCTCTTCTGCCTGCCCCTAGTTCCAACCCTGTTTGATTGGTTTCCATATTATTGTGTTTCAAATGTTTATTCGATATTTCACAATAGACAGCAAGAGGATAATAACATGACTGCTGCTTTCCTGCAGATTTGAGTGTGCTAGTTTAAAATGAACTCCAATATGAGCTAAAAATTGATGGGAAAAAAACAATTTTCTAATAGTTGGTTTCCATATTGTTAAGAATGGGTTATATAACAAATGTTATTATTGTCACAGCTGTTGGCAGGTAATTGTTTTTGGTCCTTGCCATTTGGGTATGGCCAGTAGGTTTTTCCCTTTGCCTGCCCACAGCGGCTATGGTAGCTGGCATCTGTGGTAAACTGGGCTAGGTATAACATGGCAAGGACAGGGTTATTGGTTTTTGGTAAATATGATTTTAATAAAAGCTGTGGCCGACCTTCACCCACAAAAAGGGAAATTATTTTATTTAAATGTTAGCTCACAAGCGACTGCCTCCCCACAGTTGCCTTTTTCTATTAAACAAATATCTGTTTGTGACAAAAATCCATTCTACCAATCATATTGGCTAGTCTTTGCTACCCCCAGGGGGGATTGTTGCTACTTGTTGCTGAAACAGTTGTTTCAGACAAAATATTGCACTAAAACACTGTATAGCATAATTTTACAAGATATAAGAGCTTGTTTGTAAGCAGGAAGCCAGGGTGCAAAGTTCAAAAATGGGTGCAAATGTTGCAGGTCAGTGCACAGAAACCTGTGTCCTGCACCATAATACAGAGTTACCTGCATGTAGCAGCACTGTATTCATTAGAGGCTGTAGGAGGATGCACCTTCTAACTTGACCAATATTCAAATATGAAAATTATGTAGCAGCAACTGCACATTTTTTTATCTACTGTGGGATACAGAGTACATCCAGACCTGGAGAATTATTTCTCCAAGGTGCTAGGGGACGTACTTTTGCATTTCTTCCCAAGGCCTACATAAACTAAACATAAGGTAGTTTAACCAGGAACTGACTTTCTTCTATTTGATCAGTCAATAAAGATCAAGATTCCTTCACAGTAATCAGTGAAACTGTCCATAAACTTGCCAAATGAGTCAATGGGAAGGTGAATTGACATGGAAATGCAGCATACTGTATACATTACATACATGAAAATAGAGTATACATTACCATATCTTCTTAAATAAGCACATTTCTACTATGTTATGGCTGTTCTTTATAGGCATAAAAATACTCATATGTTGCTAATTTCTTCCAAACACAGCACCCAGATAGATTATTAGATAGAGTCGAGCTGGGTGGGATCCAATGCCGTTGTTTTATGAGGAAGGCAAGAGGCACATAAAAATGTCGGTGTTTTTTTTTTTTTTCCCCAGAGTAAAAAACTTTCTTTTTTTCTGTGGCAAAACAAAATGCACAGCAAAATTATAATGTGGATTGACAAACAATTTCTCCACTACACCAATTTTGCTGAACAATTGTACCTGCAAAAAAAGTTCTCTCATCCCTATTCATGCATAGTATATCAAGAGCTGAAATGATAAATATGCTAATTCGCATGTACATTGCTATCCATTAGATTGTGCTTGGGGCTAATGGATAACAGGCCAATTTAGGACATTGCATCAGAAGCTGAACAGACAATTTCATTAGATGATTCTTCATGACATGCATGGATCAGTCTGGTGGATTCAATGAGCAAATGCCTTCGATAAAATAGAATTTGTTGTACTGTAAGGGGTTAATGAGAATTTGGAGAAAATCTAGGCGAAACTCTTCATCTCCTTAAAAGGAAATACATATTCAATAGTGTAGGTTATATACAAATGTACCAATAAGAATATACCACATTACCATCTATCCAATGATTTTAAAATATGTTAATTTGGAACTTTCTGAAATTAGTATAACTATTCCTTGAAATTGTACTCGGGCCAGCAGTCCTTTTTACATTGTTGGCACATGTGTGTAATAAATCTTCTCTGATAGAATTTTCTTTGTCTGAAACAGTGGTGGTTTCTTTAAGAGCCAATCTTTTGCAATACTCAGATAAAGATGTACTATATTTTGATGTAATTCCAAATATTGGTGTAAATAAATAATTTTTTAGTTAGTGCTACACTTTTCTTCATACACATACATACAAGCACAAATATTATCCCGAATGCTCGTGACCAGTGGTTTTCCAGATAAAGGATCTTTTCTATTATTTAAGGTGGCCATACACGGATAGATCCGCTCGTTTGGCGATGTCGCCAAACGAGCGGATCTCCCTCCGATATGCCCACCTTGAAGGTGGGCAATATCGGGCAGATCCGATCGTGGGCCCTAGGGCCCAACGATCGGATCCTAGCTCTCACAAACGGGCGGTCAGATCGCGGGACCGCATCAACAAACAGATGCGGCCGCGATCCGACAGGATTTTTAACCCCATCCGATCGAGATCTGGCCGACTTTCGGCCAGATCTCGATCGGGGAAGCCCTCGGGGGCCCCCATACACGGGCCAATAAGTTGCCGACACGGTCTGTCGGCAGCTTTTATCGGCCCGTGTATGGCCACCTTTAGATCACCATACATGTCTTCTAAAAAGGACGCAATAGGGTAGTTTTGCCCCCAATATGGATTCATGTAGCTTAGTTACCATCAAGTACAAGCTACTGTTTTATCATTACAGATTAAAGGACTTCATTTTTAAAATTTCAAATTATTTTCTTAAAATCTCAAATTATTTTCTTAAAATTTTAAATTATTTTCTTAAAATTTCAAATTATTTTCTTAAAATTTCAAATTATTTTCTTAAAATTTCAAATTATTTTCTTAAAATTATGGGAGTTGGCCTTCCTGTAACTTACAGCTTTCTTTATAAGGGATCCCATACCTGTATGTATGGGTATTTATAAATGATGTATTCAAAAACAAACAGTAAGCATATGGTTACATATATTTATATAATTTGTAGAATATGTATTGCTATTCATCTGTTTTATTAGCAGGTAGTCTGCTAAAGCGGCACCTTCATCTATGCAGGTTTGGGAACAATCTATTTTTTTAAGACTCTAGGTTCATAAGCAATAGTGTGTAAAAATCTAAATATATATCCAACAGTAGTTAGTGAGTTATTAATATCCCATTTGAGTCTGAAAGAAACCACCCCTGTATCTGGGTTGAGGTTATGCCAATTTCTTATTTCCCAAAAGGCTCCTAGGTAAAAATCCTAAGGGCTCATGATTCAGTATTGTGATTCTGCTATCCATGATGTTACATAAGTGACCTAATTTATATTACATGTAAGGGAATGCAGCACTGTACATACAACATGCTGTAGTTTAAAGTCATAAATGGCATTCTTGCAATACAAGCATTCATTTAACTGCAGCAAAAAACAAACAGAATGAGTTTTTATCATGCCTAACCAATGCTTAATCTATAGCAAATCAAACTCCTATATGAGTGACGGGAATCCTTTCTAAAAATAATCTAAAAAAGTCTAAGGGGTAAAGTTACTAAGCAGTGAAAATTCGCCAGTGACGGCTTTGCAGCCAGTGCAACACTTCGTCAGGCGTAAATTCGCTAGGACAACGCTAATTTACTAAAATGTGAAGTTGCATCTTGGGCACTGAACGCTGCCAAATTTTTGCATGAGTTGCGTCGGCAATCAAAGCAAAGCATTCAATTATGCCTACGCAACTTCGCTAATGCTAATTTGCATATGGCTGGAAATTATAACGTTTAATGGACTTATAGGTTGTAGCAAATACATTACATTGCACAAGTCCAGCGAACCTTAATAAAGAAAATATACAGTAGTTATAATGCCCTACATATGAGTCCACTATATAGTTTGTGTTCCATATGTTAGAAAATATATGGGGGACTTTTGCAGGTTATCACTCTGAAAAAGGAAAAGACAGCAGCGTTTTTTGGGACTTAGGGCTCTTACTGATGAGCGTTTTTACCTGCGCTCCCCTGCATTCCATTTTTCTGCGTTCAGCCGCAGGGGAGCGCAGGAATAGACGTATTACATTTTTCCAATGGGGCTGTACTCACACAGGCGCGTGTAGGTGCTGAACGCAGGAAAAATGCAGCATGTTGCATCTCAACCTGCGTTCGGCGCTTACACATGCCTGTGTGAGTACAGCCCCATTGGAAAAAATGTAATGCATCTATTCCTGCGCTCCCCTGCGGCTGAACGCAGAAAAAAACGGAACGCAGGGGAGCGCAGGTAAAAACGCTCGTCAGTAAGAGCCCTTAGAAACCCCTTCCACTAAAAATTGAGTAAGATATATGCACTCCAGTACACTTTGCCTGGTCTGAACTGGCGAGGGCAAGTCTGGCGACGCTCAGTAAAATCCGCTTCTTAGTGAATTTTTAGAGTAACATCCATTTGAAAATTCACCTGGCAAATGAGTGTGAATGAGCGTCTGTCTCCTTCACTAGCAAAGTTATGCCTGCACCCATTAGTAAACGACGAAGTGCGTAAAAACGATAACACTGGCGAATCGCCCTTTAGTAAATCTGCCCCCAAGTATAACCACATTCTCTGTCAAATTAGATGTACTATTCCTCTACTTACCTACAAAGTCCTTTACTTCCTTTCATCTAATTATTTTGTATGCCTGTCACATTCTATGATCTATATCCATGTAAGGGCCATCTTTTTCGCACTCTTGTGTGCTATATTATCTCATAATTTGAAAGTACATCTAAATTGGTGCCTGCTTAAAGGTGTCTTTGATAAATGCTGCAAACTACTTTCTCCACAGTGTATTAACTGCTAGTATATGTTTCTATATACAGTGTTGTATGTTGAACCATACTACTCATGAGATGCTAAAACCTTTTGCGCACTGGTCTCCTTTTCTTTATTTTCCTTGCTGTTTAATAGAAAATATCCCCTACAGAGTAAGTGAAATGTACAAAGACCCTGGGCAGAAGTGCAAGTTGACTAAGGTACACAAGAGCATACCATAAGTGTTTATGTAGAGAGTACATGGCAGATAAAAATATCCATCTGACTCCACTACTTAACTTGTTTATCTGAATGACACTCAAGTTTGGGGACTGGTAGGGGGCAGGATGGCTGAAGCAGTGCCAACAGGTGCAGGCTAGCATCATCCTTACAACCTGTCCAGGTCAGGGTTGAATTGGGGCATGCATCCACTACTTCCTAACTTGCATGCAGGAATAGGCAGGAGGAATTATGCCTACATGGGTCCCACCCTTCATGGATACAGTGCTGCAAAACACAAGCCACACTGTATTCATAGTTGTAGTTTCAGCCATACGAATTCTGCCTCAGCTGTTTCTAAGCACAAAGTTAAAAAAGATTGGAGAATTAACCTGTTTTTTGCACTTTGTACCCTGCATTCCATATTCAAACATCAAACATGTGGTTTAGAAATAGAATTCAGATGTAATTTGCAATTTATTGAGCTTATTTTATTAGCTGTAGGATAATTTGCGTATGTTTCCAGAATATTTGGTTACATCATCTTTCTCTCAGTAATTCGACTGATGGGTGGAATTCCATCCGCGTCTAAAGTACATATAGTGCATAGAACCAAAGATAAAATTTATAGTAATACTTTTAGAATATTTCACAATGTGTAGGCTAGGAAACCCAACTTGCTGTATTACAAATAATTTAAATAATTATTGCCCCAAGTAAACAGGTAGGGGATTCAGCACAGTTTGAGAATTGTCCTTCAATGAATGATGGATTATAAAAACATAACAAATATACTCACATTATACCTTAATATTTGTCTGACTTCTTCAATAAAACACAACCTATTATGGGAGAGGGTTTGATATTTTTTTTTTTAATAAGAATGGAATTTATAAATATTGATAAATTCCTACAGTGTGAGGTAAATAGCAAAAGATAGATACAGAGGTAAATATATTTATACTTAGTACTCATTTAAGACTAGCTGGATACAACTTTTCTAAATTGAGCAGAAGACTAGAAACTGGAGTAATTCCCAAACTTTATAGTATCTGGAGGACAGCCAACCAAGTGCAGCTGCAGTGGTGAACAATTTGCTCTGAACTCCTCCACAATATTACTGCTTAGCAGAACTAAACTATTTGTAAGAATAGACCAACTCCATATGTAGACCAATTAGTGCCACCAAGTCTATTAAGGATGATGAAAGGGTTTTTGTTTCAAAAGAAAGACGTTGAATATAAAGTCACAAAGAAGAAGATGTTTAGGACATTTAGGGATGGGATTCTCGAATGTGTCCTTGAGGACAGATACTTAATCATATATCTTCTTAAAAATAGGTCAGTGAATTAAAAGATGCAACCATCAGATTGTCTGCCCTAAGACCAGGCGTTCTATGTACAACCAGCTGCAACTCCCAACATCCTTAAGCAGCAATTTAACCTAAATAAATAGAATATACAGAAATGTAAGCAACTTACAAGTTTACATATGGACTTTCTATTTTAATTACATACCATTGCTTTCTACATGAGAGTTTCGGTTTGCACTGAATTAATTCAAGGTTAGAGAGTGTGCTAAGAAAACAATAATCAAAATAAATGTTTTTAGTCTTGCCATAAACATGTTATTGGTATAGGCAGAATGAAAATATTGGGTGGGGGTAAAGAGAGGAAAGAAAGAAATAGTAATCCAGGTTCATTTATCTAGACCCTTCTGGAATTAAAACCTACACCCATATGTGCTTACTTTGGTAGAATAAACAGGGTGACAGGTGTCATCACTGCTAAATGCCTTTATTCAAAAAAAAAAAAAAGTCCTTTATTCAAAAAGAATTTAAACAGAATTGTATTAAGGCCTTTTTCATACTTTGGAGCTTTCTGGATTATGGAATTCCATTAATAGATCCCATAGCCGAGAACTTTTTGGGGGTGCTACCTAAAGTATTACGTTTTTTTTAATGAATTAGCTGTATTAAGTAATTGATTCTTTTTGTGTGGTAAAAAAAAATATCTGAGTAAAAAGTCAGGGGAGAAAGAGCATGCCATTTTATAGAAAAGAACTTTAGATCATGACCTTTGTCATTCCTATCTGACACTTACTTTGTCTTTGTTTTATAAGGAGAGGAGATTGGACATTCTTCACCCAAATAAAAATGTATAATATGGATGAATAGGAGTACTTCAGGAAGACAATTTTTCAGGATGTTGCTACAGGCATTCTGGGCAGGCTTAATTACTGGTTTATAAAATGTATATCTTGCAGAGCTAGGTAGTATTTTGAAATATCTACCATGTGGACATATATTCAGGGCTTTTGTTATTGTTGTTGTGTAATGTACCTGGAACTGGTGATTGTTATTATAGTTATATAAAATGAATATGTGGCCTGTCATATTAGGAGCTTCATTAACAGAGTTCAGCAGCAGACAATTTTTTAAAAAAAAAAAGAAAAATATGAAACTTTTCGAACTTATTTGAGGTTAATTGAGAAGCTTGGTGTCTCATTGGATTGCACCTCTGCCTTGTATTGATGCAGTCTTGCATTAGAATCGGCTTGGGCTCTGTCTGTAATGTTCTCCCCGTGTCTACATTAGTTTCATCTGGGTACTCTTGTTTCTTCCTACACCCAAAAAGCACAGTTATCTGGCTTCTTGATGAAATTGATCCAACAGTAGCAATGACTATTTTCCTTTAAAGTTACGATATATACAACGTAAATAATGTAAATATTAGATAGACTTTTGCACAGTGTAGCCTAGTAAACTATATCTTGCTTGTAAAGCCTGATGCTTTTCAAGGTTCTTTTTTTGCTTGAAATACTTTTCAATGTAAAGATAGGTGGAAGAGACTTGTACTTCTGATCACTAATGGCCAATTTCCACAATGGGTAAATTTTGAATGTATTTAGATTTTTATTCTATAAAGGCTGACTGTAGTATTGTTTTTCAAAAGTACCTCTGAAGGGACACATGCAAATTGTGGTAGTGCAAAAAGAAAGACAAGTAGTTTGTTAAAATGTTTAGATGAAAGCTTCTATTTTTTTGGAAACATTTACAATTTCACAAATATTTCAGTGAAGTGAAATGGGGAAGATGTGCTCATCTCATTGCTGCTCATGCAGTATCTAATAACTGTAATAAATAACTATTAGAGTTTTTGGATGTTTAGTACTAAAGCAAAAGAATGATCTCACATATGAGTTCAAGTTGCAGTGTTCCTTTTCATATTAACAGTGATCTGTTTTAGCTGTTATAAACCTTTAAAATGTTCTTCATATAATGGACTGAGCTTTATCTTTCTGCAAATGAGCCATCATTTTGTGCATTTTCATTGTATTGGTTTATGCGATCATCATTAATATAGTTCTTTTGTGCCTTGCTATTGATTAGCAATGCAGAGGATTTTATTACAAATAATGTGTGCACAAGCGCTAAAAGAATGTTCATGCAAACATATTATGATTAAGACTGCAGCCCTGAACACAGTCAAACATTTAAATCAGAATTGTGGTCTGTTTTTATTTCCTAATCAATCATGATAAAAGATTTCTACTTTCAGGTCAGTGCTTTCTTTTTTTATTCTTTATTCCCTAGGGCTGTAGTAAACTCAGCAGTATTACATCCTTGGGGTAGTAAAATGTATATCATAAAAATCTGGAACTCTGTCCTCTGGTTGTGTCATTAAAGTTATTAGTATATTGTAAGCTGCATTCTAGAAGCCAGGCATAAATACGGGTCCTAACAATTATTTGTCCAAAATTTTATGAATTTTTATTTCAGTAGCAAGTGGTAAAAATCTATCTTCACTGATGTCTATTCAGTGACTACAAAGGAAAGCACCCTGACCATGAGTAAAGTAGTAGTTACTCCATTTCCACAGTGTTTCACCCCTTTTTCATAGAGTAAGTTAAAGGAGGGACATATATAAAAACTCACAGGCAGAAGTAGAATTATAACTTTTCAAATTAAAGTTTTTTAATAATTGATCAAGGGGAAAAATGTGATTGCAATTGTTGTTCCGTGGTCACTAGGATATTTTCTAAAGAACTTTATAGAAATAATTTTCCAATCAACTTGCAACAGAAATAAGATTTTGTCATTGTTTTTTTTTTAAATTAACGTTACAGTTGTTATTTTGGAAATGTGTAAAATATGCCCCCTTTGACTTGTATAGAAGCTCTCCTGGTTTTAGCTGCCAAATTCTTCTTTTTTTTTTTTTTGAATCGATGAAATAATTTAAAAAAAAAAATAACATGCAATGCTTGGAAGCAACTTATTAGGTGGTCATTAGATTATAGAACTTATTAGGATATAACTTTTAAAAACGAATCATATTCTACTTTTCCCAGACTACTTAACATAATATTGCTTTCAAGAGCAAATTTAATGTGCTCCGAATTATCCTTGAAAGCAGCCAAAAGCAAAGGAAAGGTAGCCAAAATGAAGCTTTAAATAAATACAGATCTTGCATGCGTAAATCTGCTCGTGAGGATTAATTCATAAATAGATATTTCAGGTTTCAAAGTTGATTTATCGAAGGCATACGAATTCATGAGTTCTGTGATCTTTTGGGTGCCCCATATAGGCCTATAGCTATTAAACCTCAGTTAGAGAGTCCAACATGGCCTTTTAAAAAAAATATATACTTTTTGGGTCTGAAACCATTGGATGAAATAATGACTAAATGCCAAGCTGTTGTAACCATGCCATCAGTAGTCTGAGGTTAAATCTCACTTCAAGTTTTGTTGACACAGAGTGACATGCTGCATCTTTAATGTCATGTCAATATGTGACATTCATATTTTGCAATTTTTTCAAAGCAGAATTCAAGATCATGCCAAGTGAGACTATTTGACAACACGACATGCTCTGCAATCTGTAGCCTGGTGTTAATTGTGTCAGCTTGCAAATGGCAAATGCTGTCTTTATTTTAACATTTATCAACAGCATTTGACTTTTACATTTCATTTGAGACGAGCCAGTCAAAGTCATGCAATGATATCTTTACTTCTGACACTGGTTCAATACTCCGTGGCCAAATCTTGACATATTGCTCCCATTGTAATCTGTTTCATCACAATATTATCTTATTCTTGAACACCATGTGTGAGGGAACATATAGCAAGAATATTTGCACCAAGAGGATAAAAGGACATATTGATGTCCTTTAAAAGGAAAAACATTAAGTTGTTTACAACTGTCAGAAAGAGCAAACTATATTCCTGGTGGTAGAAAAATTGGCATGGGTCCCTGTGCTCTAAAATGTGTTTCCTCATGAATATGTTTTATCTGCATTTAAAAGCACCTTATTCACGAGGAGTGGGTGTGAGTTGGCTCTTAGGCACCACCCTTCCCATAATTTGTGTATCATTCAGATTTGCAAGATAGGGACCACATCCAGCATTTTTTATTCAACTTCAAGCACAGATATGGATTTTGCTTTCATTAGTGCTCTTCCACTTGTGCTTCAGTAAATGACCCCCAATATGTCTTAATTAATGAATTATATTGATAATCTTTAGATGGCAGGTTTATTAACATGAATGCCCAAATTATAAAGTGGTCAATAGCTGCAAAACTGCTGCACAACAATAAATGCTGTTGGGGTGCCAATGGTTGTGGGTCAGCAACTGCAGGAGGGCAACACACTTGAGTAGTCTGATTTATTACACCTGTCTTGCTTCAAGCATGTAGTTGGCAACATATATTAATGTGCTGGGACATTGTAGAGATTTTATTGTGGAGATCAAGATGTTTTACCATAGCAGGCTGCTACAGCAAATTACAAGGTTAGATACACATAGTTACATATGACTTGAAAACCCAGGGACACTTAAAATGAATCCATATTGCAAGGCTGGACTAATTGCAATTTAATTTAACTGCAATCTGTGTATATGTGTGTATATATATATATGTATGTGTATATATATATATATATATATATATATATATATATATATATATATATATATATATATATATATATATACTGTATATATATATATACACACACACATATATATATATATATATATATATATATATACTGTATATACACACACACACACACACACACACAGTATTTCCTTGATGGTGAATCCTGGAGAAAAAGGAATAAATGGAATCAAGAAGCTAAAACTTGTACTTATGTCAGTCATGATTTTGATTACCTCAGTGCTGTAAATTATTTTAGAAAACACAGCAACTGTTAAGACACCTTTATTACTTGCCACCACTTACCATTGAAAATAATGTAAAATAGCTATAGATAACCATTCCCATTCTGCAGCCGTCCTTTTGCTGTAGTTGAGTGATTCCCAAACAGTGAAACTGGACATGTACAGAAGCTGAGGAAGTCTCGGCATAAAGGACGCTTAAATGCAAATGTATTACAATTCAAATTCAAGTTTTTTGCTGAATTTGGAGAAACTCAAAACCTCAAAAAATTGATTGTGTAAACCCATGCAAAAAAAAAACCCCACAATCACGCTAAACTCAAAAAAGGAAAAATGTAGGGCGCACATCCTCAAAGTAAAACCACGGTTTGTTGCATTAAAAAACACAGGTGACTGCTGCTGTGGAATAGACGCCTAGCACTTAAAACGCCTAGAACACCCTTAATCATAGACTTAATGAGAATTTTTGTGACAAGTTAATACAATCACACTAAAATCACATTTCAGTGAATATGCAAACTCTCTAATCCTTCTTGAACACACACATTTTAAAAATACACCTCCATTGACTTCTACAAATACTTCCCTAGATTCTTTGAATACACAGTATATTTTGTCATAAGCTAAGGGAGGTTTAGAACTGTCTGATGGAAAGCAACATGGAGGCTCACACAGTGTATCTCCATCCCTGCCTATTGAAGTTCATGTAAGGTAATAAGTGATGAGAAATTTTTTTTTACCAGGTTTCACCGTGAAAAAAACACCAATTGACTCCAATTAGTGAAAAAAATTGTCACCCATTGACTTCATTGCATTTGGCTAATTTTTCACTGTTTCACGAAGCGATTCGCCAATCACTAAAAGTAATTAAAAAAAAAAGTAAACATTATGGGGCAGATTTATCATGGGTCGAAGTGAATTCGAAGGGAATTTTCGAAATAAAAAAATTCAAAATTCAAAGTAATTTTTTGGATACTTTGACCATTGAATAGCATACCATGACTTTGAATTTACTTTGAATTCGATTCGAAGTAAAATAGTTTGAATATTCAACCATTCGATAATGGAAATACTGTCTCTTTATAAAAACTTCGACATCAATACTTCGCCAAATTAAACCAGCCGAAGGGCTATGTTAGAAAAATGCTGTAGAAGGTCCCCATAGGCTAAGTTTTTTGAAGTCGAAGTAAAATCGATCGTGCGATAAAATAGTTCAAATCAAATATTTAATCGTTCGATTTTACTTCAACCGCAGAATACCCAAATTTGATTAAAAAAGTTTGAATTTGATATTCAAAGTATTTCAATTCAATGGTTGAATATTAAAGTATGTTTTACTTCGAAATTCGACCCTTGATAAATCTGCCTCTATGTATTCTCTTCTCTCTGTTCCTGTGTACAGTTCCCTAAACTCAGCTACGCTTTTCTATGGCCTTCTTGACAATTACACTATGTTCAGTAATTGCAGTTATTATTACATTCTTTCCATATGATCAGACCCTATTAAACTTTTTTCTGTTTTGCTTTATTTTTTAGCGTGTACTTTACCTTCTACAATGGTTTAATTATTTTGATCAGCATTATTATAATCATGAAATGCCATCTTGAGAAAATGATAATCTAATCATTATTATATTCAATGTCACCTTTGTCAGCTCATGCTTAACTTTCATTAAACGCGCTTTCATCATTTCAGTAATTGGACATAATTTGTGATATGACCAGCAATTCTCTGTAAGTAGTTTGCCCAAAAGGCTTGAGTATTGTTTTCCACACAGATTATTTTTCAAAACTTCTAACCTGGCAGTACATTGCCATCTCATATATTTACCAAAGAGACTGTGGGCTTAAATAGTCAGTTGCTTTTTCTTTTCTTTCTTTTTTTTTTTGTTGCATGGGTCATTCCAATAAGTAAAAGTTACTATTGAATTACTATAAAATTATATTAAAGTAATTGTTGTACTTTTTTTCAGTTCAACCCCCTCTTTGAGGTCAAACATTTGATCAGGACCCTCAACTAATAACAAGGTAAAATATATGTCATTAGGGATGTAGCGAACTGCCGATTTGGTGTTCGCGAACTTCGAACACCCGCTAAAATCGTTCGATTCGAACGATCGAAGGATTTTAATCATTCGATCGAAGGATTTTCATTCGAATCGAACGATCGAACGTTTTAAAATCGTTCGATTGAATGAAAATCATTCGATCGAATGCTTACAATCGTTCGAACGAATGGAAATCGTTCGATTTTTAGCGGCCGAAGGAATTCAAATGGTCGAACGATTTTTATTCGAATCGAACGCAAACTCAAAATGCGAACATTCCCAAACGTTCGCGAACATTCGGCGGACGCGAACGGTCGAAGTTCGCGCGAACTAGTTCGCAGCAGAACAGTTCGCTACATCCCTATATGTCATCCTCAGCCTTAGTTCCATGAATGTCTAAGGCAGAAAGTTGAGAGTTAACCCCAAATTTACCATAATTAACCTTTATGGGGACAAGCTCCACAATTTAAGAAACTACTTCTATTAGAAATGCTTATAATATAGATTTCTTCTCACTGGATGAAGCATATGATTGCCTACTATTCAATTCTCAGTAGGTCATGTTGTTTATTTTAGATCTTTATCACAACTAGTTAGTGTATTGTGGAAGTAGTGATAAACATATACAACCAAGAAAAAGCATATAGTGTTAATATATATAAAAGAAAACCAATTCAAAATCACAGGGGCTAAAAGGTAAATAAATGGTCAGAATCACCACTGAATATAGAGCTCTTACAGAGTTTCCCAGAATGTTTCATAAATAAAAAAAGAAAAAATGTTTGTTCTTCCTCAGGGTCAAATTAATTCAATTACATTACACTTAAAAAAATATCCATCTACCTAGAAAGCCATATATTTTATCTGTGGTTATTCCGGTATTAATTATATACTTTTGGAATATATTTGCTGCATTTTAATTAATGACTAATTATCTGACTGCTGTTTTAATAAATCTGAATTTATATTTATATGCTGTCTTTTTTTGGAATATGTTTGTGAAAATTTAAGTTCGCAAAAACTTCTTGCACGAAACATAAAAAGCCCAAAATTACTCTAGATCAATTTTGTCCCAGGTTATGTTCACTAAGCAATAGTGCAAGCAATATGCACAATTTTTTTAAAAGGATGCTCATTAATTTTTATATTTTGAAAGTTCGTCACAAGCTCACTCTCTTTTAGGGCTAAACTGGAGATTTTATTCTAGATTTTTAGAATTTATGGGCCAGCCTGTATCTTGGCAACAAAATCTTGTCATGATATTTTGCAGGATCCTACAAAATATGACCCCTCCCCTGCTGTAATGTAAGTTGGATCAGATGTTGGATGGTGTGTGTTGTTCATGCACCCCTGACACTTTCAGCCTTTATTTTGTTGGATGCAGATATAGCATGCAGTGTTCCTTTCCAACAGGCCTGTTATATTTTGACTTGTAGGATGTGATCTGTCGATCTGACTTCATCCTACAAACTCTCCTGTATAGTTTAGCTCTTGCTTTTCAGGATCCACTAAAAGTTGGTATTAAATGAGAAGTAAAGCTACAAAGGCACTCTATTGCCAATAGCTTAGCCACAATAGTGCAAGCTATAACACTATATTTATTAAGCAGAATGCTTTACCATACCTGAGTAAACAGTTCTAGAAGCTCTCTCTGTTTAGGATAGCAGTGGCCATATTAGTTTGGTGTGACATCACTTCCTGCCCGAGTCTCACCCTGATCACTCATAGCTCTGGGCTCAGATGACTGCAGGGATGGGGGGAAGGAAGGGTAGTTGAGCAAACTGAGCATGCTCAAGCCCATACCCTGGCGGTTTAAGCTGAAAGAAGAAAGACTGATAAAAAAAGTCCATGTGTACACAACAAAAGGAAAGAAATGCTGTGTTTTTTTTGACAGAGCACTCAGAGCAGCATTACTTTGAGTGTTTACTGGTGCATTTATATAGACCTTTCTGATAATTACTTAGCTTTAAGCTTTCCTTCTCCTTTAAATAATGGCATAAATAATGTTTCAGGAATCCTATAAATGTAGTCTCTGTGAATATTAATTATGCTTTGTTAGGTCATATGACCAATGCTTCCTGATAATTTGGCAAAACTCCTCTACATGTAACGACCCAAACAACTCATTCATTAAAGCACTAGGATGTAAATGAACTAGGTACATACAGTAGCTGATTAATTCAATCACATACAAACACAATAAGGAGGCATAAAAAAGATGCCACCTTTAAGGTGACAAGTGGTACCAAAAGTAAAGATATGTGACATTTTCTTTAAAAGCCCCAGAATAAGGTGTGTAAAGGCAATATAGCTGATTTACATGCATAGGTGCTAAACTGCACAATTGCAGTCAATATGCTTGCTTTCAATTTTCAACCTATCATAAACTGTTCAAAGAAATCCCTAAATGGTCATTGACAAATGCAGTTGTGCAATCATGCACCTTGTTAGTAAATCAGCCTCAATATCTGTCTGCTTATCTTGGAACAACTGCCTCTTTTTACCATTTGTGACATCTTATAATTCTTATACAATAAGCGTTTTTAGAGTGCTCCAAAAGAGCATTACAATTTTCAGTGTAAGGGCTATTCCACACGGGGAGATAGCGACGCGTTTGTGGTCGCGGCGGCAAAGCGCCGCGACAGTCGCCGCGACCGGCGCAGGCGACAGTTTTGTATGGGCGCCTATGTAAAAACGCCTGTGCTAACCACACGAGGCGATGCGCTTTTCAACAGTCGCCTGAAAATGCCTCACCAGGCTTTTTCAGGCGACTGTTGAAAAGCGCATCGCCTCGTGTGGTTAGCACAGGCGTTTTTACATAGGCGCCCATACAAAACTGTCGCCTGCGCCGGTCGCGGCGACTGTCGCGGCGACTGTCGCGGCGCTTTGTCGCCGCGACCGCAAACGCGTCGCTATCTCCCCGTGTGGACTAGCCCTAAAGCGTTCTTGTCTCAATGAGCAAGAAGCAGTAAGGGTCTATAAATGAAGATGATAAATACAGAAGAGGATTTTAAAACACACAACTATATTAAACTTGAGAAGAGTTTAAACCATGGCTTCTATTATTTCTATATTATATTATCTTACAAAATCATTCCATTTTACCAAAGACTAAAATGGCTACTACAACCCATAATTATATGCATTTTATCCCAAATGTTTTATTTATGTGTAATCCACAACGATTCCATTAAGTCTTTTACTTGCCATGCAAATTACATTTAAGTCGAGATCCGTTTAATCAAAAGGAAAACAGAAATAACTAAGGATGTTGATTTGATACTGCATTCTCATTTCCAAAATGATACACAATAATTACAAAGTGGCACGATATAGGCTGTGGAAAATGATGCATAAATTCTGACAGCCCACTAGAATTTTTTTCCTTTCGACTGTGTTGAAAGAAAGTCAAAATGTTGACAATGTTTTTTCATCAGACAAAAGGCCCAACTGCAATGAATAGATTCAAAGAGCCGGTGATATTATGTGACCTTATTAATATTTATTTAGTATGATAATATGACAAGAAATAGGATACATTTTATGTGTTTGTAAACCCAATTCACTTCAGCATTAAAATGTTTTTCAATCTGCACATTATATGCTAATTAGCAAATATCTAATTAGTGTGAGAAGATTAATTGCTCAGGGGGTTATTGAGACTTTGAGTCTTTGTTGCAATGAAAAAATTGTGGCCTTACAGTTAAATTTACCAAGGTACAATAATTTCCTACAGAAAACACTTAATTGATTTGTTCTTCCTAGTATAGATTTTTTAGGGACTGCTTTATTGTTTTTTATTCTGCAAACATACAGCTATATACTTGAGTCATCTGATGCAGATAACTTAGGTTAGGAGCTAGCTGAAATAATTTGCACTGGTGGGCTGGAGGAAGTGATGAGCAGTAAGTCCGATTGATGTTACTGCAGATATCTCAGGAATTAAGTTGGCTCAATCATTAAGCACTATTGGAAAATGTCCATGCAATTTATATTCAGTAATAACCAAAGGCAAGCCTTGTCTATCAAAAGTATTTCCCAGGAAGCTAGTGGATGTTGCAGCCCACAATGTTTCCCTTTGGAGAGTACTTAAGAGCAGGTTATGAAACTTTGAGCACTACATACAGTACAGGATGAAAATGGAGAAAAAGAATGTCTAATCATATCAGGTAAGTTTTAGGTACTAAAAAGACATATTAGCACACCGTTATACATACAAACCTTCCCTTTTATATTTCACCGGTGCACCCAGTCCATACAGCTTCTGGGTTCACAGTAGAAGTCTTTTGAAAATATAGGAACTGGGGGTCACATGTGGGAGAAAGGTGCAAGGCTTATAGCCACTTTTAAATTAGAAAGAGGAAAGTACACAATGTTTCAGGGTGAAGACCTTTCTTCACCCGGTAAAACAAGGCACCTGAAGAAGAGTTGTCACCCTGAAACATTGTGCACTTGTCTGTCTCTAATAAAAGTAGCTATAAGCCTTGCACCTTCCTAACTCGTGTGGCCACAAGTTCTTATTTTTCCTTTTTGATTAAGTAGCTACAAGTATCATCCACTAAACTGCTGGAATGTCATAGGACTTCTAGATGAATTAAAGATGGCCTAAATGTTACCAGTACCACAGTGAGAACATGTCAGCAGTCCATCAAATCTTTTGGACAAACATTTTAATCTTCCTATAGCAACTGAAAATGATCAAAGAAAGCTTTCTTTCTATGTTCCTAATGCAAATGAACTTTTTTTTTCTTCCTTTTAGCTGTGCTAAAGTATATACAGCAGATTGGAACTTGTGGACCTGTCCACTGCCATTGTTTATAATGAATCCTCATTAGAAGATGAACACTTGGCAAATGTATATCATCACTCAATGCCAGTGCAGTAGAATTACACTTAGTTTAATCCAACCTTTGCTGTGTTAGTGGTGTTATGTCAGCCTTAGCTAAAGCATATACGTTATTAATATTTGCCTATACAAAAAAAACATTACATAACAATAAGGAGGGTTGTGCTTTTCACCTAGATATGTCCTTGCTTAAACTTGCTCTTTTATATATGTTCCCATGAAGGTCATAAAGCAGCCTTGCTACCAGAATGTAGTTACACGATTGGCCAAAGTTGCTCGAAGGCATCTGTTTACAGAATGATTGGACAATACTGCTCAGAGTTTCTAAGAAAGGAACCTATGAAATTACATGAAGTAGGAGACAAATCAATGGTACTTTTATTATGAGAGAAGTAAGAGCTTTACCACTTCTCTCTTCAGTCTATTGCCTATTTAAAAAAAAAACAAAAAAACTTTGCTTTGCAAAACTATATATATTTGGGTGTGAAAGATGTTTAGTTTAAAAATGATTTGATCTGGTCCAGTCAAGTATGATGGGCAAAAGAAGAAGAAGAAAGGGTGGATGTGGTTGTGACATGCCAGTTGTGAGCCATGTTCAACAGCAGGCATCTGGTTGCAGTTGAGTACCAGCAGGACAGTGCCAGATTATTTTGCACCACAGCAGGCATTCTTTGAATGGATGACATCATTTTAGAAAGAAGACATTTTTTTTCTGGTGATTGTGGTCTGTCTATATACCTGGCTTTATTTAAGTTGAGGTAAATTCTAATTTTTTACAGTATCAGTATAGATATTTGAGACACTATTATATTATCCACTTCAATGAAAGCAGGGGACCATTTACTTGTCAGGTTTGAAAGCATACCTAAATTATAAATCAATGAATAAGCAGCAATTTTTGTTATATTTCCCCATGCCAAATAATTTTCTTTCCCAATCTCTGCATGTGGGATTTTTTCTACTTGGTGTAATGATAAAAAGAGTTCTAAAACTGTCCTATGTCCACACATACAAAGAGAGACGTTGCATGGTCACGTATACTATGTAGGTTAAATATCCTGAATATTTCCTGATAAAAGACAAAGCTAATTCCCATGCAGTAGATGGCTTGAGTTCTTTGATTTCTCCACAGGTTGCTGGGAAATAGGATGACAAATCTTAAAATGCCCTCCTTGTGATTGTTTCTACTGAAGAGGCCTTTATTGCTTTTCAAGGGATCAGGAAAATATCTCTGATCTTCCCCATTCCCCATTTCCCAGGGAATACTGTATTTTATGTTGTTAAGCAGTGTGCATACAACCCAGCATGCATAAGGATAAAACAATATAATCATTTGTAATTTATAAGCCTTTACCAACTCCTACAGACAACCATTTCAGAATATAACACATACAGCTCACTTGAAGCCTGTGCTAGAGATTATTCTGAATTATTGAATTATTGTAGGTCCCATGAAATATAAAAGTGTTATTATACACAGTCATTGAAAATTTTTTTATTTTATATGACAAACAAACAATAAAGCATACCTAAATATTTTACAATTCCCCTTTTCTCCCATGGAATTATTGAATATGATACACCTGGATAAAGTGTAAGGTACTATTTCAATTGAGTCAATTTATTACTATACCACATTAATCTAATTATGCATCTCAAGGTGCAATTGTGTGAATTAGGCTCCTGTGATAACAGGGTCTGCAACTGAGCTAGATATCAAAACATTGTAAATGACTAGCAAATCAACTGTGTACTTATCAGATCATATATATTGTTTCCAGTTAAATCAGACACACCATGAAGGTTTTTGAACAGCTGGGCCGCATTTTACAGTACCCAAGTCTCACATCTTCAGCCATTAGGCAGGGAAGAAAGGCAGCAAGATGCATTCCTCTTGAAGAGCATCGTGGATGAAGTAGTTATATTAGCCGTCTGCTGTGAGATTCACGTCAGTATTCCAGGTGTAGGGATGTGAAAATCTTAGACACCCTTACACTTTACAGACAGGCACATCCCTAGTAATATGGACACCTTAGTGGGTCCTTATGGGGACCTTGTGCTTATGTAACCCCTGCAGTTCACACAGTGTACTCTAGAGGCACTGTGCCAGAGTATAAAAGATTTAGAAACCATGTGCTCTGGGTCCATTACTTTAGCCCAACCAAGCAGGCTGGAAGGGAATGGGTAGTGCTGACCCTAGGCGCCTTGGCCCTAGTAATTAGACAGCTATACTCGTTTTATAGATCGCTCTAGAAGTGATAGAGAGGTTAATTAGTTGAGCAGCTCAAGGCTCCACCGAGGAGATTAGAGGGATTAAGATCCCAGGGTATTACTGACCCAGAGTAAGGAACCAAGTGTTGAGATGGGGATGTCAGGAGTTCCCCTAGTCTGCGACCGGAAGATATCCTGAAAACCGGGCAATACCCATCACATGCTGTCAACTTACTCTCTGCTGTATATTCCCTAGCCTGTGGGGATTCAGCCTATACGTGCTGTGAGTATACGCTTCCTTTATGCTGCTGTGTATGTTCTATACTCCATTGTGGATCAATGTGCTAAATGATCTCTGTGCTATTGTTCAATAAATACTGTTCTTGGTTCAACTGTTAAAGAACTACTGGCACCCATTATTGTGCTATCGCATCAGGTTACAGTTACACTACACCCTTGCCTCCACCTTGCTGCGAGGGCTTACCCCTGAGAAAGAGAGCTCATCGGTGGTCTCCAAGGAACGTAGCTAAACTGTCCCAGCACAAGTCAGTTTACTATAGCGCTACACAGGCTTTTTGTCTTTCTGTGGATACACTTCGTACTGAGCAACATTCCCCACCACTCATGACCATTAAAAAAGAAAGAAAATTAAGGAAGGAATTACTAATTAAAAAAACAAACAAATTGTAAGCAATTTTTTGTTACTAGCATGCAAGCATCAGCTGATCAATGAAGCAGTGACAGAGGAGGCAAAGTAATAAGAAAAATCATTGTACACTTTTTTATAGATTAAATCTCAGTCATACTGCATTGAACCTAAGACAAAAACAGAAAGCATTGAGATACCTCATACACGATTGAAATACGTCGCCCCATAAAAGTTATCAATACTTACTTATAAACATACAGTACTTCAAATTGCATAGAACAAAAGAAAACTGTTAGTAGGATAACATGTATTAACATGACTAGAACGATCTTAAATACATACAAAGGCCAAGGTTTTTTTTTTTTTTTAAACAGATTCAGGATCAGTTAAAGGGATACTGTTATGGGAAAACATGTTTCAAAATCCATCAAATAATAGTGTTGCTCCAGCAGCCTTCTGCACTGAAATCCATTTTTCAAGTGAGCAAACTGATTTTTTGTTATTGTTAGTTGTGACAGGTTGTCAGTTTCCTAGATGCACCCAGTTTGTGGTGACAATCCTACTGGCCAGGAATTGGTAGGAAGGCCAAAACACATCCATTTGTTATGCTAAATCAATCACTGACTGGGTGACAAATTACATTTAGTGGATCCTTATGGACTGGCAACCTGCAGGATGCAACCAAAATTTGCCTTCAGGCAATTCAAAAATGAGCACCTGCTTTGAGGCCACTAGGAGCAACATTCAAAGGGTTGGGGAATAACATGTTGCTCACTGGTTGGGGAATCACTGGTTAGGCTAACCATGTCCTGTTCAAGATGAGCTTCCATTACATGTTGTTGTTTATTTGAATCAAAAGTAGCATTTTTTTGGATGGATAAACTTATGAACAGAAGTCCTCATGTTACCATTACTTTTCCAACAAAAACTGAATGTTCCTACTGAATAAGCATTCCTTTATGTCTATATACTATTTTTTTTTTTACAAGTGAATGATGAACTAAAAATGGACCCCACCATGCATGCAGTGGGAGCCATAAATGTATATTATACATGTTCAAAGCCATGTTATTTTTGAAAACAGATTAAAGATTAGTCAAGGCAATGTTCAAATCAATCTTTAAGGATGAGCAGAAAAGTAGAGATGAGCAGACATTTCAAAGAGCAATTCTAATATCAGGACCTTAAATCTCGATAAAGCAGAGAAGGATCTTGAGTCAGAACTCAGTGTTAAAAAAAATTCAGTTGTTATGTTTGTCAAAAAGCAGGACATTTTGCAACTCTCTCAAAATAAATCCTCAGAAAGTTATCCGGAAATAGAATTACCAGATAAAGTCACAGTTAATAATATGACGGCATTACAAGTGATCCTTCTGATCATTTTTCAATTTCCCCAACTTAATGCAGGAGCACTGACCTTAAAAATTGGGAATTTATACCTGAAACAAGAACGGTCATTGGTATAAACATCACACCAAATTTTCGTGGATATTTTTTAAAAAAAAGTGTTTTTCAATGAGTTTTTTTTATTTTCTTTATAGTTTCAAAAAATACAAATGGTTCATTAGTTTGTTTCTCAAATTAACTTTGTTGCAGCTTGGCATGCAGGCATTCCAAAATGATTAAGATGAGCTCGAATCAGCTTATCAGACCTGGTGGAACCTGTCAGTTATTCACAGCAGGGGTGAGCTGTTTGCAGCAGAAGTAAAATCTTATTTTGGGGGACCCATTAATGAATCATTTAAGAGATAAAGAACTGTTGGATAAAGTACTTAACAAACAAAAAAACAAACCAAATTTGCACTTTTCTACAGGAAAAAAAAGGTATTTTGTGTGAGGACAATTAATTGCAGTTGTTGCAAGAAAGAAACAGGAGGATAAGCAGACAGCGCTGGGTTGCTCCACATCTGATGTTCTGGGTGGTCATTCTTCCACCCTGCTCCTTGTAGGAGAATGAAGCAGATGTGGACTACCAATGTCTCTGCACCTGGAAGTGTTTTAGATAATATAATCTATGATCTGTGGCACTTCAGTCTCTCTATCCACAGATTAATAGAACATAATTAATACAGATAAACACATTAAAATGTACAATTTACATACAGTTATTCACTTGAATTATAGGTGCGATAGTATATGCGTTTTGATCCCCACAACTGTGCAAGTACTTATAGTTTAGGCTTGTTTTGCACTAAATGCAATAAAGTGGTTTCTCTTTATTTTGTATAAAACCAAAACAGAGAAAAAAAAGGTCGATATCTAATTCATGCACCAAACTGACTAAGCTGCGATAAATTCACTGAAAGAATTTAAAGAAATATGTAGTCTATGTAAAAGTGGTAGTAGTAGTAGTACCTACTAGGTATGGAATCCTTTATCTGGAAACTTATCCTGAAAGCTCTGAATAATAGTAAGGCCATCTCCCATAGAGTCCGTTTTAAGCAAATAATTAAATTTTTTAGAAACGATTCCCTTTTTCTCTGTGATAATAAAACAGTACCAATAATGCAATCCAATTGCCTTTATTTAATATTAAGATTCATTTTAGCATACGTAAGATATGTTTCTCCGAATTATGGAAGATTCCTTATCTGGAAAACTCCAGGTCCCAAGCATTCCAGATTTATAAATCCTATATTTGTACCTGGTCTCAAGTCAATTTTGATTCTAGATTCTATACATGGATTGTATTTCTCCAGAACATGTTCAGATCTTCAGACTTACAATAATACTGTATATAAAATGTGCATGGACTGAATTTGATGTAAGAATTCAATACAGGTATGGGATTCATTATCCAGAAACCCGTTATTCAGAAAGCTCCGAATTACAGATCCCATACCTGTATAGTCACTTTTTCTACACAATATCTCATCAGTCTGCTTGATGCTAGGGGATGGGTTGCCTGGGTCAAAGTTTATTTCTTTTTTTCTAAGGCAAACAGAGACGGTGGGCTAAGGAGATGAACAGGAATGGATTGGAGGTATCGGTATCCTTTGCTCCTGCTTTATTTAAGCAACAAACACTGTGATGGGTCTTGCTACTAGATTTATTTTTATAATTAAAAGCTATTTCATATTGAGTGCTTACTTGAAACTGCATATAATGTTTAGTTTGGAACATTTTACAGATGCCTAGCCTCTGCAAACCAGTGATGCTATAGGTTTTACCAAGAGCAGAAAGTACAGATTGAAAAGTCTACTGACAGACTAAAAAAAAGTAATTTTCAGCTAAAAGTTTGGGAAGAAAAATTGAGTAGTATCACATCTATCAAATTGTTCTATCCTTTTACTAGCAATAATGACTAACTGATATTTACAAGGGAACAATTGCTTTTATAAAAATGCCAATAAACTGTACTGTGTGCTTAAAGGAAAACTAAACCCCCCATACAATGTAGGTCTTTATAAAAAAAGAAATTGCATAAAGCGGCTCATGTGTAAAACCCTGCTTTATGTAAATAAACCATTTTCATAATAAAATACTTTTTTAGTAGTACAGTATGTGCCATTGGCTGATCCTAAATAGAAAATTGCCATTTTAAAAAATAAGGGCCGCCCCCTGGGACTGTAGGATTCACGGTGCTCACAAACAAACCATATGTTAGGTCGCATGAGCCAATTAAAAGACAGAGTTCTGTCTTTTGTTCCACACTTCTTCCTGTTAGAGTTGTAGTATTTCTGGTCAGGTGATCTCAGAGGCAGCACAGAGACCATAACAAAATGGCAGTTTCAAGGCAAGAGATGTAAAAGGGCAATATTTACTTAAATATATACCAGTTTGGAAAGATTCTTTAATATGTCAACGTATATGATGTAAACTGTTGCTTAAATATTCATTTTTTTATTCATTCAAGTTTTCCTTTAATAACTTTTTTTTTTTTTTTTTTTTTTTTTTTTACAAATGGTTGAGATGGTTTACTTGTGAGCACAATTGTTTTGTCCTACAGTCAAATGCAGCTATGTTTGATAGCAGTGCATTGCAAATTTCTGCAATCAGCCAATCGGAGCAGCTGGAATGTGTCAATGACTAACAACATCATTGTTTTCATTGCAGAAGAAAGAAATTTCAAATAGATTGTTAAAGATATAAACAACTATAAGAAAAACAATTAAAACCATTTGTGAAACAGATTTAGTGAATATCCCCCTAAAGTTTAGTGAATATACCCTTAGTTTATTTTTATTACCGTGATGTTCCCTTTTAACTGGTGCTCCAAATTTATGATGATTTTTTTTTTTTTTTTAACCAACATTACAGTGTAAGGGCTCTTTATTCGTATAATTTATAGCCATTTACTTGGACCGTTCTAATATACTTTATTGATATAGGCCTTTTTCCAGAAGGCTAAGTATTATTTGGTTAAATTTAGTAAACCAATTATTTTCTCCATAAAACATGAAGTACACTAGTTACATATTTTACATTTTAATAGGATGTTTTAACGTTTTAAATAAATGGTGTATTCATCAATGCATCGATTTTTAATGCTTCATAGTTAGTTTGCCTTTGGGCTCAGGGGCTGATGTATATTCTTTTCTGTTTTGGGGTGAACCAATTAACATCAGGGAAGCTGTGTAAATGGGTAATCATTGTATTTGTGACACTTTCACATCTACCTGTCTTCTTCTAGCTCACAGGCAACGGCACAAATACTCTACAATAATTGTGAAGCTCTCTGAAAGCAAAATGTATTATATAGATACAAGAAAGTATCATTATTTTCCCCAATCTTTATCTTCCCTTTTCTTTATTTTTTTTCAAACACTGCTCTCCCTTCTAAAGCAGCAATAAGTGTAAATCAGATTAAAGTTTTGCCTGATCATGAAAATAGCACATTTTAGTTAAGGCCAAAGTATTTCTCTTAAATCACTAGATATTTTACCAAAGATCAAGAACACGGCTTTTAAGTAACAATGCCACCGTGTAATTGGATATAAGTGTACAGAGAGGAGTTGTTACTGTCGCTCTTGTTTTTGTAGCCATGCAACGCATTACCTTGAAACTTTCTTAGATAAAAGCAAATATCTTTTTTTCTTCCCATCACTTGTGATTTTAATAGTCTAAAGCCTATTTCTTTTATGCTGCCCTCTAACATCAGCTACAATACCGCACATTATGCTTTCCTTGAAAGATCTGCTGCACAGTTTAGAATAATGTAGGTCTAAAAAATGCTTGATGAGCGTTTCAATGACACATGAGAAAGCTATCCAACAGAAGAGGAAAAAAACTGCCCTTAAACCACTGATTCAGGAGTCTTGGGATTCATACAGTATCCAAACCACAGAAGGAAAACATGAAAGATACAAGTCTTGGAACTGAACAGAAAATAAAGCAATGATAACACCAGCAGGTGTCTTTTTGATGGAAATTCAGCTTATGTTGTTTTTTCTATAAAGCCTTTGCCCCTCTCTGTGATTTTTATCTTTCATTTCCTTGCATGGGACTCAGGGTTTCCAAACATAGCCTTCTCTAATACACCAAGCTTCACTTAACAAGTTCATTCATGTCCCTCCTAGCTTGTGTATGCATGTGTATTCATGACAGAAAGAATCACATGGGGGATATATTTTTTTGGGACCTTGTGAGTTCAGAAGTTGGAGAGCTGTGGATTATTGGTTTATTGACCACATTCACTTTGTTTCTTTGCTTTTTCTCTTTAAAAAGGTAATGCCTTACTTATGTGCTATGGATAGGATTAGATCACACACAATCGAGTTCACAGAGTGTTGGGGATTGCATTGCAGTTACCTCCTGTTAAATTATATCCACTCACATCATCAATGGTTTTGGGCTGCATTTGCACTTTGAAGAAGCATTATTCAGGAGCAGACGCAGGCCTAAGGCTAAGACATGTTGATATTTACTAACCGCCGGCTAAACAGATCAGATATTTGATTTTTGGAGGAAACCAGTTATTTCCAGTACCCTGCAGTAAACCTTTTAATGTGTGCATATACACCAGCAACAGGCTTTACAAACTACATTCCCTGGGTAAATCAATATGGATTTTGCTGTTAGAGGTGATTGATAGGTTCTACCACTACCCTTTATGCTGGAATCTGCAACACGAGTTTGCTTGCTTTAGGAGTGACTATATTGTAATAAAATTGCTCATATTTTTCAGCTATATGTGCTGCTGCCTCATTCCTTTATAGGACTAAAAAAAATCCTCTATACCTTCTAATAACTTCATATTTTACAGTAAGATAGATATATGTATATATATATATATATATATATATATATATATATATACATTAGAGTAATAATAATAAGCATTAGCTGTAACTGAAGACCACTAGGAACCAATATTGAGTTTACATGTTTTAGGTTATTCATGTCTACAGTATATATATGATCCCATAATAAGTTGAACTGAAGAATGATCCATTCTAATGGGTACATGTACTCTTGCGATATGTACATATAAAATATGTATAAGTGTTTCACAGCCAACTTGTTTCATGTTGTTATGGACATGTTGTTACCTCTCTGAAAGGTTCCAGAAGCATACATTTCCAAAATTGCTGGTTTACATGTAAATTTTTCACCCAGTGCGTATGTTGATATAAACCAATTGCGTTCTATTTGTACAAGAAGCAGTACAATCATTTATTCAACAGGAATGCTCTGTTACTTCAGCACCAGGCATTAAAGTAAAATGTACAAAGTTTCAATGCATATATTTTATCAAGGAAACTATCACAATCTGTGTGGAATTGTAGTAGACCTTAAAGTGCATGACTATGAAGATTTTCCTTCATCCAGGTCATAGTATATCTAGTATAGGTCAATTTAAAAAAGTCTAGTGAAACGTCTTCATTGATTACTCAGCAAGTCCAGTTGTTTTTAGATTGACCTATACTAGATATACTTAAAGTGCATATTTCTCCCATAATACTCTGAGATGGTGCCAATGTCGAAAATAACAGAGGTTATTGTTATGTTTTTTGTTATTCCTTGAGCTAATCAGGGAAACTGAAGCTACTCTATGTTTGGTAAACAACTGCATCCCTTTCCCCTTTACTGTGACTATTTTGTTTGCCAGAGTCCATCATGCAGGAGGGATTATCTTTTCATTGAGAAACGAAGTATATACCTTGCAAGGACCAAACATGGAGTAACTTCAGACTCCCTGTTTGCCCTTTTTAGCACAAGAAAACGAATAGGTTAACAATCAGCAATGCTTAAAAGGGTTGTTCACCTTGGTGAAAATTTTAATATGATGTAGAGCGTAATATTCTGAGACAATTTGCAATTGGTTTTCATTTGTTATTGTTTCTGGTTTTTGAGTTATTTCGCTTTTTATTCAGCAGCTCTCCAGTTCGCAATTTCAACAATCTTTTGAACAAAAGACTGGAATATGAATAGAGAGAGCCTCTGTAGAAAGAATGAAATATGGCAATAACAATAAATGTGTAGCCTTACAAAGCATTTATTTTTTAAGGAGCCATTTGAAAGCTGGAAAGTGTCAGAAGAAAAAGGCAAATAATTAAAAAAAACTAAATAAAAAAAAATAATGAAGACCAATTGAAAAGTTGCTTAGAACTGGCCATCCTATAATGTGTGGTGAATGTGATGTACAAAAAAATTGAGATAGGACCATTTAAGTAATATATTGGCCTTGTTTAGTGATTTTTTTTCTTGTGGTTTGGGGCAGTAGGCAAAATGAACAAACTGGGCACATCTATCAGCAATTTTATTACAGATTACAAACATCTTATGGTTTTAACAGTTCGGCTGTTAATAAAACCATTGTTTTTTCATTTTTCTTTAAGCTTGCTGCTTTTATTAAACACTTAGTAAAATAACTGAAACTAGGACTATACAGCACCTGCACATTGTTCTGTCATTAAAATGTTCCTCTGATAACAAGTGTGGATATAAAACCGGGAATAAAATGTAAAAGCATTGATGTCTGCAAGAAGAAATACTGTGGACAGGTACAATAGTTTAACTGATCATTACAGTAATAGGAGGACATGCTGAAAGAGCCATTGTAAGGAATCTTAAGCGCTGTACAAGCAGTAAAATACAGGTTCACATTTGGCTACTTTGACTTCCTGCAAACATATTCAGAGACGTATCACATAGAAGAATAGACAGAAATATGAGCTGGGGGGATTATAATAAGAGAAATGCTTAATTCAGTTGTATTATGTATTCCTGCAGCATGACCTCCCTATGGGATTCTAATTAATCGCTGAAGATACATAGCTATTGTCTGTTTTGTAGACATACTGTGTCCCAAGATATTTCTTTTTTTTTTTTTTTTTTTGCTGTGTTAAAATAGACAAACATTAATAAGCAACACAAACAGATCTATTCTTCACATGTGATGCACAGTTTACCCTTGGTATTGATTTCACTCACAGGTATTGGCAGAAAACAGGCTGAAAGGATGTTGTTGCAGTATATATCAGATAAGATTGTAGTAAGTTTGATATTTTATTTTCGTTTCCCTATTTCCAAGATAATGTGTTTTAAGAAGAAAATGCATATGGTATAATCAGCCATGCTACTGATTTCTCTGTTTGCACATTCTTCTGTGTTTTGTTATTCTGCCTCTTAAGAGTTCTTACTATTGTAAGTGAACATGTATATGTATGTATGTATGTATATATATATATATATATATGTATATATATATATATATATATATATATATATATATATATATATATATATTCCCCATTGTTAAACTCAAAACCATGAAAGTATAGATAAGGAACCTTGCGATTCATAACACCACTTCCTATTGATTGACGTAGAGTTTATGAGCAAACTTCATCCCATTGTTACAAGGAGTGCAATTAACAACTTTGCTAGTAATGAAAATTCTTGCTTTTGTTCATTGCTTTTGAAACGCTGGGCAAACATTCACTATTTATTCAGTTCCTTTATCCCTGAACTTGTACATTCAGATGAAAAAAAAAAAATACACTGGCATCTTCGTTGAATTATCATGCTCATTTTATGTTATATTAAGATTAAAAAGATTAGAATAGTCTGCATAGATATATTTAAATATGAATTCTGATTATATAAATGTCCCCTATAGCACTGTACATGCAATCAGTTAAAGGGGGGGTTCACCTTTTAGTATGTTATAGAATGGCTAATTCTAATCAACTTTTCAATTGGCCTTCAGTTTTCCTTTTTTATAGTTTTTGAATTAATTACCTTATTCTTCTGATTCTTCCCAGCATTTAAATGGGGGTTATTGTCCCCATTTAAAAACAATAGCTCTGGAATGCTACATATTTAGGGGCATATTTATCAAGGGTCGAATTTGAAAAAACTTAAAAATTCGATTTCAAAAAGACCAATCAAAATTAAGTTGAAGTTTTCTTGGGTCTAATAGGTCCATTTAGATCTAATAGGTCAGTATTTGGCCCAATTCGAATCATTCAAATCGAATGCACATTCTATCAAATTAGAATCAAAAGTTTTTCCCCAAAAAAACCTTGATTTTTCAAAGACTCAAAATAGGTTCTAGGAGGTCCCCCATAGGCTAAAACAGCAATTTGGCAGGTTTTAGATGGACAAAGTTGAATTTTTAAAGAGATGATAAATTTTTATATTTGAATTTTCAATTTTTTTGTCAAATTTGGACTATTCCCTTGCTCAAAATTTGAATTTTTTTCATTCAAAAATTTACCTTGACCTTTGATAAATCTGCCCCTTATTGTTATTGCTAATTTTTATTAGCTCTTTTTCCAAATCAGTGCATGGTTGCTAGTGTAATTCGGACCATAGCCAACAGATTGTTTGAATTGCAAATTGGAGAGCTGCTGAATAAAAATCTAAATAACTCAAAATCCGCAAATACTAAAAAATTAAACCCAGTTGCAAATTGTTTTAGAATATCACTCTCTACATCTACATAAAGCTGAACAACCCCTTTAAGTGTTGTGTGTGGCTTTATTTGCCATGGGTACAAAAATGGTGCTGGAACTCATCACACTAAATATAATATATATATATATATACATATATATATATATATATATATATATATATATATATATATATATATATATATATATATATATATATGTATGTATGTTAAAATATTAATGACAAAGGACAATAGGAAAAAACATATTGGGTAATTTAAGAAAAAAGTATCAATTTGCTAAAATAGTACAGTCACAAAACATTTAAAAATGTACTTTTTAAGGGCTGATTTAATGTTCAATTTTCCATTTATGTTTTGCCTTAATTCCTGGAAAATCACATTTATTTTTCCAAAATGAAATATTTTAGAAGCCATTTTTTTCCAAATGTTGTATACTTGCTTCTCGGCGGGTAGATTTTTTTTTCTCATTTTTCATAATTTTCTAATAGACTCAAGGTTTGAAGAAAAAATGTAATTCGACCAAGGCATCTACAGTAAATGAAATCGCACCATAAACTGAACCACCCATATATTAAGGTTTTGAGGTAACATTTTCATGTATATATAATATATTCCATTTTCCTACACAACAAAGAAAACCTCCTGGTTGTGATAAAGTCTTTAGGGATAGGTATAATGAAAATAACTGTATAATTTTTTTTAATGTATCCATATCCGATCTGAATAATTTGTTGCACAGTTTTCAGGTTGATAGTATAACACACTAACGAGTGGACTTCTTTTATCCCTGTACAGTTTGTCTTGTGCCTCTCCTCTTGCTGCTTTACTTTCTTAGCAGTTTTTCTTCCCTCTTATCGAGAAACGCTCATTGATTTGTGGCATACGAAATTGCTTATTGGGCTTGTTCATAGGTTAAGACAAGGATTGATTTTGCGACTAAATAATTCACCATTTTAAGTATGTTATGTTACATGTGCAATATCAGTCTTCATCATACAACGAGAGGTTCTGTGCTCAGCAGATTTAGTCCGAGGTGGCACTCTTTCACTTGGAATTGATTGAACTGTCTAGGTGGCTTTCATTACTCAACCTGTTAGGAACTTTAATCGGAAAATAAGTCATTTGCCTTTTTTTTCCCCATAGTTGGGAAAAGTAAGGCATGCATGCACGTAAATGCTTTTTTAGACATATTTATAGATACAAACTTATATATTTTTACATGCAACATTCTGATAGTGTCACTCACCTCTTCTATTTTTCACTATCCCTTCCATAGAGGAACGTTTCTTAATGATGGGCAGCCTAGTGCGTCTCTGTTTGAAGAAAGAGCTGTGACAGCAGAGAAAGTTTGAAATGCATTTCCCTTGAGTAAAAGGCTATGAATTATCCTTCAGACACAACATACTCATTCTCTTGGGAAACAAATAAAATGTTACTCAAATAGAATAGAATTCTTTAGAGATTTCTAAATCTCAACATCATTTTCATTTTTTTTTTTAAAGGGAGAGCATTTCCAATGTTTTTCTGCTTTAAAAGGGCTTCCTTTATATTTTGCGTCTTAAATACTAAGCATGATTATGCCGAATTTTTTTTTTCTACTTTAAATGAATAATGTATCTTTGAAACTGGCTAGGGAATATCAACCTATTATATAAGATGTTGCATTTTCATTCATATTTGACTAAATAAGACTAAAGATGCCAGCTTTCAGTATATTTGCATTCAAGCATTGCTGGTGACCTGCTTAGAATAGAGGTTGCTATGCAATAACTCTGCTCAATTGCATTTTTAATGGCTACATTTAACACGCAGCCAGTTTTATGTGTATGTGCTTTGAAATATAATAATTGCATATATTCATTGTAATAAAAAATCATGTATCATGCTATGTGTGTTAATGTCCTTCATGTTCAGATTAAATGTAGAAATACTTTCCAGATACATCATTCACACTGATGCAACAGTTATATTGCCACCACTGCTATTGATTTATTGTTAAGTTATGTATTTCACCAGTAGACATGGATGATTCTAAGGATTTTAATCCATCGATCGATCAAAAAAAGATAGGAAAGCCTATGGGGACCTTCCTCATAGGCTAACATTGGTGCTCGGTAGGTTTTAGGTGGTGAAGTAAGTAGTCAAAGTTTTTTTTTTTAAAGAGGCAGTTCATTCGACTATCGAATGGTCGAATATTCAAACGATTTTTAGTTCGAATCCTTCGATTTGAAGTCTTAGTCGAAGGTCAAAGTAGCCAAAAAAATACTTCTAAATTCGAAGTATTTTTTATTCGAATCCTTCACTCGAGCTATATAAATGTGCCTCTTATTGTCATAACACACATTTTAATGCGTCTTCCACATACTTAAATGTCATGAAGAACTTTATAGCTATTGCATGAAACAGTACTCACTTATGGTTACTACCACAGCACACCGAGAATTTTTCCCATGGCTTGACTCTTTTCCAGTGCCATTCCTACAGCAGACTCCCTATCCACCATAACTAACTGGTTATATAGCTGCCTCCCTGTAACAAAACATGTAGAAGCCTCAATGTCCCTGTTTAGCTCAAGAAATAACCAAAACCATAGATATTTTAGATAAAAGCAACAGGCAAAATAGTAATAAACATAACTGCAACCAGATGACATGTTCACTGTTCCTAAATGAAAAAAAAGTAAGAAACTAAACTTTTACTATTACTCCAGGATGTAATAGAATGTAAGAAGTAAATTAAGGAGGCATCTTCACAGCTGAAGAGCAATCCTATAAAATGTTAAATTACTTTATACTAGCAACCCTCAACATATGTGAACTACCTCTCTCAATCCTCCCCACCAACCAACCTACAATCCACATCTGGCATCTCACTATACCCAGGCCTGGATTTGTGGGCAGGCCACAAAGGCCTGGGCCAGCAAAGATCTGGGGCTGGCATACTTCCTGCTGGCCACATCTGAACTGGGGACTTGACAGGAGAAATTGACAGTCACTTGAATCTCCCAGCCATTCAGTCCCAAACGCCAGTGAAAGGCAACAGTGGTGTTGGTGAGGGAGTAGGGGTACAGGTGGGGGGTGCAAGTGGGGGGTGGTGGTGTGCAAGCAGTGGGGGTACAAGCTTGATTTGGGTTGAAATCCGGCCCTGCCTATATCCCATTTCTGCCCCCAAACTGTCTGTTATTTTTATCTCCTTCTATCTCTTCTTTACCATCACAACTAAACTGTGATTTCATGAACATGTAACTGAAAAATCTTTAAAAACTGTTAGAAACCCAAACAAAAGCAATAGAGGGTATAGGGTGTATTGCCTTGTATGGGTGGTGTCCAAAAAATGACTTTGAAAAGATGTCCTCTTGTGGCCATGAGCTTGAACTTTTATGTAAGATTAAAATGTATGTGATTCACATAATTGAACAACAATATTTGCGTCAATTTTAGCACAATCGCAGTTTCTTAGTTGAGTCTGTGCAGTGGCAAAAAGAGAGGGCTGGTGGAAAATATTGTCTGTGTGGAAAAAAAATATTTTAAGGTCATTTTCTGGGCTCTGCAGAATTTTTTATGGCTACCCAAGGCTGCATTATGCTACACTTAGTCCAATAACTTGGTCGACTTTATGAAGAGCGCTATTAGCAACCCTTCAATTCCTATAAAAATAAATTGAGAAATTAGCTATATTTGCAAGAATGGCTCCATCAATTATTAGTTCCATCTATTTCTATTAACCATTTAATTTTTATAAGTGGTCACATTCATGGTTTTCAATTATAGCATACAAGAGGACCCTGACTGCAAGAAATTGAAAGAATTATATATGAAATAGGAAGCATCGTTTTCTGCTTAACATCTAGTTAAGCCATTTGTAATTGGTATCTGCGCTTGTGAAATATTTCAGAATCCTTATCTCCCGGTGCCCCCTTTTTTACTTACCTTCTTAGTTTGATCTTGTACAACAAATGGTTTAAATTGATTTAACATTGAACAAGTCTCCAAGGAGGGTGCTATTTGTCAGTGTATGATTTAAACCTAGAGAAGAACATGGTGTGTAGCTTTCCTGTCTCTGATTGCTGCAAACCCATGCTGAGAGCCAGAGGGTACCTGAAGAAAGGCCTGAGGGCCTGAAACACTGTAATTGAGGTCAGCATGCTGCACTTTGTTGCATAACATTATGCCTCTGTTTTGACCACATAGTGTGTCTTTTATTATCTTCTCTTTGTACATCAATTGCCAACGAATATCGCCAAATCATCACAATAAGGGCAATATTATATTTAAACAAGTCCATACCCTGTTCATGGAATTAAACATGCAATGTTTTTCACATGAAAGGGAGTATTCTGTTCTAATTCATCTTTAAAGTTGTTTTTTTTTTTTTCTTTAAAGATGTTCAAAGTGAGCACTGAATCACCCAGCATATTAATAAAATGTTTTTAGAGGGAGACTGCAACTTACAGTACTTTAGTTATTAACATACAATATTGAAACCTGTAAACGTATCTACACACGTTTGCAGATTTTATCACAAGACTACAGGGCCCTGGCATGCGGGAAGCTTTGTTGCCTGCAGTAAATTTGTGCTAATGTAGGCAGTAATGTAAATCGCCATTGGGAAGACCTTTGTGGCGCAAAGTAGTCCTTGCAAAGTAGTCCTTGCAAGGCAACTTCAGAAGCAGGACGAAATGTGTGTGTCTTCCTACTGGCAATTTACATTACTGCAAAGTAATGATGTGCAAAGTAGCCCAAAGTAAAGTAATGTGGTGCAAAGTAGCCAAAATAAAGTAATGTGGTGCAAAGTAGCCCAAAGTTTCCTTGCAAGGCAACTTCGCAAGCAAGAAGCAATTTGTAGGTCTTCCCACTGTCAAGCCCAAAGTTTCCTTGCAAGGCAAGTTTGGAAGAAAGGAGCAATGTGTATGTCTTCCCACTGCCAATTTACATTACTGCCAGTGGGAAGGAAACTAGGGACATTTTTGTTGCCTGCAGTAGTGCCGATTTACTGTGGGAAACAAATCTTCCCATCCTAAAAGCAGTAACAAAAAAAATATTTGGCACTTCATATTTAAAATCCTCACTGCTTCACTTGTGGTGAATCACTGGTGATCAACAATTCAAAGGGGTGTTCGAGCCCAGTGCTGTTGCTATTGAGCTCTAACACCCACAGAAGAGAATGGCGTTGGGCTGCTCAAAATTGCTGAAACATTCTATCAAAATGGCATGTACATGGTATGAGAAATATGCAAATTCATTTTTTTTTTTTTAAATGCTGACTGTCAGGAACATCTGATCTGATTATGTAAGCAGTATAATATACTGGACACAGATTACTATGTGGAGGGAACATAGAAGTACAGATAATACACTATCATATCTCCATTTACAAAGGTTGCAAGGTCGGGGGGGGGTAGGAAAGTTGCTGGGCAACACACACATTTTACCATCTCCAGTCAAAGGTGATTTTTTTCATGCAACATTTTTTAAACCACACAATTTTTTTTTTTACTATACATTAAAGCCATGAGCATTTTTCACGCCGAAACATGGCAACATATCTTGCTCATCCCAATTGCTGGAGGTAGAATTATTAGGAGAAACACTAGTGAGGAATAACTGTTGGTATTTCACTACTCTTGTTCTTTTTTTATAGTTGGGCCGCCATTAGAAATCACGGGGCCCTGTAAACAAAATTTCCGGGGCCCCCTTGCCCCCCCACACTATCACCCAAGCCCCACCCTCACAGTTAAAAGACCATACAGACATCAGCGCTAAAAAAGTAACCTTCTCACACACACAAAAGTTATAAAAAGCTATTGATGGTCAGGGCCCCTTATAAGTTACAAAAAAAACATTGGTGCCAGGGCTCCCCTTACAAGTTAAAAAAAAAATTGGGGCCCCAAAGAATATTTTTTAAAACATTGGCCCCATGGCCCCCCTTAGAAGTTAAAAAAAATGGGGCCTCAAAACATTTTTTATAAAAACATTGGTGGCAGGGGCCTATAGAATATTAAAATACATTGGTGGCCAGGGAATTAAAAAAAAAAAAAAAAACGTTCAGTGGAATTGAACTCAGTACTTCAACTTCGCCTCTTTTCGTGATTTTGGGTCTTTTCGCCACTTCAGGACTTCAATTTCGTCTGTTTTCATGACTTCGGGTCTTTTTGCCGCTAAGGGACTTAAGCTTCGGCTATTTTCGTAGCTTCGGGTCTTTTCGGCGCTTCAGGAGTTCGGCTTCAGATGTTTTCGTGGCTTCGGGTCCTTTGGCTGTTCGGCTTTTCGGCACTTCCGCATTTCGGCAAGGGGGCCCTACTCTTTCAAAACTGCAGCACTGCTACGCCCCCCTTCATTACCGCGACACTTGTCCCCCCTTATGGCTGCCATGGTGGTGGGGGTAAAGAAGACCTGCTTATAGGTAGCGCCACCTCGAAATATCTGACTGTGACTTCTGATGGTTACAAATACACACTTCTGTTAACATGCAACAATTATACTGACAGCAAATCTTATAAAGGAAGAACAAAACAAATCCAGAGTTCCATTGTCTTCCGGACTAAAGAAACAATATATTGCTTGATATGTTTGCTGCTATTAAAATATATTAAGAGGATACATTATGTACAATGTTGCTTAATTCTTTGTATAGTTGTCAGTGCTCAATGGCATATGAAGTTATTATCCACTTAATATTTAGAGTAGAGATTATGTGCAACAGTGTAGAGCAGTCATGCTAAGGCAAAAGCAATCAGCCATTACCCGAATACTCCTTGAATCAGATATCTTTTTCCTCCCTTGTATAACATCTCTGGGGAGAACTTTTACTTTACCACAACAAAATACAAATCCTCCATTTGGTAGGGTCAGACAGCAATCACTTCTTTTTTTTTTTTTTGCATCAGCAAATGGAATGTCAGTGATGAACATTTTATTTCAAAACCAATATGTCTGTTTCCTTCATCGACTTAGAAATTCATGCATCTCATATTCTGTTGTGGCACCCAAAAAAACCTGAAGGTCGCAATGAAGAAATTACATGTTCAACTTGGTCTATGGAATATTAAATTGCTTTAAGGAGCCAACCGCTTGGGTATCATTTGATGCCATTTATTTAGTACTTTGCAGGAATATCTAATGATTCAGGGAGGTGACAGCTATTGTTGGTAAGGTTAAAAGCTTGCTTTCATTAGAGAAAAAAATCCAGAAAAAAAGAAAAGAAATGGAAAATGCTATTTTTACATGCTGATGCTTAAAAAGTTCTCCAACTTTTTGCTTTAAATGCTAAATGTTTTGCTCTGTTAATCATGGCAGCAACTTTTCTGCTACATAAGATGGGAAGATCTTTAAAAGGTGTTGTGTTTTTTCCTGGTTTTCAAATGATGGGGGGGTCCTAACTGTATAGTGAATTGAGTATATATGTGCAATACAGGCACCCCAAAACAATTTTGCTATGAGTCCTAGAAATCTTTAGCTGCACCTCTGATGGGTAAACGGATCTAGGCGTTCTAAAGCTAGATTGACATTATACCACTATTAAGATATCCAATTATAAGACTAATGCTAATGTATCATGCATAATTGATAACATAAATTGTACTTCAGAAACTGTGCATGCCCCGCTGCTCACCGGAGCACTGTAATGCTGCACTGTGCAACGTCAGTCAATACCATCACACTACAATAGCTGGGAGAGGATTATAAGGTTTATAGGTCAGTAACAGCTATAGATCCATAGGTTGATCTAGTTAAAAGCTATTCAACAATGCCATACAATTATTTGTGCTTTGTAGAACACTTAACCTTTTATCTCTTATGGTCATACTAAACTCTTTGGCTACATATAAACATACAGACACGCACTAGGCTTAATATACTTTTCGTTTTAAACCCCATCATGGTATTGGAGGTGGGTATTGTAGAAATTGCCTATTTAAAACATCATTAAGAACGAACATCAATAAATGCTTTGTTTAGAACCTCTGTAATGCATTATAGGGGGTTATAATCAGTGTGGACAGTGATATACTAAGAGGGTTATTTACTAAACTGCAAATGCAAAAATCCCAAAAAATTCAGACTTTTAAAAAATTCAAAATTTTTCAGAATTTATTAAACCCCAAGGATGGAAAAGTCTGAATCTGAAAATCCAGCATCTCAGACTTGTCGAGGTTGCACATAAATCAATAGGAGAAGCCCCAATGATTTTTTTTGATGTGCGCTGGGTTTCATGCAATTCCCCAGTTTTCGGGCAAAATGTTTGGGTGAAAAATCCGGAAAAAATCGGATGAAAAATTAGAAAAAAAATCATGAAAATTGGATTTTTTTCCTGCAAAGCAAATTGTTGGGAAAATGTAGTAATAAATAAGCGTAAAAAACCCGAGTGGATTTGATCAGAGTTTGTAGCAGAAAATATTGAGATAAATTTGGACTTTGATAAATAACCTCCTTAGGGGCAGATATGATCTTTACCTTAACTAGTTTACCCACACATATACATCAAACCTGGTGTGATGATGTTCGTGGCATCAATACTGCAGTTATAATATGATTCACTATATGACAGTGAGTTGTGTGTATTGGAGCAATCAGGAAACACAAAGTAATATCTACTAAAAGCAGGTGTCAGTTCCTGGGTTTCCTCCCATCTTTGGCACCTTTTGTGCAACAGCATAAAATGAATCAAGGTAGTCTGGCCCCATGGAGGCATTTGTGTAAAGTGTAAACTGTGGATATAGACACAAATACCTCTGTAAATGTCATTAAATCTTGCACAAAATTACCTGTGATTGTTATGCCCATGCTTGTATTCTGTAAATGAGCCCTCTGGTTTTCACATACTATATGTCGGATTTGTAATGAGCTCCAAAGTAGGCTGCATAGATACCAGTACTGTATGAATCATAAATCTCTTGATTACTAATTATATGTGCAGCCTATAAATGTTATCTGTGAATGTATTAAAGTGATAAGGTGGCAACCCCATAAAGAACAGGCTACAGAGACCATTTTGAGCTGGTAACACTTGGTATTCAGGGCCAAAATGGTTTTACATTTTGTTTCTCTGAAGTCATCACTTTAATTAATCACTAATCAATAGATGAAATTTATAGCTAGCTGTGTGCTACAATGAAAATCAGCCCTGTTTGTAGAACACTGGCACCGTTGTGTTTGCCTAATCCTTCTGACTATATAAGAAATACATCAGTTGCTGCAAAAAAAAAAAAAAAAAAAAAATTATATATATATATATATATATATATATATATATATATATATATATATATATATATATATATATATATATATATAGTGAATAAAGTACCCCCTCTTGTAAAATATAAGGATATTATAAGTTACCGAGGAGTTTCATGACCATATAAAAACACGAGGCCGAAGGCCGAGTGTTTTTATACAGGTCATGGAACTCCGAGGTAACTTCTAATATCCTCATATTTTACAAGAGGGGGTACTTTATTTATTATAATACACAAGTTTCAATGAGTCATGTGACAGAAATGACATCAGAACTCACCGTTTATAACTGATGACATCAGAACTCACCGTTTATAAGGATATAATTTACAGGATATTCATAGCTTTTGTGTATTATATATATATATATATATATATATACAGTCCAAATACTGGTGCACTCAAAACAAACGTTGATGCCTAGGTGCTGGTTAAAACAGAACATGTATATAGCAAAGAAAACCGCACACACAGGTCTTTTCAAGGTGCAAAATCCAAAAAATGGTATTTATTCCAACGTTTCGGCTATTCACTTAAGCCGTCATCAGGAAGTCTGACTTCCTGATGACGGCTTAAGTGAATAGCCGAAACGTTGGAATAAATACCATTTTTTGGATTTTGCATATATATATATATATATATATATATATATATATATATATATATATATATATATATATATATATATATATATATATATACTGTATATTATATTTCCAAAACAGTACAGTAATATTCACAATAGCTTTCATCCTGAACAGTAATGGTCTTTGAAATAACTCATAAGAGAACGATTTTGTTGAAGCAGTAATTGGGAATGCAAGCCTAATGGTTATTTTATCAACTTGACCTTTAGCAGGTCACCTGAGAATCACAACTATGATGGAAGCAGGCAAGAGATCGCTGGAAGAAACATGTAAGTAAACACTTCAGCGGGGTAAATCAGTCTAAAAGTCCAATCAACCAGTTGGGGAATCTGTAATTTGATATTAAACATCATTCTAGCAGTCTGTTGAGAATTTGTTCTCTGTTCATTAAAAAAAACAAACCTCTAATTATAGATCATGTCATGCGAAACTAAAGCCTGGTATTGTAAAACTGGAAAGTTGTTGAAACATCAGGATTCTTATTTAATCTGCTTACTCTTATATTATTTGAACGGCAGCCAACAATAGCCTGGAGGGCTATGCAATATGATATTTTTGGAAATCAGATGCAATGACTTAATTAGGGTAAAGAAGGTGTCATTCAAAATCTTTGTCAGATGTTAGTGATGATAATGTTTGTACCCATTACTGTTGGTTCTCACCTTCTGTCATTTACCTGGATGTTAAGTACATAGGCAAATCATTGATATTTTGTTTAGCAATGTTTAATCAAAGGTAATTTCCTCAATGCAGTAATGGTGAGGAATACATCATTTTTTTTATTTAGACATTTTAAAGAGGAACTATCGCGAAAATGCAAATGTAATATAAGCTTCACCATATTGAAATAATAAACTTTCTAAATACAATCAATTAAAAATTCGGTACCATTTCTGAAATAATCGCATTTATTTTAACTATACAGGTATGGGACCAGAATGCTCAGGACCTGGGGTTTTCCAGAGTAATTTGGGTCTTCATGCCTTAAGTCTACTAGAAATTCATTTAAATATTAAATAAACCCAATGGGCTGGTTTTGCTTTAAATAGGGATTCATTATATCTTAGTTTGGATTAAGTACAAGCTACTGTTTTATTATTACAGAGGAAAAGGAAATCATTTTTAAAAATTTGGATTATTTGGATAAAATGGAGTCTATGGGAGACAGCCATTCCGTAATTCGGAGCTTTCTGGATATCGGGTTTCCGGATAAGGGATCCTATACCTGTACCTCTCTCATCATGGTTCTCCTCATTCTGTCTTTATGCAGCAGTTGGGTGTCAGATATTAATTGGCAGTTAGATCCGATATATCTTATAGGGGGCTCCTTTTGCCTAGAAGATGTATTATAGCTCACTGTATTAAAATCACCAGACATCATGCCACTCTACATGCAGAATTTGTACAAAAGGCTGTTATTTTGTTAGATTTGTTTGTACTGGAATCAGTTATTTGAATGAGCTCTCTGTTGGGGGGAAACTTTTTTTTAGATACCCTTTATAAATAAGCAACTTAATATTTGTGGGGGGGCTGTGTAAATAAGAATAAAAACAATAATAATAATTCAGGTATCCATCTTAGCAAGCATTACTATGAAAAATAACTGCTCAATAATAAACATAATTTATTTTCTTTTTAGTAAACTGAGACTTATATTTTTATACTCCAACATTTCTACTTATGAACACACGGGAAGAGCGGAACAAGCAATGAAGCAATGCAGGAACTGGTGCATTGATTGTACTGTATGGCAACGAAAATACCCCATGTGTAGGGAATTCTCCTGTTACTCTACAACATATCAGTCACTATCTAGAATAGACCTAGCTCTGGTCTCCAGAGCTGGATCTCCTCCCTAAAATTAGAGAGAGATTAAATATCTCCCATGAGCAATTTCATATCATGCCCCCTTGCTCCTTACATTGGACCTTTTGTCTGACCCTGCACACAAAAACTGGAGGCTGAGCCCCTATTGGCTCAGGGTCTGAGGAATCCGCTGAATCAAACAATACTGGAGTATAAATCACGGTTCTGCAGATCCCTTAGTGACCTGGGCAGTGGCTCGGGTACCCTGATGGCAGCGGTTGCCAGATCTAGAAATACCTCTAAAGATGCTCTGCGACATCTGGAATCAGCAGTGGCCCATTCTGAAACAGAATACAGTGACAATCCCACACCACAGACACATGGGGAATTTGCAGCAGCTCTTAGATGCCTGAATCTGCACAGGGTGGAAGTGACAAAAAAACAACTTTTGCATGCCACTGGCACTATGTTTGCATATGGCAACAAAAACGGCAAATCCTTAGCCTTCCTCGCCAAGTCACCTAACTGTTATGGCTGTCCCTAGAATACTCTCCTCTGATGGAGAGATGTTGACCTCTCCGAGTAAGATAGCTTTGGAATTCAACAAATTTTATTCTTCCCTCTACACATCCACCGCACACTACTCTAATACTAAACTACATAATTATGTCAATAAAATTCCTCAGGCAAAATTTCAAATCAGCAAACAAAATATATGGATTACCCAATAAATCCATATGACATATCAGAGGCTATATTATCCTTCCCCTCGGGTAAATCCCCAGGACCGGATGGCTTTGTTATAAAATTGTCCCGTATGTGAATGCGGTAGATAGTACTAAACTGCACGAAACCCCAACCCCAGTTCTTACTAATGCAGCTACCTTGTTGGAAGCTCAGGTAGTGGGCTCCTTGGAAGAGCTTAAGTGCTTACTGTACAGGGGTACTAAGTTTGCCAAAAAATGCTCCCCTCTTATGAGAGCGACAGTCAGGGCCTGGAAGACCGCTCTGCAATTCTTTCCAAGGTCGCCTCAAAGCTGCTCGGCCTTCACCCCGCTGTGGCGTAACCCACATCTGCAACACCTGCTTAGTGTGCCAGATCCGTTGGTGTGGTCCAGATTTGATATTAAAACTCTTGGGGATGTGATAGAGGACGGGGCCTTGTTACCGTTTCAAGAACTTAAACAAAAATTTTCACTGCCTAACTACATGCTTTTTCGCTACCTACAACTAAGACATGCGCTGGAAGCTCACTTTGGGAACTTGCCCATAGATACACTGCCGCAAATTTTGGAAATTGGGATTCATTCCACGGAATTTAAAAAACCTCTGTCTTTATTCTATCTTCACTTACTGAGAGCAGGGAGCGGCAAATTAGACCGCTTGAGGGTCAAATGGCAAAGGGACGTTCCCCAGATTACAGAGGAGAATTGGGTGGAGGTTCTTGACACAACCTTTGATGGGATTATCAGTAGTAGGGATAGGATGACTCAGTTGAACTACTTGCACAGGGTATACATCACTCCCCAACGACTTCACAAATTTAAACCCGATCAGATTCCAAAATGTCCTAGATGTAATTTTAGTCCTGCAGACTTTATGCATATGGTGTGGGGCTGTCCAGTTGTGCATATTTACTGGGAAAAGGTGGTGCAGCAGATCCGCATAACTACAGACGTTGTTCTACCACTCGACCCTATGGTGCTAATACTCAACCAGATGGAGGGGCTACCTCTACAAAGAGCGCACCAAACTTTGATGTCGATCCTTTGTATGTATGCAAAAAAAATGATTGCGATGCACTGGAAGTCTCCACAAGGGCCTACCTTACAGATGTGGGAGCGCCACGTTGATAAGAGTATACCTTTATATAAATTGACTTATATAAAAAGAGGTTGTCCCGGTAAATTTAGAAAAGTCTGGGATATCTGGATAGATGATGATCCTGAGGTAGAGCCCGCCTAGAGAGTTCGTGGTTTATCCAGGTTGCCCATAAGGGTTTGCAGGTCTCCCATGGTTGGCTCCACTTGGGGGGGTGGGGAAGGTACACTACTCAATAAGGATAGGTTTCTTTTTTACCCTGTGTTCTGATCTGTGCTCGGTTACACTGTGCCCTAAGAAGAATGTGGGTGGGGATGAATGAAGACACCATGGTAGTTTCTTTGAATATATTTGTTTTATTTTCTTTTAATTTGTTAAATGTAATAGTGACAAACTGTATTACAGTATATGTGCAAACAAAGATCATTTTACTGTCTTCTACCTCCTGTGTCATACTGTACTTGTTTGCTCAATAAAAGAAATGTTAAAAAAAAAAAAAAAAAAAAAAAAAACTGCACGAAACCCTGATGCATGTCTTTGAGAATTTCTCCCTACCTAAATCATTCTCAGATGCAACGATTGTGGTCATTCTCAAACCAGGAAAAGATTCCACACTGTGTTCCGCCTATTGGCCAATCTCGTTGCTTAATTTGGAAATTAAAATTCTCGCTAAAGTTTTGGCCAAGCGCCTAGTCAAAGTTCTGTCTGCAGTGGTGGAACCAGCTCAGACAGGATTTATGCCCTCCAAATCTACCAGCTTTAACCTTTTTATTTTTTAACTTAAAACTAAAACATGAATATGGGCTCTAGACTGGTAGTGTCATTAGACACAGCCAAGGCATTTGACTTTGTGTAATGGCCTTACTTGTGGGAAGTGCTAACTAGTCCCTCCTTTACTAAATGGCTTAAGCTTATGTACAGCGAACCATGGGCGTCCATCAGGGTTAACAGCATTACTTCACCACTGTTCCACCTTACAAGAGGCACTCGCCAAAGCTGCCCTTTTTTTTTTTTTTGACGCCCATAGACTTTAATGGGTGACGGCGACAATTCGCTGATGGCAATTTTTTGACGAAACAGGTAAAAGTCGCCCATCCCTAAAGACCACTACCACATTGTCTCCAGACGCACCTTTATGGAGTAACAGTAACTTTCCGTGCCTAGCTGAATTTCCTGAGGCGGAAACTTGGGACTAGGTTAGGGGTAAAGCGGTTGTCGCATGATTACACTGAAGGGAGTCGCCACAGACTAGCTACATTTTGCCAGATCCTCTCTCTGCCTGATCTGTCTGAATTTAGATTCAAACAAATTCACAACTGCAGTACACAGGGATAGAAGAATTAATGTCTCAGCCCAATAAAACAAAACTCTTATCCAATGCGTACAAACACCTAATCTCCAAGAGATATGACCCATGACCTAGAGTAAAGTATAAGTGGGAAAACTCTTAGTGAGTATGAGACAAGCTTATACAATTGAGGATCACACACCAAACATACCTCACCCCACAGAAAATACATTGGATGGGTAGGACAGTTTCTCCCAGCTGTCTGAGATGTGGGGCTCCTATCACTAATTTTATTCATTCGATGTGGGACTGGCCAGTGATAAGCAGTTATTGGAGGACAATTGTGAACTTTATGGCTACCGAACTAGTTCTTCCCCAAGTACTCAACCCAGCTGATCGATTCCATGATACCCAGATTAAACACCAGATGCCTGATGAGACTGCCTCTGTTCTATGCGAAAAAAGTGATTGCCCTGCATTGGATAGGCCCATCACCACTGACACTAAACAGATGGATTGGACTAGTTAACTCACAATTGGAACGGTATAAGCTCACTTATCTAGCACGAGGATGCCCAAGAAATTTGAAGACGTGGAATCCTTGGCTTGAATCGTCAGCTACATCAACTAACTAATGGACAATTACACATAGCCACATTACTCCTCTTCCCCTTTTTTCTCTTTAACTAGCTTTTCTTCTTTCTATCTTTACGATCTGTTAAAATTCAATAAAAATCATTCTTTAATAATGCTGCAATCACTTGTTGACTTTTCTAATGAATCAGTTATTAATCAAAACTTTAGTGGGACTATACTTCTTCACACTTCCAGTAACAGCCATAATCTAGTACCAAAGCAAAATATGAAAGAGGAGCTTTGGGAAATCAGTCAGAGAAGAAGAGAAGAGAGAAGACGCAGGTGACAGCAGTTACATACAGCAATGTCTTATTTCTGTTCTCTCTGTTCACACATTATTGAGACTGGGCCAAATTGTAAAAGAAAAAAAAAATCAGGATGTGATATTTCTCTTTTAAATGCATTGTCTGCCCTGCATCACAATCTACGGTAAGCTGCTAGCACATTTGTTAAACTTTCATCACTACTATTAATCATTAGAGGACCTTGTGCAGAAGAAAATAACAGGACCAATAATTTAGTCCTGTATATGCTGCTGCCTTTAATATTTATCATTTAAATGTCTCTAAACCCAACAATAGAATTGTGTCTTCTTTCATTAGGCAAAAGCTACATTTTAAGTAAGTTTACTATATATACCTATTTATAATTTGTATCATTGTATATCATCTATATAATAATTTAAACATTAAGGGGCACATTTAGCAAGAATCGGTTTTCCTTTTCTCGAAAACTTTTAGATTTATGTGTAAAAAATAGGGATGTAGCGAACTGTTCGCCGGCGAACTAGTTCGCGCGAACTTCGACTGTTCGCGTCCGCCGCAAGTTCGCGAACGTCGCGCGACGTTCGCCAATAGGCGTTCGCGTCAAAATCGTTCGATCGTTCGACCATTCGACCGCTAAAATCGAAGGATTTTCGTTCGAATCGAACGATCGAAGCATTCGATCGAATGAAATCATTCGATCGAATGGCTTCGATCGTTCGATTCGAACGAAAATCCTTCGATCGAACGATTTCAATCCTTCGATCGTTCGAATCGAATGATTTTCGGATGTTCGAAGTTCGCGAACAGTTCGCGAACTGTTCGCAAATTTTGCCGGTGTTCGCGAACGGCGTTCGCGAACACATCGGCGGCGGTTCGCTACATCCCTAGTAAAAAACAGAAAAACCCTAATACAGCAGTTGAGGTCACATAGAAGTCAATGGGATCTGTGCTGATTGGATGAGTTTTTTAGCCATTCAATTAGTAATTGTTGGAAAACCTTGAATTGTTAGTGATGGACAAAATGGCGGAAAACCCATGAAACGCATTGAAGTCAATGGGCGTCTAAATAATTTTGACGCGCAACAATGTTGACAAGATAGACAATTTTTATACACGACTCTTTTGTCAATTGGGCATCCAAATAATTTTGACGTGCGGCAATCTTTATGCGTGCAGCGCGTTTTGCTAAAACATTCACAGGCGATGAAGTGCACCGCAAATCCATGCCTGACAAATAAATTTGCCCATCACTGATATTCGTATTACTTTATGGATTGTTCATCGTTTTTTATATTTGGATCTTTGAAAAACTTTCAAGCCATTTGTGGTTTTATGGAAACAGAATTTAATTGTGGTTTCAAAACGCTCTAATGCCATTAAATACCACTACTGTTTTATTATTACACAAAAAAAGGAAATCATTTTAACATTTTTCAACTATTTGATTAAAATTAAGTCTTTGGGAGATGGCCTGCTTCAAACAATAGCAACGGGGCTAGGTTCATTTTGGCTATGCTGGCTGAATGCAATGTTTTCCATAGATGAACTAAAGAAGAAAGCTAAATTTCAAAAAGACACCGCAAACGTACAACAATGCAGGCCATATTTTCTCTAATATACAGTTATTCAATGAAATAGAATTCATCAGACACCTTGCCCTTTTAAGCATAGTGTTGGGAGAGATTTTTTTCATTTCCATTTAGGATTGTGTTCAAAACTCCCAAACCCTTGTTTTTATGGTTTGCACTAATTTGATTGAAACACAACATGAATCCATAAGGATATTTCTGTCTCAGAACTTTCCCGTGCTATCTATAAAGGCAATGGCACACTAAGGGGCAGATTTATCAAGGGTCGAATTTCGAGGGTTAAAAAAATCTTCGAATTTGACCCTTAAAGTAAAATCCTTTGAATTCGAAGGATTTTAGCGCAAAAGGTTTGATTGAACGATCGTATAAATATCGTTTGATCGAACGATAAAATCCTTCGAATCGAACGATTTTTATTTGATCATAAAATCTACAATGTCCCCAATAGGCTAACATTCAACTTGGTAGCTTTTATTTGGCGAAGTATTGAGTCGAATGATTTTTTAAAGAGACAGTATTTTCGATTATTGAATGTTCAAACGATTTTTACTATGAATCGTTCGAATCATTCGATTAGATTGAATTCGATCGAATTTGACCAATTCGATGGTTGAAATACCCAAAAAATTACTTCGAAATTTGAAATCTTTTTGCATTCGAACTGTTTTGTTAACTGTCATTTTTTTAAGGTAAAAACGCCTGCAGTACCATTATAGTAGAAATATTGTTTTGCACTATTTCTTTAAAAATTCTTTCTAATCATAGTATTTAAAGTAGAATACAAACTGATGTAAAAAGAAAAGAACCCACAAGTGCAATATTCTACAGTCAGTGTAGTTACATGTATTATTAGTCCAAGGATCTGGGCACCTGTTATCCTTTTAATCATAAGATGTTTCTTTTTGTGATATGAGCTATTATATAAAGCAAAAGCAAACTTTAATAGCGAACAGTATTTTCTTCTCTTGCATCGCAGTCTAACAATGAAAGCTGTAGGCGAGCGTGTGGATGTGTTTGATCATACTATTGTTCTGAAGATTAAACAATTGAATTACTTTAAAATCAATGTTATTATATCTGAAGAGCAGAGGTGTCAAAAAGTTCCCTGGTTGCTTTAGTACATCAGATTGCTTAACTGACTGGAAAAATAAAACACATCTCAATAAATCTCATTTCAATATGCCTCCGTTATTTCTCTGGATTAAAAAAAAAAAAGAAAATATATAGTCACAATGAATTTATGGTGGAACAAAAACACAAAACAATATCTATTTGTTTCCATTTTCTCTGCCTACTTGTACAGATGAAGCCACTTGGATTTGTGAGTTAAATGCGTCATGACTCAGGGGTAATTGAAGAAACTGTGTTATCTTAAGTCATCTTAACTCATTTAATGCATTTAACCTTTTCATTAGCATACCAAAGCTCCATTGTTCACAATGGTGAATGCTGTAATTAGATGGGATGTTGTGACGCAGTTTTCTGTGTTAAATGAGATAAATGGGATATCTGTGTTTAGATATTCTGTGTCAAACAGACAAACCAAAGTGGCTGCATCTGTATATTTATAATATGGTATAGCTTGGAAATATTATAGGCAGCTTTATGAGTCAGTCTTGCTCTGAATAGAATAGACTTTAAAGTCAAGGAAAGTCATATTCACTGAGAAGGGGGTTGAATTTTTTAGGCACCCTCAATGAATATAATCACTAATATCAAACCTTGGGCTGGTGCTTCTCTTATCTGAAAAAAAACTGGTCCTAGCTTTCTTCTACTGGAGCACCTGCTCTGACATCTTCAGTTAATGTCACAATAGTTCTTGCATGTACATGTTTCTATATACAAACATATCTCTGTAACACAGAATGAATGTCTCTCAGGGTATTTGTGACCATACACAGATAAAAAATATACAAAATACCTATTTCTATTAAATAATAAGAACAAAACCTGGTTTGTGCACAAAAGGAAATCATTATATCACAAACTTCATTCTGTAAATCTGTCGCCGATGCCCGGTTTTTTGACGCCAACGTCCGTTTTGACGCTGACGCCCGTGCCCATTTTGGCGACAATTTGATGCCGGCGTACTTTCACCAGCGAATTTTCGCAACCATTTTGCAAATAAATTTGCCCATCACTATATGTGATTTGAAACTGGGCTGCTTTCGCCGCCCGAGCTGTACCTCATGTAGATATATGTCTCCAGGCACATCTTTCCTTCATTCTCAAACAGGGAAACACCTCTCGAATAGACATCATATCACTTGTCCTACCACCCATGTGGTTTATTTAATTACTTGTCCCTGTGGTCTCTCATACGTGGGGAAAACTGACCGGACGCTAAGACTGCGTATGGATGGACATCGTTCTGCCATCAGCACGGCATTTAGAGACGGGGTAACTAATAAACCTGTTGCAAAACATTTTCTTGAAATGAGCCACAGACTTCCCATATCTAGCCATAGACCACATTCCGCCCCTGAAGCGTGGGGGTGATAGGTCTAAAAAATTACTTCAGCGAGGCGATTAGAGGCTGTTACATTTGCAACAGTTGAATAAAATAAATATTACAAAATTTTACCCCAGCACTCCAACATATAGCCCCCCTGGGAAAACCCGTTTTTGCTGAACTAAACTGAACTGTAAATCAAATTAAAAAAAGAGACACTTTTAGTTACAAAGTTTGTGCAAAGCTATATAAGCTGACGCACCCCCGTCAAGGCAGTGTACATGCGTCTAGGTGAAAAAGGTATTATCTTTTGGGGGAGAAAGACCATACCTGCTTTTCTCTTTATTTAGCATGGTCTCTTCCAAAAACAAAGTTTGGGAAGCCCTCTAAGCCTGCATAATAGATAAGTGCCTTCTGAACAAAGATTTTTAGTGAAGCAGTATTCAGTTGTAGGAAATTAATTCAAATGTGAAAAACTGTCTGTGCAAAAAATTTGGGTACCTTTGTAATTTTGCTAATTTGAATGCATGTAACTGTTCAATACTGAATACTGGCAACACCAAATTGGTTGGATTAGCTCGTTAAGCCTTGAACTTCATAGGCAGGTGTGTCCAATCATGAGAAAAGGTATTTGAGGTGGCCAATTGCAAGTTGTGTTTGACTCTCCTGAAAGTGACCGCATATATCCTCAAAGCAACTCTCAAAATATCTGAAAAAAAAAGATTGTTCAGTATCATGGTTTAGGGCTAGGCTACAAAAAGCTATCTCAAAAGGTTTAAACTGTTATTTTCAACTGTAAGAAATGAAATCAGGATATGAAAGCCACAGACACAGTTGCTGTAAAACCGAGGTCTGGCAGGCCAGGATTCAGAAAATGGTTACAGACAACTCAAAGATCACCTCCAAAGACCTGCAAGAACATCTTGTTTCAGATGGTGTATCTGTACATTGTTCTACAATTCAGCACAATTTGCACAAAGAACATCTGCATTGCAGGGTGATGAGAAAGAAGCCCTTTCTGCACTTATGCCACAGAGTTGCTTGTTGTATGCAAAAGCTCATTTAGACAAGCCAAAGTAATTTTGGAACAAAGTGCTTTGGACTGATGAGACAAAAATTTAGTTATTTGGTCTTAACAAAAAGAGCTATGGAAGAAGGACACCGCATTCCAAGTAAGACACCTGTTACCTACTGTCAAATTTGGTGGAGGTTCCATCATGCTGTGGGACTGTGTGACTAGTTCAGGGACTGGGGCCCTTGTTAAAGTCGAGGGTCGGATGAATTCAACCCAATATCAACAAATTCTTCAGGATAATGTTCAAGCATCAGTCACAAAGTTGAAGTTACACAGGGGTTGGATATTACAACAAGATAATGAGCCTAAACACACTTGGAGATCTACAAAAGCATTTATGCAGAGAGAGAAGTACAATATTCTGGAATGGGCTTCACGGTCCCGACTTGAATATCATGGAAAATCTATGGGATCATTTGAAACAGGCTGTCCATGCTCGGCAGCCATCACATTTAACTGAACTGGAGAGATTTTTTATGGACGAATGGTCAAAAATACCACCATCCAGAATCCAGACACTCATCAAAAGCTTTAGGAGGCGGTTAGAGGCCGTTACACTTGCAAAAGGAGGCTCAACTATATATATATATATATATATATATATATATATATATATATACATACATATACATATACATATATATATATGTGTGTGTTTGTGTATATATATATATGTGTGTGTGTTTGTATATATACACATTTTTAGGAAGGATTAATCTGCGCACATATGACATGGTTATAACATGTATAATGTAGTGGATTTTTTAAAATAAATAATGTACAGCTAATTAACCTTTTGTTTTCACCTCAGCTTATATTCTTTTGACATCGTAAAGTATCATAAAACTGCCAGGATGACCTTTGGCATTTTGAGTAATTGCCATAAAACAACAGTATTCATTTTAGCCAGATGCAAATTAAAGCCTAAAGACAGTTCTAATACATATCTAATACATTTCTAGCAATGACCTTCACTCCAAGGTGATCTTCTTGGAAGAATATTCAAGAGCATCCTGTGAACAACAAACACTGAAGAGTCTCTTGATGTGTGCAATCAGCTCTTCTGACCAGTGGGTTTTATTTTATACCTACCAATATTCTCTACACAAGCCAATGTTTCTATTCAGAGCAATGTGACTTATTTACTTAGCATATTGTTGTGAATGAGCTCAGTGGTAAACATCAGGCAGATGAGCATCTTGTACAACACTGAATGGATCCAAGGCTATTATCTAAAACCCCATATGGGCTGTTTCATCACCACTGTAATGTATGAGATGGAGTTTGGTATGAGAGTTTTTATTGTAAGACTGTCTAGAAAATATCCACAGTCTAATGAACAAGCTATTGAATGGGGCATGGGACTGTCTTGCTCAAACCAGAAGAGAAAACAGCAGGCACATACAGATCCCACTGTCATTATTGACACAAGGTCAATGAACATATTTCAGATGTATATTTATTCACTTTCAGTCATCCTAGTTTTAAAGCGAAACAGTAGGAGGAATAGATAGTAAAATTATAAGTCACAATTAAGCTCTCTGTATAATCCACCTCTCCTTATCTGAAAACTGTAGACACAGATTGCAGTTGGTAGGGTTTGTTTATGCAAAGCTCATTAGCTGTATTTACGCAATCTATATACAAAAGTATAGGCAGAAAGTTCCCAGTTATTGTGCTCATGATGACCAAAGATTGTTCTTTAAAGGAGAACTAAAGAAGTAGCTAAAATTGTTGTACATAATGTTTTGGGCTTCTGTACCAGCCCAAGGCAACCACAACCCTTTAGCAGTAAAGATCTGTGTCTCTGAAAATGCCCCAGTAGCTCCCCATCTTCTTTTCTGCTGATTCACTGCACATGACCTGTTTTACAACGGGGAACCGCTGTAACCGAGGATAGCCACTCCATGGGGAGTGGATATGGTGGGAGCCCAGGGGCGTAGCCATAGGTGATTGGAGGCAAAGACATGATGATGAAACTAAATAGTAGATTTATTGGCAGCCAGAACACAGAAAACAAAAAGGCAGGAACAGGCAAAAAAGGCTAATCAGGGTATACACATGGTGAGGGAACAAATGGGGAACACAGGAACAAAAGGTACTCACTCAAGTAACAAGGTTTTCAAGGTTTTGGTCGGCAGGTCAGGAACAAACAATGGGGCAAATTCTCTAAGATTCGTAGTTGCGCCAGGCGTAACTTCGCCACACTTCACCGCACTTCGCCAGGCGTAGTTTCGCCAGCACTTCGCAAATTCACTAAAATCCGAAGTTGCGCTCAGGGGTAGCGTAAGGTTGCGAAGTTGCGCTAGCGTTGATTCACTAAGTAAAGCGAAGTTACGCTAGCGAAGGCTAATTTGCATACGGCACCAAATTCAAATTTCAATGGAGGAATACGTATCAGCACTACAAATGGCTAGAAAAGCTTCAAAACATCAAATAAAAATTTTATTTTGCCCTACACATGTGCCCACTGTCTAGGTAAGTTGCCATGAGTCAGGAAATGTAGGGGGGAAGGAGGGGAGCCCCAAAAAATTTTTCGATCTTTTTCAGCCTATCACCCATAATGTAGAAAACACGCCAGCGTTTTTTGGGACTTTTTTGACTTTTTTTGAAGCAATCCCTATCTACTCTATTGCGCTTCGCCTAGTCTGAGATGGCGAAGGAAGTCTAGCGTAAAAGGTAGCGTTCAGTACACTGCACACGTTAGTGAATTTGCGTAGTTACGTCGCTAGCGAAACTTCGCCAGGCGTAAGGGTGCGAAGTAACACTAGCGAAACTACGCCAGCGTTCGTTAGTGAATTTGCGCAGTAACGAAAATGCCAAACGCTAGCGAAGTAGCGCTAGCGAAGTAGCGCTAGCGTTCGTCGCTTCGGCGCTTAGTGAATTTGCCCCAATGACTCAGCTGACCAAAGCTCAGGGCGGAGTTTATAAAGGGAAGGTGATTAGGAATGGGAGACACATGAGGGTAAACAAGGTGGGTGGAAAACATACTGTGAACAGGCAGATAGAAACATTAAACACAAGAGTTCAGGACCAGTCCCAAGAGCCCCCAGTGGCTCATGAGGTAAATGCTGCAAGTGTCCAGAACAGCACAACCAGAGTTCAAGTCCCGAGCTGATCCTGACAGTAGCATCAGCTTATATTACAGGCCAAATTCCTTTTCTGCTTGATAATGTGTGACAACCCATAAGCTTCGCTTCTCAACAGCTGCTCAGAGCATGTGAGTGTCGCAGACACTTTCCAAGATGGTGACCCCCTGTAACAAGTTTGAAGTCCTGGAACATTGCTGCTATTGACACGCTGAAACTTTAGACTGGTGCAATAAGATCAGTATATAAAATATGGCATTTTTAGCAACAGTAGAGTAAGAGCAACTGACCAGTTTAATGGAGGGCCTAGGTGCACTGACCTGGGCCTGCAGCATGGGAGGTACATAAACCCAGAACTATCAACCCTCCTATTTTTTTAGGAGTAGCCAGATTTTTTGGCTCGGTCCCCTGTCTCCCGTGACTCCCTGCCGTTGTCTGATGATTTTCCACAATTTCGGACAATTTGCGGTGAAAATCCGATGTGTTCACATGCAGAACATTTCAGTCATGTCAGCTGGAGCGAGGTGAGCATGTGCAGCATGGAATCTTTAGCTTCAGGAGAAGTTTGTGCATGTGTGTGACATCACTTCCTCTGAAGTCACTTCCGGGTCGCAAACTTTCATAAGGCTGATTGCTCTGTAAATTATATACCAAAATGATGGCAGCTTCATACTTTTCATGTTGTGACTAGTAAGCCCGAGTTTATGCTGAGGTATTTTCAATAAATACTTTTGTTTTTACAAAACTTGTTCTGTATGGTGGTTAACCATACACGGTGCATATACATAGCTGCAGGTGCGTAATACACTGGAACAGGAACACAACTGCAATAGATATCAACTCCCTTGCCTTTTTCAACTGCCCACATGGCATACTTTTGCTTGAATATAGTATATTTTCTGAGTTCTTTTTTTACTTGAGGAATGACACAAAGATTTGCATACATGCACACATACAAATACCCTAAGTAAATTTTCAAGTGCAAGACAGATATAGAAATAGGCATTTTGCATGTCACATGGCCTTTTAAATAGAAGCCATAATTGGAGAATTTATTCTTTGTTTGTTGTCTGGCAAGAACTGTGTCAGGGACGGAACTTCTGTACTGTTCATGCCACCTAATTTGCACTTAGTATAAACAGCACAGGAAACTTCTCCATGAAGCATGGCCAAATGTTTCACTTGAAGTACTTTTATATCCCAGCTTAGAATGCCATCAAACACAACAGTCTTAGGTTGAAGATATACAATTAGATTTTATAGATTTAATTAAGTATGGCTGCCATTGTGAATTTTATACAAGAGGAGTCCTGTATCAGTTCACTGCATTGCAGAATTTTTTTCTGAGCACCTAATTACCCTCCTTGGAAAGCCGCGTGCAGTATATTTTCTGCATTATTTGTTGCTTTGCTGTATAGATTACTTTATCTCCTAATTCCCTGTCTAGCTGAGGCATCATTCTATACGTTTTTTTTTTACTGGGCTACTTTTCTCCAACAAAACATTTGCAATCAACACAAACACAAACAAACATGCAAAGTTAGGCTGACAAAAGACATGTCCACCAAGTTCAACCTTAAAATAAATAAAAATAAATCCTATCACTGGCCACTCCCACTGCAGCTTTAAACGCATGTATTGCCCCTTTTCCATACAACCCCACAATTCTCAGGCCCAAGGTTCCCCCATAATGCTTCATCACAACTTTCAGTACTCAGAGTACACCCTGCCATCACCTTCTCATGCATAAATCACAGTATTAGCCTCTTTCTCCTGCTCTCCTGTAAGTTTAAATGCCAGTTTTGTAGTCCCTCTTCATCCATAACATCTAGACATCTTATTTAGCCACTTTATTTTACAACTCCCAGCAACTTTACTCTTCTTGACAATTCCCAGCACCTGTCCCTCTCCTGATCACCCTTCTGCTTCCATTAGTTTGCCCATTCCACATATCAACCTCCTCACCAGCTTATTGCATTGAAGAAATTATAGACAGCCATTGTTTTTATTGGCTCTGATTTGACAGCACACCTTTGTTAATGCTTGTCAAATGATATATCAGCATTGCTCTAGCAGCCTTTCCATGTTAAAGGTTGTCTACAAGCTCAATGATAACAGAATAATGCCTTGTCAAGGGGAATGTGACCAGTCAATCTGAGAATGGCATCCTTTGCTAAATGTAACATGCACAATTGGAAAAGAAAAATGATTATAATTATTATTATACAATTATTATGCATGGCACTACATGTTTTGCCCAGCATTGCTCTTTGCACCAGAAGAAGGAATGCGGTGCAAAACATGTAGTGCCATGCATCTCTAAATAAAGTAACACAGGAGTTACACCTGCATTTGCTCCTCTGTTGGTTTTTTTTATTTTCATCTTAGTTGGACAACCACTGTTGGAAGAAGCACTAAGAAAAAATGCAACTTAACAGTAGCACTAAGGACTTTTTCTGCTTTGACTTAGTCTTGCAGTCTTGTTAAGAAAAATACTATATACACAAACAGCTTTAATATTTATATTACTATATGTTATATTACTATAGTAGGTATGGGATCCGTTATCTGGAAACCCGTTATCCAGAAAGCTCTTAATTATGGAAAGGCCGTCTCCCATAGACTCCATTTTATCCAAATATTCCAATTTTTTAAAATGATTTCCTTGTTTTCTGTAATAATAAAACAATACCTTGTACTTAAACTAAGATATAATTAATCCTTATTGGACGCAAAACCAGCCTATTGGGTTTTTTTTTTTGCATAATTTTCTAGTAGATGTAATGTTTGTTATCTGGAAAACCAAAGGTCCCAAGCATTCTGGATAACAGGTCCCATACCTGTACTATAAGAGCCAGCCTATGACATGTTGGAAAGATTTGTTTATTCATGTGCAATGTGGCAACTGGATGGCTATTGACCAACACTGATATTTACCTGTTTTACAGTAATCGATCATACATTTCTATATCCTGTTTCAATTAAAAAATAAAAGCATTCCACTCACTGAGGAAGGGATTGACAATACTCTCTAATGAATCTTCTCCTGGCAGTAAATTCCATAATGTCTTTGATGGGAGTATTAAACCCCAGTTTCTTGCATTTAAACTTTATTTGCAGTTAAGTCACTGCTATTATTAGTCATGAAACTTCATTTTATTGTTTGTAATTTGAAGTGATCGTATACCCCATGACTCCCTGGAGCAGTTTCATGGAGAAAATGCACACGACAGGTCTACATTAGGAAATGCAGACCGACAAGTGAGTATTTTTATATGCATCCTGTGCTAAAAGCTGATCTGGTCATTTTCCCCATCTTAAAGCTTCTACAATATTTATGAATATTGTTTGTTAAAAAAAAAAAATAGGACTTTAGCAATATAACATCATTGTAAACCAAGAAAATGCATCCGGTGCAGAAACAAAACTATTGTGTTCTATATTTTACATAAAATAAAAAATGTGAGGAAAAGAGCATTCAACCAACATCAAGCAGTTCGAGGGTGCCACTTGCTTCACACATTTCATTTTATATGTGATTAAAAAAAAAAAAAAGCAAAGCATAACAGCGGCTTTTTTTTTTATTTTTAGCTGTGCACTAAAATCCTCAGTGTGTGGCACATATCACAACGTGAATACTATCTCACAAATGTAATCATAATTAATGTACATTTAGGGCAGATTTATCAAGGGTCGAATTTTGAATTAAAAAAACTTCAAAATTGTAACAAAAAAAGACCAACTGAAATGTAAAAAAAAAAATCAAAGGTTTTTTTTTTCATGTGAATAGGCTGATTTCATTGGAATTTGAATCATACGAATCGACATTGTATTCGATAGAATTAGATTAAATTTTTTTCTAAAATTTTTCAAAGTTCACCAATTGACTCCAAATTGGTTCTAGGAGGTCCCCTATAGGCTAAAACAACAATTCAGCAGGCTTTAGTTGGCAAATGGTCGAAGTCGAATTTTTAAAGAGATAGTACATGATAATTTTAATCAAATTTTGACTAGTCCCTAGCCGAATTCAGCAGCAGATTTCTTTTCCGGCCGCCCCTAGGCCGCGCGGTCCGACCAAAAGGCCACGCGGTCCTAGCGTCCGCCTTCCCAGCGCGCCGGCAAAAAAACGCTGGCGTAGCTGGTGTAGTTGAACGGGGATGCGAACGTCCCCATAATGCGGCTGGGCGGCGTGCCGCCTCTATTTTTTGCCCCCCTAGGCCCGGGCCTATGCGGCCTTGCCGCAAATCCAGGCCTGGTCGAATTACACAAATAATAGCTTGAAATTCAAATTTTTGTTCATTCAAATTTTCGAGCCTTGATAAATCAGCCGCTTAATGCTGTGAAAATAACCTTGTACAGGATTGGTTATCCGGAAACCCGTTATCCATAAAGCTCTGAATTACAGAAAGGCCTTCCCCATAGACTCAATTTTATCCAAATAATCTAAATTTTTAAGAAAAGATTTCCCTTTTCTCTGTAATAATAAAACAGTACCTTGTACTTGATCCAAAATAAGATATATAATTAATCCTTATTGGAAGCAAAACCAGTCTATTTTGTTTAATTAATTTTTACAAGATTTTCTAGTGGATTTAAGGTATGAAGATTCAAATTACAGAAAGATCCATTATCCGGAACACCCCAGGTCCAAAACATTCTGTACTAGATTTAATATAAGGAAGTTTGCATGTCATGCTCCCTGATTGTTATACAGGTATGGGACCTGCTATCCAGAATGCTCGGGACCTGGGGTTTTCCAGATAACAGATCTTTCCGTAATTTGCGTCTTCATGCCTTAAGTCTACTAGAAATTAATTTAAACATTAAAAAAAACAATAGGCTGGTTTTGCTTCCAATAAGGATTCATTATAACTTAGTTGAGATCAAGTACAAGGTATTTTTTATGTGTTTTATTATTACAGAGAAAAAGGAAATAATTTTTAAAAATGTGGATTATTTGGATAAAATGGAGTCTATGGGAGACAGCCATTCTATATCCTATACCTGTAATGGGTTATCACATAAGTTGTCTCATTAGAAGAAAATGAAATGCATAACTGAACTACATTTACCAGTACTCTTATACAGAAAGTAAAAATTCAATTACAAGTGCAAATGGAAACAAAAACTGCGCAAGCTTGACTCTACGTCCAAGGTACTTGGGTCTTTACATGGTCATTACAACAAGAGAGTAGCAAGATTGTGTCCAATCAACGTGGTGTGAAAACCCCTTTAAAAATATTCGCTATAGTTATAAAGGTATTTCCTTTTTTGAGGTAATTCACACCATTATGTTATATCACCATACACCTTGCACTGGCCCATTGTTCAGCGTTGGGAAACTGTGTTTAAAACTTCCAATTCCACATGCAGGAACAAAGATCAGGTCAATTGGGATTGACTTTGTAGGATTATTTTGCATTATCGAGCCCTGGAGAGCTGGATGGGGTTCTGTGTGCACTATTGCTTTAACAACGCAACCCTAATGTTGCTAGACTACAGCTCCCGGCATGCCCTATCCTTGATAATATGTTATGTTATTCTTGGACTTATAGTCCAGCAACAACTGTGTAAAGTTTGGTTGAGCAGTGCAGCAGGGTTAAGTGTCCCTTTAATTGTCCCTTCATTTGCTTGTATGGAATCCATATAGTATGAGCCACTGTCAGGTCATTTCCTAAAAAAGCATCAATGCGCATCCATAATCACTTTGTGTGTGGGTCACAATGCCTTGCATACAGCGCCAATTCTAAGGAAAAGCTGCATGAGGCGGCTCCTGCAATGCTGCCCCCCTCGCTGGCTTACCCCTATCGGGAGGGGAGGCAAGAACACTAATGCTGAGAGCGCGATTGCGCTCTCTCGCATTAGTAAAGACGAATTTCCAGTTTAAAAATCTCTCCGGCGTGCCGCCTGCCTCATTGGAGGCACACCCCTGCTTGCATATTTGATGAGGTCTGCAATTAAAGGAAACTACAATGAAAGAGAAGGTTAGTTCAAACTTGGAGGCTGTCTCCCATAGATTCCATTTTAATCAAATAATTCTAATTTTTAAGAATGGTTTCCTTTTTCTTGGTAATAATAGAACAGTATCTTGTACTTGGTCCAAACTAAGATATAATGAATCCTTATTGGAGGCAAAACAATCCTATTAAGGCATGGCAATCCAAATTACAGAAAGATTATCCGGAAAAACCTAGGTCCCAAGCATTCTGGATAACAGGTCCCATACCCGTATCTTTTTAATGTAAGAAGGAATGGTTCCCCCCCCCCTCACAAACATCACAAGAGGTTACAGAGTTTATCGGCTGACTCATGGCACAACTCCTACTCTCTCCCCAGTGCTGAGGCTGCCTTGGAACAAGAACATGAATCTCTAGTGTTTTTATTGAGCAATAACTGGAGGATGCTTGAAGTTGTAGTGCAGAAAAACAAAGTTGTCATATTTCTTAGTGTGCATTGGAGCATAGAAGTATCGTCTTGGTTGATATATAATAAATGATTGTTATGAAATAATGGAATCTCTAGGTTGTCCAGCTCTTTAAACTTTGGAGGCCTACATCAATATGGACATGTTGCTACTGACACCAGTGCTTGACTTAAGAGCTATAGAGATTATTCACAGAAATTAAGATTTATTTACCTTAGGGTCACTTGGGGTTTCTTTGATAATTTTGGCTGCATAACATATTTATCTGTTGTTTTTTCTCCCCACATAATAGTTGTTAATATAATAGGACACAGAGAAAATGCTTAGATTTTCTTTAATATATAAAGGTATGGGACCTGTTATCCAGAATGCTTTGGACCTGGGGATTTCTGGATAACAGATCTCTCTGTAATTTGGATCGTCATACCATAAAGGATTAGTAAACCCAAAAAATTAAAGTATTTTAAAGTAATGAAATATCATGTAGTGTTGTCCTGCACTGGTGAAACGGATGTGTTTGCTTCAGAAACACTACTATAGTTCATATAAACAAGCTGCAATGGCGGGGATTGGAAAAAAAAAAATGCTTTCCATAGACAAACTCCATGTCAGTACTCATCAGGATAGACCCTCCTCCTCCCTGCTCCCATTAGAAGGACCCTCCCCAAGCCTTTAAAAGGCCAACCACACCCACTTACCAGCGGTTTTTTTTTCTCCTTCTCTTTTGCTTTTGTTCCCATTAGAAGCAAAACATATTTTTAACCTATTAGTTAGGGGCCTGAACCTTACTGCCTCCTGTTACTTTTGTTTTCTTATGTTTCAATGGGGGCAGGTTTATGGCCAGTGGCCTCCCTCAACAGACTTTCCTAAAGTGGAGGTAAAATTAAAAAAAAATCAAAACAAAAACAAAAGTTGCTCTATAGGCTTCAGCCTAAATAGCAGCAAACTTGAGCCCTTGCAGGAGGCACCAACACTAATTATCCAATTTGCCTCTGTATAACCTCAGCAGTTGCTTTTGGTTACCTGCTTATGCAGACAAATCAGATGATTCCTCTGCCTGTGCTGACACCAGCTGAGGATAATCAAGTGATTACTGTGCAACTGTCAGCTGTAACAAGTGGAGATGGTCCCGCCCACTCTCTAAACTCCACAGACTAGAACGCTGCTTCAGAAGCCTCAGGTAAGTACTGCTGTTGTCAGTAAACTTGTGAGGCCTGTTAACAATAACCCTCCTAATGGAGGTTGTTTGCCCACCTGAAACCAGTAGCTATAATACAAATAGATAAATGGGCTAGCATGCTCTTATGCTGACACATGTATTGTATACTGACATGCAGGGTGCTGAGTTCAGGCCATTTGCATGCATGATATCAGTAGCCCTATTGAATATGGATCTCTGGGCTGGGTGGCTGCTAGGCCGTGATATATGCTTGCTCTAAGCAGCGGCTAATCTAAAATTTGTATTCCAGGTTGCAGTGATTGTATCTATAATGTGCTCCTATCATGTTCTGCAGTATATGTTCTGGCTATTGCTCACTTGAACAAGTAGCCCTAATGGATGTAGAGCACAAGTCTGGCTGGCTGCTAGGCCCTGATACATGCTTGCTCTAAAGCAGCAGCTATCTAAACTATGTATTACATGTTACTGTGATTGTATCTCTGTGCTCCTATTTTGTTCTGCAGTATATGCTCTGGTAATTGCTCACCTCAACAAATAGCCCTAGTGGATGTAGAGCACAGACCTGGTGAGCTGCTAGGGCCTGATATAGGATTGCCCTAAGCAGCAGCTAAAATAAACTATGTATTCGATGTTGCGGGGGTTGTATCTGTGTGCTCCTAGTTTGCTCTGCAGTATATATTCTAGCTATTGCTCACCTGGAATGAGTAGCCCTAATGGATTAGATCACTGGCTTTGGTGGCTGCTAGGTTCTGATATAGGCTTGCTCTAAGCAGCAGCTAACCTAAACTATGCATTACATGGTGGTGTGATTATATCTGGGGTACATTGGGGTTCAATATCGATGAGTACTGACATGGATACTTACATGTGAATGATTTATTATGCCATTGCTTTGTTCCTGGGATAAGGTATGGCTTAATCAATTAAGCAGGGAATGTAATGTATTACTGTACTTGCCAATGTTTTCTCCCTGTGGTAGGTAAGTTTAAATATGGTCTTGATAAACTCAACAGGAGTTTTCTGAAGCCTGTCTGTCATAAGGATCGCTGGGTTAACAATAACTACAGGTATGAAGTACATTTGGGGCTGTTGAATGTACATTTTCCCAGATTCAGCAGCCTTGTATTACAGATCACTGCCTGCATGAATGGAGGGCCAGGTAATAATTGCTTATTCCAGTCAGATGTGCAGTTTAATTACTATCCATTGCTGGGGCTCTGGCGTTGGGCATGGTGCTCTGCCAGAACCAGTATCTTAGGGCCCTGATCGAGGCATATGTAATAATCACACATGCTAGCACCATGGCCCACACCCTTCAGGGGGATTCTAATGCCTTCAGAATGAATGCTCAATTGATGGTTAAGCTCCATAATACAACTGATTCTACCAAGCAACATATATGTGTGCATGTGTGCCAGAGCTGACACATTTCGCCCTTCCACGCATGCAGTTCGAAACATACGTGCGCTCAGTTGGTGCCAATGCGGCCAGGTTGCCTAGGGCTCCTGTCGGGTCTGGCCCGGCTCTGGCTGTGCTCTTCCACAGTGACAAGTTGTTGGCATGTGGTGAGGACAAAGCTCCATTTTGGCCTGCTCCTGCAGGGTAGTTGGTAGGATGGGGGATTGCCTGTGTGTGTCTCCCCATCCTCAATAAATACAGTGAATTGTGCCTGTGGTGGGGGGTTGCACCATGCCCTCCACTAAAAGGCTTAGTTCACACCAGTTTTAGTATTAATGTCCCTTTCTTAACTTAATTGGTCTTTATTTTTTATAGTTTTTGAGTTATTTGCCTTCCTCTTGTATGTTTTTCCTGCTTTCAAATCCATTCTGCATGGTGGGGTTATAGTTAATGTTAAGTTTTAATAATCATCTTTCTTTTCAGGCTCTCTCCTATTAATATTTCAGTCTCTCATTCAAACTACTGCCTGGTTGCTATGTTAAATGGATCCCCCTAGCAACCAGACAGCTGCTGAATTTTCAATCCTGAGAGTTGCTAAAAATAATTTAAGAAACTACAAAAAAAAAATTGCAAATTATCTTAAAATATTCTACATTATACTAACCGCTAATTTTAAAATGAACTACCCCTTTATTTAATTTTATATTGTTGCACATGCCCTTTGGTGTCCCAATGTCCTGTTTATGCATATCTATTTATGGATTAAGCTGAAGTTTAATGTGGGACTTTATACTCCAAACAGCGTAATATAATAAAAGATGTAAAAGTTGCTACAGCGCAAGTGACCAATCAGGTCATTTGACAGCATACATGTGTTTGGTTGCTATGGGTAACTAGACCTGAACCAAATGAGCTTTTTATTACATTCAAATAGCTCTCATCTGTGGCAAGTCCTGTATGGATTTATTTTTTAACCTCTACACAAGCCTATGTCTTAGCTCTATAACAGAATAGGTGTAACTATAAAGTCGAGTATCTCCCACCAGGGTCAGGGCAGACTATGCAGTGATTCTCTCACCCTGGGAACTTCTCAGAATAACAATTAAAACTCTGAGATAAGGCAGGGAGGTTTATTTGCAGGGAATTATAAACTTTATACAAAGTTTTCCAGCCAGCGAATGGGGTGTGGGAATTATTCTTGTTTTTTGGGGCCATTCTTTTGATACACATGCCCCCTAAAATTTATCATTGCAGCCTATTCTTTCAATGACAGAGCACAGGGAGGAAATCCAGTGGCATCCTCAGATACAATATATGCAGGCTGTGCTGCAAGATACAGTTTTTATAGTAACTCTGTCTGTAATATTGGCTAGTAGTGTTGTATCAGTAAAAATGTGACTGGACCATTGCATGCAATAGTTCTACCTTGCACATCTCAATATAACTATTCTCTCCATATGAACTGACTACATCTGATCCCTTCTCACATACACCTTTATAGTAATCCCTTCTCCTAACAAACCGTATAGAAATGCTTTCCAATTCCATACCACTCATATCTACTTTTTTTCTTATTGATCCCTTCCTCATGACACTCATGATGCACATCTCCAGTACCCTGACATAATATCTCTAATAAATTGACTGCAGAGCAATTGGCGTTTGTCTCTTTTGAATGTATATATAGATCAGATGTTCAGGTGAGCCATCGCTTGTGCTTCATATGACTTCTGGCTGCTAGTTCTTAGGAAGAGTCAATCCATCAAACTAAATATAAATATAATCTGCAGGTTTATAAAAGGGACCATAGAAGGAACAATTGGTTAACAAACCACTCCACCAGCTTTGGCCAATAGCATTAATAAAAGCATTGTGAGAAAAGGTGGGTCACCTTTAAGTTAACTTTTAGTATGTTATAGAATGGCTAATTCTAAACAACTCTTCAATTTGCCTTCATTTAAATTTTTAAATTATTTGCTTTATTCTTCAAACCCTTTCCAGCTTTTACTGACCCCATCTAAAAAGCAAATGCGCTGCAAGGCGACAATTATTCTTATTGCTACTTTTTATTACTTCTTTCTATTCAGGCCATCTCCTATCCATATTCCAGTCTTATTCATATCAGTGCATGGTTGTTAATTTGGACCCTAGAAACCAGATTGCTGAAGCTGCACACTGGAGAGCAAATTGTCTCGGAATATCGCTCTCTACATCATATTAACAGTTAATTTAAAGGCGAACTACCCCTTTAACACCTTATGCCAACTGACCTTTAGTGCCACAAGCACAAATAGAACCATGAAAACCAAGAGTCTACTGCCACAAACCAAAGCTGCTGGCCCTAAGGCTTAACTTCCATTATTCTATTGGGGTAGCAGGTAGGGATGTAGCGAACTGTTCGCCGGCGAACTAGTTCGCGCGAACTTCGACTGTTCGCGTCCGCCGCAAGTTCGTGAACGTCGCGCGATGTTCGCCAATAGGCGTTCACGTCAAAATCGTTCGACCATTCGATCGCTAAAATCGAACGATTTTCGTTCGAATCGAACGATCGAAGCCATTGGATTGAATGAAATCATTCGATCCAATGGCTTCGATCGTTCGATTCGAACGAAAATCGTTCGATCGAACGATTAAAATCCTTCGATCGTTCGAATCGTACGATTTTCGGATGTTCGAAGTTCGCGAACTGTTCGCATTTTTTGCCGGTGTTCGCGAACGGCGTTCGCGAACACATTGTCGGCGGTTCGCTACATCCCTAGTAGCAGGTACAAACTGTGCCAAATAAATCTGTAACATAAAGAAATATCAAGGAATAAGAGAATAATTATGGACTGAAATTGGTTGCTGTCAAACCAAGGGGCAGATTTATCAATGATTTGTCATTTTCAGCCAACAGTACTAAAAAATATTTATCAGAATAATAAATACATGAGACATTTATTTTCCGACACGTGTTTACTGCTTAGTGGTGCTGCTGATTTGCACTGAATACTAACACCCCATTACAAATGAGTGCCCAAGGCAGATGAATGGATTCAGATGATAAGAGACGGGTATCAGGGTTGAAAAGGGCTCATTTTGTCCTGCGCTCCCCTGCGTTGAGCTTTCTTCTGTTCAGCCACAGGGCAGCGCAGGAGTAGGCGCACTCAATTATTGTGAAAGGGGCTGTACTCACACATATGCATGTATGCGCTGTACGCAGTTGAAATGCAACATGCTGTGTCCCTCCTGCGTTTGGCACTTACATGCATCTGTGTGAGTACAACCATCTTCACAATAATTGAGCGTCTACCCCTGCAATCCCCTGCGTCTAAACGGAAAAAATCGCAGTGCAGGAGAGCGCAGGAAAAACTGCCCGTGTGTAAGAGCCCTTAACGTATCTGCTTTTATAATGTTCTATGGAGGTGTGGATACGTTGGGCAAAAAAACTCATATGTGTGCTGTCACAGCAGTCCCATCGGAACTCTGCAGCAGCATCAAGGTGAGTTATAGCAAAAGGCTTTAGTTGTTTGTACAGGTATACCTTCATACCTTAAGTCTACAAGAAAATCAATGAAATATGAAATAAACCCAATGGGATTGTTTTGCCTCCAGTAAGGATTCATTATATCTTAGTTTGGATCAAGTACAAGGCACTGTTTTATATTACAGAGAAAAAGTTCTCTTTTTAAATTGTATTATATGGATAAAATGGGAGATGGCCTCTATTCTGCGCTTTCTAGATAACGGATTCCCGGATAACAGATTCCATACCCTTACCTTCATTGCCGCCTGTCACCTTAAGCTGTAAACAGTTCGTTTTGACATCAGGGTATCATATACAGTTGGATATATGGCACCGCCCATGACTTGTACATTTTGTATATTTCTAATATTCCCTCTGTTGTTGGTAAATATTGAACTTTCCCAAATGCAGCAAAGTGTTTTTATGCTAGCATGATTTATGAAATAGTTTCTGAGCAGTTTATTAAATAGACAGCAGGATTTTTTTTCCCCTCAGTATTTTAATTCCCTTTACGCAGTTTGATTTTCAACCGATTAACATACCTGGAAAAGAGAAACCTCATTTGACCTGAAATATACATTGCAAAGTGCAGAAGACAGGATTTAGAGCCAGTAGGATTTCTAAACCTTACTAGTGATAATGTTGTATTAAATCCCTGTAACAATGATTTGAAAACTGTACCTAAATCCAGTATTAAATATTTGGCCTTAATGCTTAAAGGACCAGTAACAGCAAAACATTAAAGTAATGAAAATATCATGTATTGTTGCCCTGCACTGGTAAATCTGCTATGTCTGCTTCAGAAACACTACTATAGTTCATATAAACAAGCTGCTGTGTAGCAATGGCGGAAGCTGAAAAAAGGCTATATGACACAGGTTAAATAGTGGATAACAGATAACACCATTATGTTCTACGGAGCTTATTAGCTATCTGCTGTGTAACCTGAGCAGTTTCTCCTTTGAATGGCTGCCCCCATTGCTACACAGCAGCTTATTTATATAAACAATAGTAGTGTTTCTAAAGCAAACACAGACATTTTACCAGTGCAGGGCAACATTGCATTATATTATTTCTTTAAAACACTATCGGGGGAATGTAATAAAAATCGCTAACGGAAAAACTATTCGCAATGCGAAAAGTTATGCCTTTGCGCAAACAAATTTTGCTTTGTGCGAATTTAATATAGCTTTTGCGAGCCCGGAAACTATTTAGCGACCACTTCTGACAGTGAAAGACCGTTTGCGAATTTTATAGTTTGCGCCAATGCGCAGTCAATGTAATAAAACTTCTTACTGAAAAAGTCATTGTTTGTTCCAAAAGATTACGACACCTTCAAGCACTTCTTATGAGTGCGCAATTAAAATTTGCAATGCGCAATTAAAATTCGCAATGCAATAACAGTTTAAGGAACAGTATTACACTGCGAGATGTGGGTTTTTAGTCTTATTGGTGCGAATTGTTTTGCTCTTTGCGACTTTTATTACATTACCCTGTTTAATTTTTTGTTGTTTTAAACAGTTTTCAGCTACTTGGGAAGAGAAAAAAAAAAGATGAAGACAGACTGCCCCATGCCTCTTCTAGGGACAATTTGCATTAGTATACGCCGGCTACCCTATTAGTTTATAAATCTACCTGCCTACCCAGAACTTCTGGTCATTGGCAATATATATATATATATATGGTCAAGGTATTATTTCCAATGGCAAGTGTAGTAAGCAGAGAGCAATTTCAAGCAAAATCACCAACTGCACATGCGCTGTTACACTGCTCTATTCCCGAAGAGAAGAAGATGGTGTCCATGAACTCTGATGTCCTGAATCTGCATTGTATCATGCTCTATATTCAATCTAACATATAACTCAAAGGTGAATGACCCCTTTAAGCATAGTAATACTGAGCAATACAGGATATATAGAGGGCCCTGCTCATTTGTGCTTACTAGAACAGTAAGAAGTAACTACTGAAAAACTACAGAATTTGAATATTAGTGGTTTATTACTTGGAAAATATAGGAAGAATATCTCTGCTGAGAAAAGCAACATGGCAGCTCCAGCTCTTAGGGGCAGATTTACTAAAGAGCAAAGTGGCTAACGCAAGCGCCTTTTCGACAGAGTTGCCACCCGCAGGGACATTGCCAATGGCGCAGGCACCAATTCGCTAGCAAATGGGACTGACGCTAGTGTTCATTCGCACTCTATCGCCAGGCGACTTTTCGCTCTAGCGAACGATTCGCTTACATGATATCCTGTGTGCTGAAAATGCATTAAAGTTTAAAAAACACTGGCTTCTTTTTTAAGCGGGATTGGCTGCAAAAGTCCTAACTTACTTTTTTTGGGTAAGTGGTTTTCTCCGGACAATTTATTACACATGGAACATTAATTTTACAGTGGGCTCATGTGTAGGGCATTATATTACCTCTCTTGTCTTTATTAAGGTTCCCTGGGCATGTGTAATATAAACCGGTAACTTGAACTATGTGCAGCAACATTTATAATAAAGACGTCCATACAACTTTAAATTTCCCTCCGTGTGCAAATTTACCTAAGCGCAAGATCACTAGCAACATTTCGCTAGGCAAAAATGAATGCTAGCGCATCTTCGTTATGAAATGCTCGCACAGCCGAACTAACGCTAGCGAAAAGTAGTCGGTGTTCTACGCCCGGGATGAAACTTTGGATCTCCGTGAATTAGCGTATTCATATTGTATTTGCGCCTGTCGAAGTTGCGCGATGGGTGCAAAGCTGACTGTCCTAGTTTCAAAGAAAGAGGGATATCTTCTATAGCACAAGAATGCTTTGTGTGTGAGTTTTGCTGGGTTTAAAACCAGAAGCATATTGTGAGGCTTAATGTTATGACATTATATTGGGCCTTCTCCTATTCAGTGCACTAATAGAACATGAACGGTAATTACCGGCTTACCCTTGCGGTTCTTATCGATGAATCACCACTCTGTTTCGGCTCTAGAGGTAACTGCATACATTCAAACACAAACTGGTAAGGGCATCTTGCACTCTGCTGGCAAATGATGAAAAGCTTTTAGAGTGGATCTGGTTCTAATTTATTACACCGTTTAAAGACTCCATTCAGTCTTAAAGAAACTCAACTCCCACTCCCTGTTTAAACCCCTTGGGGCCACAGTAAATATCCAAAAAGATTTTTTTTTTTTTTTTTTTTTAAATCATCCTTCCTCACATTATGCTTCACCTTGAATTTTACATGAAAACTCACATGTATATCTTTGTCATGGAACTCTGAGATGTTTGGCTATGGCATATTGGATTTCCCCTTTGCTACAATGTTAATCTGTTCCCCTATACTTTTCCTAATGGATTTAATGGCGTTTCCAACATATTTCTTACAGCAAAAACAGAAAACAAGTACTGGTGGGCAAATAAATTCAGCAGGCGCAAATTTGTGGCGAATATCCACGTTATACTGCCGGCGAATAAATTCACAAAACCCCCGGGACAATTCACGAACGTCCAAAAAGTTTGGGAGCGCGTCGGAAAATTGCTTGTGTCAACACCATTTGGACACCAATTGACTTTAACACCAGCGTCAAAATTGATGCGGGCATTTTTTCGCTGTTTTGCAAATTTCATGGGAAATTCACAAATTTTCCGGTGAAGCGAAACGGGAGAAATTCGCCCATCACTAGTAGCAAGGTAAACTGCAAAACTGCTGCTACAGTTGACATAGAAGGGTTCACTTTTCAGTCAACTTTTAGGATGCTATAGAATGGCTAATTCTAAGCAGCTTTACAATTGGTCTTCATTTTTTCTTTTTTATAGTTTTTTTTTAATTAGTAGCCTTGATGTTTTCCAGCTATCAAATGGGGTCACTGACCCTCATCTAAACAAGCTCAGTCAGTCTACAAATGTACTGTTATTGCTATTTTGTATTACTCTTCATTCCATTCAGGCCCTATTTATATTCCAGTATCTTGGACCTTAGCAACCTTACACAAATGATAATAAATGAAAACCAGTTGCAGATTTCCTCAGAATATCGCTCTCTACATCATACTTAAAGTTAAAGGGATACTGTCATGGGAATTTTTTTTTTTTTCCAAAATGAATCAGTTAATAGTGCTGCTACAGCAGAATTCTGCACTGAAATCCATTTCTCAAAAGAGCAAACAGATTTTTATTTTTTTATATTCAATTTTGAAATCTGACATGGGGCTAGACATATTGTCGATCCCATGTGCCCCAGTCATGTGACTTGTGCTCTGATAAACTTCAATCACTTTTTACTTCTGTACTGCAAGTTGGAGTGATAGCCCCCCCCAGCAGCCAAACAAAAGAACAATGGGAAGGTAACCAGATAACCGCTCTCTAACACAAGATAACAGCTGCCTGGTAGAGCTAAGAACAACACTCAATAGTAAAACCCATGTCTCACGGAGACATATTCAGTTACATTGAGAAGGAAAAACAGCAGCCTGCCAGAAAGCATTTCTCTCCAAAAGTGCAGGCACAAGTCACATGACCAGGGGCAGCTGGGAAACTGACAAAATGTCTAACCCCATGTCAGATTTCAAAATTGAATATAAAAAAATCTGTTTGCTCTTTTGAGAAATGGAATTCAGTGCAGAATTCTGCTGGAGTAGCACTATTAACTGATTCATTTTGAAAAAAACATTGTTTTCCCATGACAGTATCCCTTTAATTTAATTTAAGGATGAGCAATCCCTTTCACTCCCCCTACTGACAAACAAATGCATGAAGTGCTTAAGTACTGTATGCAGAAACAGATCAAAACCATTAAACAGATTCAATGTCTACACAATTCTAAGAATGAAGTACAATATGATCTTCCCTTTTAAAGGATATCACTGCAGTAGTAAAGTGCAGGTACACCCAGAACCCATGGGACCTGTAGGTTTGGGTTGAAATTTGGGCTGTCATTGTGGGCTCGGGTTTGGTGTGCGTCTGACTTGGGAAGCAAACTCTTCCTCTGCTTTTGAAGAGTCCATGCCTTGGAACCAGAGGCACACAAAATAGTTTACAAGCTGGAAAGACGTGTATGGTTTGGGTGCGGGACCTCCAATGACAACATTGTGTGTGTGATAGGGGTGGGTCAAGTTTTTCTTATTCGCTCATTACTGTATACCAGGTAGTGTTGCACTTGTGTATAATTATAGTTCTACATTGACCATTAAAGGGGTTAACTTTGACTTTGAGTTAATTTTTAGTATGACATCGAGAGGGATATTCCGAGACAATTTGCAATTGATTTTCATTTTTTTATTATTTGTGGGTTTTGAGTTGTTTAGTTTTTTATTCCACAGCTCTCCGGTTGGCAATTTCAACAGTCTGGCTGCTCGGGTCCAAATGACCCTAGCAACCCTGAAATGATTTGAATAAGAGACTGAAATATGAAGGGCCTGAATAAATTAAAAAAAAAACAGAGTAATAAAAAGTAGCAATAACAATAAATGCGTAGCCTTTCAGTGCATTTGTTTATTAGATGGTGGTCAGTGGCCCCCATTTCGAAAGTTGAAATGAGTCAGATGAAGATAAATAATTAAAAAAAAAAAAAAACATGACCAACTAGAAAATCGCTTAAAATTGGCCATTCTATAACATGCACATTATAACTGTACATGCATTGGGGGAATGAACATTTTTAATGTGACACTAAACAAAATGATGGTCTCTTCAGATTCCTCCTATGACTTTCATCATGCTCAGCCTGCTACTTGGGGTATGTAAGGTAAGTTTCATAAATGGAACCCATTTTTATCTTCCCCCAAACAAGTTGAGGAATGCTCCTTTGACCAAAAGCAGGCCAATACAGGACTACTGACATACAGTCCCTTCTGCAATTAAATCCCCAGGCTGGCATTACGATGGGTTTTTCAACTGCTTCTGCTAAAATAACCCATCTATTTCCTCTAAAACTGTGCTAATGCTGCGCTGTGCGTTTGGGAAAATGAAAAAAAAAAAAAGTCAGAAGCCTTCTTGATCCTTCATCTCATTTTGAACACTTGACAGGCTTGGATTTCTGAAGACAAAACTCATAATGAATATGTTTTACATAGCATAATTTAATCCGATGGTACACCATTGTGATTTTGCTTCAAAGCCAAGCTGAAATATGCATGTCGCTTTTATACAGCATCTTGACAGGCTTTGGGTGCTGCGCATCTCTGCCCATTCTCTTTTATCCCCCCCCCCCATTTCTTGGGTTTTTAATGAGTCTCTGACAATCTTGAGTGCCGTTCAGTGAATGTTTGACTAAATAGATACAAATCATAAAGACGAGAATTAAAAAAAAAAAAAAAAAAAAAAAAAAATCCATTTTAGGGTCAGGACTAACAACTTATCAGTACTTACCAAAACATACCCTATGTAGAGAATCTAACTGCCTGTTCTTTTGTCTTGTCCGAAGTGTCTTGGGTGCATGCTGGTATTATGGGCACTTTGTATTTACTAATCATAATACACATACAAACATATAGCTGGATACCAAAATAAATCCTATTATTATTTACACTATTCATTAATTAATATGCTTTAAGGTAAACATCCCAAAACCCTTAAGATAAAAAAAAAGTGTAAGCCTTAAATATTTTTTTACATTAAAATCATAATTTATTTCCCAATCCCCCCCCCCTGCCCCCAACAACGTTCTGCCACTCGCATTACACTGACTGCCCAGATTGGCAAACGTGTTGATATATTTTGTCTGTCTGAATGAAAATGTGATCTAGATTGCAGATAAACACATCCCCAAACAACCGCTGATACTCTCTGCTGCACATTAAAATGTCAGTCAAGGGAAAATAAAAAAATAAATAAATAAAAAGATGGAGGGGGGAGGAAAAATTATATTATGATTATGTATATTTTTAAAAACATTGAGCACTCAAGACTGATTTGCAAGATTAGACCAAAAAAAGATATCAAGTGTAATTCTGAGCTAAGGGAATGAACAGTTATGGAATAAAAGAACTGGCTTTTGTTCTTTTGCTGTAAATCTATTCTCTCTCTCTCTGTATTGGCGTTTTTTTTTTTATTCTCTCCTCCATTCTCCACCTCTTCTGTGCTTGTGTGACTTTCCTTCTGTACCTATCTCCGGCGTTGCATTCTGTCTTTTGATTCACATATGTTGTCACATTCCATTGACTCGTCCCTCTCCTCTTCTCTTGTACTCACGCCTAGTCGTGCTGTAGCCAAGAGATTGCAGCCTCTCCGGCGAGTTTTAATCATGTGTGAAGCTCAGTTGGATTCAGAGCCTCTCCGCTGCCTTTTCACTCTTGCACAAGATTGAGCTGGTGTCACATCGCTCCCCTTCACCCTCCCGTAGAGGGGAAAAAAACCTTTAAAAAAAAAAAAAAAGGGATAGAAACAGAAGGCACTTTCATTTCTTGCAAGCAATAAGGACTTACAGTAGCTGTGCTGAGCCTAACGGATAGTGGATAGAGGGATAGCCCGAGATGCTTCAGTCTGCTAACAAGGGTAGGAAGCCTACAGCTGAGACAGGTGAGTGTTTCTATCTAAGCTAGACACCATATGATGCACTATTCCTCCTTTTTCTCTACATTTCTGCACACCGATCACTGCCCTTTTTTTTTTCTCTCTCCACTGAAAAATCTAGCCTGGAAGCAGAGGGAAAGCCACAATATTTATTTAAGATATGATAGGATAATTCTTTCAAATCTGCCTCGCATCTATCCGGCAGCCTATTTCATGCTTATCTGCTTCTCGCCTAGTTGCACAAGCTACAGCAGGCATTTGTATTGGGAGATAATACTAAAGCTGCATATTTTGTATACTTGGCAAACAGTTGCCTATATATATATATATATATATATATATATATATATATATATATATATATATATATATATATATATATATATATATATATATATATATATATATATATATATATATATATATATATATATATATATATATATAGAGACACATACATACACACACACACACACATTCTGGCTTCCCTACTTGCAGATATGCAACATTATTGTTTTGATTGAATGCCTTGCCACCCTGGAATTTCTCATTTATTGCAGCCACATAGCAGTATACGTGTGTAGGTACGTGTGTGTGTGTATATATATATATATATATATATATATATATAATATATATTTAGATGTATGTATTATACATAATATAATGCATTCTAATAATACTATAGAAGATTCAGGCATGTAAATGGAAAGCCACATTAGCATCTCAACTGTCTGTTATGGCAGAGTAATGGGGGGCAGCAGGTTAGTGTTGATGGTACAATGAAGTTTACTCTGGAAGTGGCATTTGGGCATATTGAAGTGTTTCTAATGATTGCACCCATTCTGTAACGGGGAGGGGGGGGGGAAAGTTGATCGAATAAACTTAGACTGGCGCAGAACAGGTGCCATAGGAAATTGTCCGGAGAGCCGATGATCTTTTGTAAGGGATGTCATTTTTTATTGAGTAAAGGTTGCACAGCACGGACATTTCCATACCAAAAAGTAAAGGGGGGAGGCTTGCTTTATTCTGCATGCACAAGACATAAGAGGCAGCTGGATATACATAGCAAGCTTGGCGCATGGAAGAATGCAATGATAAATTAGTTGACCTAGTATAGCACCATTCACAAAAAGTACCCCGATTACTATGATTCCAAGGCATCCATTGATTTTTGTTTTTTTTTTTTATTATTTCTGTGCGCCCTGAATATCCAGCATTGTCCTTTAATCCCACCAGCCTTTCAGACAACTTATATAGGATTCGAATCTCCTCATGTCATGCTGTGCGGGTGCAAGTAACTTCATAAATGCATGCCCTGCTGCAAGTTTTAAATAGATGTTTAAAAACATTGCAATGCTTTATCGTCCTGTTTGTGCAGTTGTTCTAGCCAGTCGACCTTTTTAAGCAAGCTTTTTTCTTTTTTTTAAGAGGCCTACAATAACAAAGCAGTAGGTTGTCGGACACTTCTGCACTGAATGTTTATAGACAATCCAGTTCCTGATGATTAGATTTTTTTATAGCTCTCCTGCCAAATGGCATCCCAGATGGTTGGAAGCGAAACTGCGCTTCTGTGGTTTGCTTTCCATGAAACACCAAGGTGCTCTCTTTTCTTATGGAACAGGTACAAGCCCGAGAGGGGAAACATACTGAAGTAAACTGGTGCACTGGGATTACTTTTAATATTAAAATGATTTTTTTGTTGCTAAAGTGGACAATGAAAGGATTTGCAGCTCTTTTTAAACCTGGGGTTAATTTCCTTAAAATATGCTTTTAGTACAGTCACCTATTTGCTGTCAGTGTCAATATCAGCATTGCTGTCTAATTACATGTCATGGTTACATGTCTGTGTATATGTTTATTGGCATGACGATGAATGGATGTATAGAAGAAATATGATTATTTATATGTAGTCATGTTATGCTTTTCTGTCTTTTATACTGTATATAATATAAATGCGTATCAGATACATAAATGTACACATTTATTGTGCTTGTGATCACCGTATATTCATCCGTTGATTTTGTCATTGCGTGTGTCCGTTGAGACTTAAGATGCAACATTATAATACTTTTACCAAGTATTTATAGGATTTGTTAGTAGGGGGTTTCTCATTTTTAATTCCTAAAACAAAAAGTTTGTGTGTTTTTGTTACGGATTTAATTGATAGGGAGGAGAGTAGATCTAATCTGGTGGATTTATTGTTATTATTATTATTATTATTATTATTATTACTACAGTGCTACTTATTTACATATTAATACTCCAGCATTGTATATGCTATCTATAATGGAACACCTGCCTGTGTGTGTGTAGAAGCTTTTTATTGGTTTTCCAGTAGATGATGCTAGAGTGCAAAGAAAGGCATAGCGATGCAGGAATGCCGGTGTTTGGCATTGAGAAGGGAAAAGCAAAAAACTAACAAGACTTGCTGTTTATTTCTTCACTGAGTAAGGGGAATTATAGCCTGACATATGAAAACTCTTCAATCCGTGTAAATGAGAAGGAAAGTTGCAAGCCCAACTTCTTCATATAGCATTGACTTTTTTTTTACTGTTAATGGATACTTTGGCTACAAGCAGTAAACGGGACTCGAGTCAACCCAGTAAAGCCCCACAAATCCTGCAAAATCTGGTGAAGTCTTAGAGACTTTGGGATTAATTAAAATGTAATGTACTTAAAATATAATCAGCCTTAACTAGCCAAAGTCTATAAGAAGTGAATGAGCTTAAAATGGTGAGTAAATGATTTGCATCAGATCCCAAACGAATAGCTTATCAGGAGCAGCACGATTCAATCAGAAGTCCTACAGTATTCTTATCCAGCTTAAAGCCGAATGATATATTGCCCCTGTATGCAGCAAGCTGTGCTAGCAAAGGCTTCTGGAACCCATAAAAAAAGATATACGTGGAAGGCTTTTGTAAAGTCCAAGGGGGAAGGTTAAAAATAGA